>JAOTON010001960.1:1200000-1602500 GCA_034440635.1 Lepas anatifera
CCGACCGAAAAATACCCTCTCTAAAACCCCAAACCTCTTGGGTTTTGAACTTCCTGTGAGGTTGTGTTTTTTCCGTGTCGCGTATTTTAACCCTGTCCCAAATTTGGCTGAGGTGGGAATTTTGCTTCAGAAGTTGAGCATGCTTACCTCCCACCCGTGGGCGTTAAAAGCGGTGGGGACGCGTCTACTCCAACTTGTGAAGCAGGGGGGTCCTCAATATTGTTGGAATTCGACCCAGGCTTTTTTTAGGATTCAAATCCTATTATTTGCGTGACCCAACACAACTCACATCTACCGCCGTGAAAAAGTGTTTGTGTTTTGAAGTGCATGGTTGTTATCGTTTTCAGACAGCCTACATGATCAAAGTTCACCTCCCCGCGTCATCGCTAATCCGGGGTCTTTCCCCTAGTAAAAGTTAAATGGCGACGCTCCTGCGCCCACCCATCCGCTTTGGATACCTATGATATCAACGTATAGTCATTTTTTTAATTACCAGCTTCGCGCTCTCCGACTCGATAACGCTGACCAGATATAAGGGTTGATAAGCTCGGCGATGTAAGCTCGAATTAAAAGCGCAACCTTTTATTGTTTGTCTCAGTTCCAGTTGGTATCGGAAATGCCGAATTAATTGTTTCTGTGTGCTTTGTACTCATTAATTAACATCAGTTAGGTCCATGGATTTTGCAAGGAAATTAATGTTTTCCAACCAAATCAATCCGCGTTTATGAATAAGTACACTTTAAACAAGTGGTTTTATGTACAGTAGCTGCTTTGACTACGAATCTGCATATCTCTAGCCTTGTTTCGTCCCTGGCAAAGGTAAATAATGACCTGCAGTGACGGTCTTGTGGTGCCTTGCTGAAACGAATATACAAATACGTGAATATGTGTATGAAAATATGGGTGAATCACGGAATATGTATGGAACTAAAATGAAAACAAAATGATTATTTTCCATTGTTTACTAAGATATATTTCAGAATATAGCTGAGTGAGTGATCCCGTCTGGCCTGATTCATTTGAAACATTACCTCCATGTAGGTATTGGGTGGCCAAATCACACGGTCGTCGCCACCGACAGCAATTGAGGGGTGGGTGGGGTTGGGGTGCATTCAATCTTAAACCTGTGGCTGCCAAAAAAACTTTCCCATATAGAACCAAAACTGGAACTCGCGGGATTTGAACTTATTTTTGCATCTCCCAAATATTGGTTATAACATTTGCGTTTTTATTCTGAATTGGCTGCAACTTGAAATGGTGTGCTAAACTTTTGAGGTTCAGGCCCTCTTTTCCGTCGCATTTGCTAAATTATGGCATTGAAAAACATATTCATACCTTTTTGGTCGCTGTTTATTGTCCTCTGCCCTTGTTGCGAGCAATATAGCTCATTTTCACGCAACCACATCTTATATAAGCTTATGAAGTGTCAATAACTTTCGCTCAGCCCATATTAGCGATCGATTTCCGATGCTAAGCCTTATCAACCCCACATCTGCTCCACCCAAGGCCAAGTTTATTTTGAAATGGCGTCGTGCTGTCCGTGCGGGGCGGCCGTCAACCCCCAGAGGGCGGTGTAACGACTGCAGTGCCACCCCTGGCGGCCCGGGGGTCCGGCTAATGGCTGACGACGTTCCCGGCTCGCCGCTGATAGCGCCGTATCGCTGGCAGCGACCTGGTTTCACAGCCGTCGATGCCGACAAACTGGGTCACATCGACCGTCGCTGGCGACGCCGCCCCGCCGCAAACACCCCCTATCGATTCTCACGTGCTCCTCATGTATTAGTTAGTTTTCAGCCGAGCATGTGCAATTGCTCGCACCCGTGCACAGAACAGCCAATGAGAGCGACGAGCTGGAAGCGACCCAGCACACCGGGATCATGAAAACAATGCAATTTATTTTGAAATCGATGACAAATTGAGGGTCTGCCCGGTAGAACTATCCCAACTGGGAGTATGAGGTTATAATTAATGTCCTTGATTTTGGCCTGGCAGCACGGCCACTGTAGCTGTGGTCTGATGTTCTGTCAGCTGATCCCTACCAGTGCAGGGTCCTCCTTTCCACCGAGAGCCCACCGCCTGCTTCTGTGGGATGATATAGCCATAGCGGCTCATCGGGACCTACATATAATATCGACTGCAGTCGATGCTTCAGTGGAGCCCATCCAACTGAAGTGCCGTATTTGACCATGGAGACTCTGTAGTTTCAGCGGTTCCATCATTTTTGAGTCTTTGGTTTCGCTACATAATTCAATTTTAGAGTTAAATGTTCGATAAGGAGGTGGGCTACAGCCGACAAAAAATCGACTTTCTCTGGAATTAAATGTGCTGGTGTTGTCGGGGAAGTTCCAATTCAGTCCTAGCGTTATGTCGTCCTATGTCCTACTGTTCAGTCCCGATTAGGTCCTTTGGGTGGTCCCCTCGATAGTTAATTATAGTTTTATGAAAATAGTACCTTTCTTTTGCTTTATTAGTCCTGCATTTATGTTTCTGTTATAGAGAGTCAGAAATTTATTTGAGCTGCTTCGAATTCGTTTTCACGGTGTACAGTATATATCATATCATACTCGAACAAAATGGTAACTTAGCGCAAATTTATACGGCAGGCTTAGAGCCGTACACGTTAGATCCAGATCGATAACTGTTGAACAGCAGCAGCCATTGAGACCACAAAAAGGTATTGAGGTGACTTCTTATTCCAGATCACGAAAGATATGTTTCGATATTGCAATGTGGCCCGGGTGATTTTCGTAGTTTGCGATACACCGATCATTGGTGTATCCTACCAAGCCTGTTGGATTGAAGTATGCAGATTCATGAAACTGTGATTGAGTTTGCTCAGGTTTCGAATTCGACGTAAATTTTGAGGTAATGCGGTTTTGAAAACATGGGCTGGTTTGAACCATTGTACCACGGAAGCACATCTGCTGTAATGCCCAATTAGTTCCACGCTCCAGCCCTGCATCACATTTGTAGAATTCACTTTCATCCTGACATGGGAGGATTGCCAAGGTAGTTTCCCAACATTCCTTGATTTCCTGGCTACAAACTAGGAAGGCATTAATTTTCCTGGCTTCTTGCGTGATGATGCAGGCACGTACCCTGTAATAAATCAACACGTACGTCCGCCCCATGCATTATGACCTACTTCCGGCATTGCAAAGCATGACGAGTGCTGGCGTCGGTCCCTGGACCTCTAGATGACTTCCAGCGCCTCGTCTACGATATTTACTCAGAAATCATCCAGGGGGACTCTAACTGCATCCATGACACATCCGTGAGATCCGTGCCCTGTCATCGCGTCAATGTCTGGTATCGACCGTTGATTGATTATTTGTGCATATAGCGGCGCACCAACCTTCGGGGTCTCAGAGCACCCTGGTTTCGACCGTGCTTACGTCGATAATAAAATTATGCTGTATCTAACCAAGGTTGTGGATTTTTGAAAACGGCAGTTTCGAGGCCGAGATGGACACAAGTTAAAATGATCTCAAAGAAAGAAAGACGCAAATCAAACGATAAAAATCGTAAATCCAAGATACTCCGTTAGCATGAATATTATGTTGAATTACCTTGAACACTTCAATTACATTAGAATATCAGACGCTGAACAAATAAAAATACTTTTTTTTAGTTAATCAGTGGGAGAAGCGTTTCCTCCGCTTTTGGCGTCCATGGGAAGACGCATTGTATTCCTCAAGTGCTACTATCGCTGATCGTTGGAATAATCTCTCGATAACCAGATCTTGTCGGTTTCATTCGTTGAATATATACGATAACCTGTCACCCATATTTTCCTGAGGAAGAATCTGAGAGAATGAAAGGTCAATATTTTTCCTATAAGAAGGTTTTAGCAAAATATGTTGTCCAATGAAGAAATCGTTTCGAGAAGATACCACATCTTCCAGCCTCGTCCAAGCTCTCCATACCCTGCCTCAACAGATCCGGGCGCAGAAAGGATTGAGCACACACCGAGGTGGCGGCTCGCCTCGTCAGCTGGGTAGCGCCGTGACGTAGCGCGTGGCGTAAAGCTCCCCTGACCGTCACGCCGCCGCCGCCGCCGCCGCCGGACAGGTGGCAGTGCGGTAACAGCGCCGCGCGTCGCCGCCGGCGCTGGCCGTGTCGCATGCCAGCTGGCGGCGCCTCCGTCAGACGCGCGCCTCTCGTCCCGGCGGACCGTTGCGGAGGCGGCACGCATACCTGGCGACAGTCGAGCCGCCGCGGAGCAGCGGGCTGTGGGAGAGAGTGCGTGACTGGCTCCTGCCAGTGGAGGTGTGGCACGGTCCGGTGTAGGGCGAGGTGGTATCTACCGCACCCAGCTGGTGGGCAGGTAAGTGGGCCGACTGGGTGAATGAAGTCTGCAGAAATGAAGGGTGATGCCAACTTTCTGCTGAATTGTGCGATGCTTGGAGTCCCGTCATGTCAAAGCATACATTATCCCAATACACTTGACGACCCCATAAAAACTGACTTTTAACTCGTTATGGTTCAAACCATTCAAAATATAGGTAGGTCAAATATAGGACATTCAAAATAAAGCCGTGCCTCAATATGGATATCGAAAAGTGAACTGCTGCCGTATTCATAGATGTTTTGAGGTCTCTAATCATCCATGGCATCTCCTGTGTAAAGTTTTGAATACCCATCCACCCAATACCAAAGTCTGGTTTTGGTCGGTAGAAACTGGACCTCTGATGATTTCTAGCAAGGTGGGCGATAAATCATGTTCTACGTTTCGAGCCAGTATCAGCAAAAACGCAATGCACACCAGACAATAGCATGTTCCAGTACATTTTCCAAATGAGATGTATTTTTCAGCTTTCCTTACATGTCTAGATAAGTGCTTACACCAACAACAAGGTAGGTCCTTGCATAATTTCTGGCGTTATCTGACCTTAGCAGATGGCACGTTTTTTTACCCTTGAGCCCAAATAATGCATCCATCAGTACAGACAGTGGCATCGCAGAATTTTAGTGCGCAATTCCACGACAAAATCGATCACGGAATATTTTATGTTTGATTTGAAGCTATTTTATGATCGCGATCGCGGATTTTTCCCTTCGATTCCGACTTATTTAGTCAGGGATTGAAATCTTAACTTAAAAAAGTTTGTCGCGTATCCGCGCAGGTTTGGGTTAGCCAGCCAGCTGTTCTATTTCCTGACGCGCCTGCTGTTGACCGCCCACGGGCACGGGGCGCGGGCAAAGGCAAAAAAGAATCGATGCCAGTTGATGATTTATTCTCTGATTCCGGTGATACTCTTGTTAGCAATATACAATGGCAGCTGCAAAGAGGACGTTAAGACTAAGCCTTAAAGCCGTCACAAGGCCTGAAAATAGACCTTTGATTTCAAGTTTAGGTCCTTAAAGGGAGATACGCGAAAATTATAATTGTGGTTTCTCGCTATTTGAAAAATCCTGCTTACGAAACTGTCAATTATTTTTGTATCTTCGGCAAAATTTTGGGAGGCCACTCACTTATTATCGAAATAGTTTAACAGCTCCGATAAAATGCTGAAACCTTCACCCGTCACTTACTTTTCGAAAACTATTTAAAGTTGAAAAGTAATGTATTTTTTGTAACAAAAATGTCTGTTCTCCTGTGTTTGTATTTGAGTTAGTTTAACGAGGCGTTAAAAAATACAAAATTAATTAGTTTGCCCTAGAAACGGAAAAAACATAATTACTCAAGCCCTCAGCCGTTTCGTACCTCGGGTTTTGTGTTGTCTTCTGCTTCAGCCACAGGATGACGACGGTTTTGCGTCAGAAAGTTCACGTGACCCCCCTTTGAGGTGGCTGTACGTTCTGATTGGTCAATTGTGATTTCTTAAAGAGTCCTATATTTATGTTTCAATATTATTTTGGGCTGTAGCTTTTTTAAAATAATGTTTTTTCTTTAACAGTTCAAAACTTTCAAGTCACTGCTTAGGAAAAATAGGACTGTTTTTTTTAGAGAAATTGATATCCTTAGCCGGGGGTACGCCATTTAAACCGATATGATGTGTACCGGTAAAGTCGTCTAGAAATGTTGACTTTGAGAGTGATTTTAAGGCATTTGCAGGCCGAATTCGCAAAGATTAGAATAGGACTCCTGAAACAACTTTTAATGACCTTTTGATCTAGCCAATAAATTTTTTCTCGCGTATCTCCCTTTTTATCGGAAAATGGACGCTAATTCTTATCTAAACATTCATGCATTATGATGTAGAAATTGCTGAAATATTTTTCTGTAACTTCATCTGGCTTTCTTTGCAACTTTTCTGGAACATATGCCATCTTAGTTTAGATCGTTAGACCAGATCAATTCCCCTCCCTACAATGTTTTGAACTGTCAGCCGTCGAAGAAGTGTGTAGCGATTTTTCTTGAAGTCATGTGCTATGATAGTCACCAAGTGTAACAATTTTTTGTATCCGGGATTTTTATATTGATGATCCAAGGTAAGGTTAGTGCTGTGACCACTTCACTAAAATGCATCTAGAAAATGTGGTTAGGCTCCGTCTCATTAGCTGTAGCCCAAACTTCCTCTGAAACACTGATGCGCTTTCTTCTTAGGCCACTTGCTAGGTTGAAGTTGCAATTTTGAACCTGTTGCCTCTGAAAGGTTTTTTAGATATTAGGCAGGCTTGGACACTTGGTCGGTAACTTTGCAATGAATAATGATTGCGTTTCTTTAGCGTTTAAAGAGACAATTTCAGAGTAGGATTAAAAGAAACAACATGATATTTGTTTTAGTAAGTACAGAGGAAGGAGGATGTAATGTGTGCGACGTTAATTGGGTGCATTTCGCGCCCACCTGTGGACGTTAAGACGCCGTACTACTATGTCGACAGGCTGATGTAAGAACTGTAGCTCACTCCAGCTAATATGGTATTTTTAGCGAGTGGGCGAAACTTACGGCTTACGACCATGAGCGAGATTGACTGCACCTATATGGAAGGTATTTCTTCAGGGTTTGAAATACGGCAATAAGCCTCTTTACTTTGAACTTTAAACTGGCGGAAGTGTTGGTCGGGCCTTGGGAGAAATTGAATGTACCAATATTGGTTTCTCCACACGCTCTATAAAACTGCTATCTCAGTTCCAAACCCAGAATGCAAATGGGGCACTCCCTTTAATCGAAATTGAAGCAATGATTACCAGGCTACCTAGTTTGAGTTGCAGTTGCACATTCTAAGAACTACAGAAAAAAACCTTAGGAAATACCATACCATACCATACCATAGGAAATACAGGAAAAACCATAAATGGCAAAGGATAATAGGCACAAAAAATGAATTTGTTCAACATGTTTCATCTTAATGTACCCATTCATATATTTAAAACTAATCCAATCTTCAGCTTCGAAAACATCCAATACAAAACAATACATACCTATCGCTCTTCAAAATGGCAAGGCGGTTCAATAGGAACATTGCTAAATACGGACGCCAAGTAAAGGCTTCTGATCAGGCAAAACCAGTAGCAAGAAATAATTTTCTGAATCGTTCAATAACGACTCTTAAAATTGTTCGTAAAGTGCAAAGTCAAACTTTTTATGCTAGTGGAAATATCTACTTTTAACATGAAAAACAATTGCAAAACAACTGCAGACGGCGCACCTAACCCGCGCCCCAGTGGGCCTCTGAGCCACCTTCGTCCTGGTGGTGGTGTTTGAACCCCCGCCCTCGAGCTCGGCCCCTATGCAGGACGGCGCAAAAACGCGAAAGCTGGTGTATAGCTCATAAAAATTCATGAACAAATTATACAAGTATTTGCAAGTTTGTCACTTCTTGCTCAAGGTCAATATTGAGGTCATGACAGGTCAAAGAAGGTGGCATTTTGAGTACAGTTTTTGGGCTTTAGCATCTGACATAGTTGAGTTAAAATCATTTGTAAGGCACCATTCGCTTTTTCTCGTTACGGTAAATCGAACGATGTATAATATGATCATGTTAGGGCAAAACACAAAAATTTCCTGACCTGAGGTCACGTCAGACCATTTTATTAACCTAGCATAATCAATATGCATATCAATCGACTCTCAATAACAATCCCAACGCAATAATATCAAAATAAAAGCTGTATCAAAATTCATTGGCGGATGCCGGGGGCATTCCAGCCATGCCCCCCCCCAAGCGCTGGAAGGAGGGAAAGCTATCTTTTAGCCCCCAAAGGCCGGAACTTTTTTAAAAAAGGTGTTTACACTAGGTCTGTAGAGCAAAAAATCTTCGCTCCCATCCCCCCCCCCCCAGGAGGAGAGGCAGACATGGGTTTGGCCCCCTCCCAAAACACGGGTCTGCGTCCGCTCCTGTCATAATTTCATGCAGTTTTTTTATAAATTTTGTTCAATTTGTTCCTGGTAAGGCTGCTGGAGTCGGAGTCTCACTAAAGTCATCAAGGGACTTGTCACGGAGACCATGACCCCACCACCCGAACGAGCAACTCCCTCAATGGAGGGTTAATTTCGAAGCCAAAGTTTAACGTCCCACAAAGCACAGGGACCTTATTGGCCAAGTCTGAAAACTATTTAAGTACCCCGAGGTCACAGGTCAAAAACTGAAACATGAATCTGGAAAGTGGCCCAGAATGCTACGATTTGGAGAATATGAGGGTATTCTCAGCTGTATCCACAAAAATACCCCAATTTCTGTTTTCCCCATGTATTTCCAATGGAGAGGTCATGGTCCGTATTTGACCTTAGGCCATTTATATAAAAAATCTTGGAATAATTTTGAGCACTCGGTGGGGCATAGACGGATCCAGAGGGGCAAGGGGGCACGTGCCCCCCCGATCGACCATCAGCGCCCCCTGAAATGTCGATGGCGCCCCCTGAAATGTCGCTTCACTCCCTCCCCCAGGATACGAAAGTCGGCGCCCACCGACAGGATTTGGCGCCCACCTGATAGGTTTTTCCGGTCATAAGTGGCGCCCCCTGGTCCGGATGGCACCCCCCCGGGAAGGTGCCCCCTCCGATCGGCAATCCTGGATCCGCCTATGCGGTGGGGCATTATGTGGTATTAGTTTCAATCCGATAGATTCACCCATTTCTTACTTACGCCACCTTAAAAATTTTTGGAGGTGAGGTCACTTGACCTGCACTGGTGACCTGACCTGAGATGACTCAACCTTAAAATTTTGGAGAAAGTTGCAGAAGTGATCCAGGATAAGGTGTGTCAAGTGCGGCAGCGCTTCGCGCCGCCGTTTTTGAGTGCCGCCGGAAAAAACCGAGGGGGTGTTCAAACACCCCCACCGGGGCGAGGGTTAAGATAGCAGAAACAATATCATTTGTAGTGAGCAACTAAATGCGTCTTTGTATGAATAACCATTTGGTTTTATACACTTTTGTTGCCTTGGAGCTAATTAAGCTTAAGCCTACCCTTTGTTGAATTCTCCCTCAAAGACAGCAATGGCGCACACCTGTTTGTGCATATTCTTCGAGACCGACGACAACCAACAACGCGTGGTGGTGCGGTGGTTGAAGTGAACAACCAATATTAACTATTGTTGATGAGTAGTTTTTTTAAGATTTGTAATGTATTTTACAGTCAGTGTCACCACTTCAGATGTTGAAGCCGCGCCCCACCGGGGTCCGGCGCCACCTTCGCCCCACCGGGGCCATCGATGGCCCCCCTCTAACTCCGAAAGTATAGGCGTTACCGCAAATCTGCAAAGTGCATTAGAAAGCTCGCGTGAATTCAGTAAGAAATTACTTGACATGTTTTAGCACTCAGATCAATGGTTTGACCTCCAGAGGTCAAATTAGGTCAAGATCGGCTATTTTTACTCAAATATGCAATGCTTAAGCAAACTGGGCATAACTCTTGTGCCATTAGAGCTTTTGAGATGTGGTTAAGTACATTGGATAGGAAAATGTCAGGTCTTTTCTCGCTATGTTGAACGTAATGACCTCCCGCCTGTGGTTTGACCTCCAGAGGTCACCTCGTGACCTAAGATGACCTGAGGTCACGAAAGGTCAGAAAGTGACCTTGCCGTACATCAAACAAAAGCCAGTGACGAGACATACGCGATGGTGTTTGATTCAGCGCTCTAGCTTATATAGGTCAAAAGTTATTGTTAAAATCCTGTTTTTGACCCCTGGTGACCTCGGATGACCTTGGAGAGGTCAAAGGAAAATATGGTCCCTGGAATCCGTGAAAGGGTGTACAAGAGCGCTTTTCTGACGAAGCCGAGCATTTTCAAACGTTTTTGTGACTTTTAGATCATAAGACAGATTTTCCCCATGCTTTGTCAATGGGAGAGGTCACCTTGTGACATGACCTCAGGTCACGAAATCGAAAAATCCCGAATATACACCTTGTAGACCCTGGAAGGGGTCATAAAGTGTAGGAAGTTTCAAATCGATCGACTTCGAAATGTAGCTCTTACAGAGCTCTAAAGTTGAAGTGAGGTGACCTTGGTTGACCTCGCCTGGTGACCTGACCTTGGGTGACCCAGGGTAAAAAATTTCAGGGATGGTTGGAAAATGATGCAGTAAGAGGTAGAGCCCTCAACCGCGGTGCTGCGCCGCGTGGTTTTTCTGCTATCCCGGAAAAACCTTAGGGGGGCCATCGATGGCCCCCCCGTGGGGCGAGGGTTAAGACAAGGCCAAAGATTAGAGCCTGTCTAATTTTCAAATACATGTATTATCTGTGCCTAGGATTTTTTTAGATTGGATGGGTCTTTAGAATAAGCAATTGAAACGTAGAATTGGATTGAGTAATTGAAACACGGCAGGAAATGGGTATTTAAAGGAGGTTAAAAGAGGTTTGCAAAGGTAGGCAAATTCAAAACTTATTTAGCATCATATTAACCTGTTGAGTCAACTTTTTCGTCAACTCATTTGACTCGCTGTTTTCACAACTCAACTCACCTCAACTAATTGACGTGGTGTGAGCCGACTCAGCTCATCTGTCTAATTTGTTTGACTCAAATAAACTCAACTCAGAGTCGAACGAGCTAAATTTTTAGTTAAACTCGGACTCCGACTCGCGAGTCGCATAACTCTGCCCCTGGTTTGGGTGGTGCCCCTCCGACCATGTACCCCCACCCCATCAGCAATCCTGGATCCACTGTACACCCTCCAGTGGCGAATTCCAGCAGCGCTGGTGTTGGAATTCCCTACCGCTGATTGACTGGACGGTCAATCGACCCAAAACTACAGTGGACCCACCCTGACTGACTCGGTGATAAGCACAAAACGACCATGGCCGTCGACGCGTACCAGAAAGCACCAATGATTTCACGACTTCAAGGTATAATGGGCTCATAAAACGGGCTACCTTCCGAATTCGGGTACATGGAATCATCACAATTACCATCAGTGTCGAAGCCCCGCACTAATTGGGAAGGGGAACTCATCCTGCTTAGAAGCCCCTGTATACCCTCAGCTTAGAAAAGTGTGAAGCGCTTCACCGAAACAAACTTGTATCGATTCCTTTTACACTGGCCCTTTGTTACTACAAATATTACCATCTAAAAGTAAAAGTCAGGGAACAAATTCCTTATTGCCCTAAAATATTTTGTGAATATGCCGGTCTTAGCCTGAACTTATTTTCACAGAGGACGCTCGATGTATTTGCCGGTCAGAGAATAATTATGATAATGTTTTGATGGGTTTTGGGGCACATAAACGGCAATAGTGCCGCGCAATATATCAAATCGCGTGCCGTTTGCCGCGGGAAAATATGCATTGAACTGGTTGGATCCCAATCTAAAACTTAATTAGTCCCCTTAGTTGAACAACCATTGAGCCACACAAGTCTCGGAACCCCGGTGGGCCTCCGAGCCACCTTCACCCTGGTGGGGGGCTTTCAAACACCCCCTCGAACCCGACTCCTATGCGGGATAGAGAAAAATGCGAGGGTTGGTGGATAGATTATAAACATTCATGACGAAGATCTATCAGTCCCTTTTTGGTTCAGGTCAGTATTGAGTCATTACAGGTCAAAGAATGTGGCAAGTTAGAGTCGAGTTTTTGGGTTCTAGCGTCTAACAGCTGAGTTAGAATCATGTTTAGGCACTATTCTCTTCCTCTCGGTACGGCGAATCGAATGATATATGATATGATTATACTAGGTCCAAACACAAAAATAACCTGACCTGAGGTCAGGTCAAGGTCACTATCTGATCTAGCATAGTCAATATGCACATCAATCGACTAACGATAAAAATTCAAGCATAATGGTGTCAAAAGGGGGCCGGGGCCGGTTGTCATGGTGGCTTCGTTGCCAGTCTTCGGATCGGATAGCATGGATTAACGTGGGTTCAATCCCCACAGCGGGAAACCGCCTTCCGTGTCCGATCTGACCCGGTGGAGAGGATCCTTAAACACCCACGCCAATACTCCCTGTAATTAGGCAAGTGTACCTGTTAGGAGTAGCCCTAAATATATATATATATATATATATATATATATATAAGCTTTGTCATCATTTCCTGCAAAGTTATTAACCCAAGTCTAAGAGCCTGCTAAGTAGCCCCAGATGACCTCTTAGAGATCACATGTAAAAAAAATTGCAACACGAACCTGAAAATGGGCCCAGGATATTACGGTTTGGAGAATATGAAGGCATTCTCAGTTGTATATACACAAATACAGCTCAATTCATGTTTTCCCCATGCATTTCCAATGGAGAGGTCATGATCTGTATCTGACAATTTTGGGAAATGGTAGGGAATTGATTAAGGATAAGGTGTGCTAAGTATGGCAGCGCTTGGCGCCACCGTTTTTTCGTGCCGCCAGAAATACCTGAAGGGGTGTTTAAACACCCTCCCTACCGGGGTAGGGATTAAGTGGGTCACGACGTTGGCGGATCCAGGAGTAACTTTTGGAGGGGCCAAAACAACGTTTTTGGGGGCTAATTCGAGAAAAAATTGCGAAAATATAGTGTTTTGTAAAAGGAAAAAACGGCCACAATTTTGTACCTTTATGAGGCAAAAGACGTTTTTTAGGCTTTGGTGGGGGCCACAGCCCCTTTGGCCCCCTTTTGATACGCCAGTGGGTCACGGATCCACATTTATGTCGCATTGAGGCGTCCCAAAATTGACAAAATTTTTAAAGTTGGTGTATGCGTTTCCAGTTTCCTGGTTTTTCAAACAAAGGCACAGGGGTCTAAAAACTTGCCGATCTACCTACGCCGTCGGCGACCCTATCATCTTTTGGTTGGCGACCCAGCAACCGTCTCAAATTCTGATTCCATCTGTTTTCCTATGATTTTAGCTTCCACCATCCGCTCCTGCTACTAAATATGCTTACCCTCTCCACTGTATCCACCCGTCATCGTAATACATACAGTGCCCATCAAAATCTATTGGATGAAGTCTGCCAGTTCCTTTGGCCAAGAATGGGCAGAATCTACTTCGACAAAGAGCCAAGTTAGCCTTCGTTTCCCGGCTTGTTTGGCGTTTCTGAAAGACAGCTTGGCTACAACGGGGCATCTTTGGCCGATTACATCTGGTATCATCACCGCCCTTAGTTGCTGCTAGTCTATGCTAGTTATGTTTCTTCTTATTACAATTTTTGGTTCCAATTTTATGAAAAACGACTGAAATCACCTGGTACTTTAGATGATGCCATCAAGATACCTTTACTTAATGATGCCATCTCCCTGTACCGTATTTATGTACTATTTTTAAGTTCAAACTAGAATGTACTAGAATCTGTCACGAGTCGGTACCAAGTCGGTGATTTTCATTTTTTTTCAATAGGCGACCAATGGGCGACCTAGTCGGCCGAAACCGCCGACTTGCGTGGTCGCTTGGTCGCAGGTGGTCGCCCTGGTACATTTTCGGTGTCTGCGGCCTTCAGAACGAGCGCGGCGCGGGCTGCCGCTAATATTTTGTATTTTTGTTGGAAGCAGTGCGCGCCGTTTTTGACGACTGGTGTTCAATTTGTTAAATCCAAGGGGCTAAATCAAGATGTGCGTTTATCATAGACGGTCCGTGCAATCTAGGTGGGTTTTGGAGTCTACTTGCAATGATGTTTCCTTGTTTTGCTTTATCGCGAGAAGTCTCAGAAGGAAAAAAACTTCCTACAAGTGGTGCATGTTTAAACTCTTTTCAACCACAATCACGCTAAAATTATCGTAAACATTGTTATATAGTCACACATTCCCAAGGGCGTGGATTTCCTAAGTGATTTTTGGGGTGCATAATTATGAGACTATCCATAACAAGTAGGTATACTGTTTTTCATACCACCATGTTCTTGCCTTATACCAGTGTGCAAAGTACGGCATTTTGGTCGAGATCTTGTCTGTGCGAGTGCCCTTTGAGACAGGACAGACTGGTGCAAATTTTATCAACCTGGTGCGAACTTGCCAGGTTAGTGACACTTAAACTAAACAAATAATGGCTGAATGGCTATGAAGACATAGGAGGGGGCCTTATAAAAATTCCTTAATTAACTGACTAATGATTGAGATAGCATTGCATTGTAGGGGGTAGGAATGGGTGCATTTTTTCCCTGGTATGTGCCAGATTGGTGTGTATTTTTGGAGGCTGGTGGTGCAAGAATTTTAGATGGCTGGTGCGACTCGTCTGGCATGCTGCCGTACTTTGCAGACTGGGCCTTATAGCTGGACATATAACTGGGTGACCAAGTAGGCCTGTTATTTATAAATTTTAAAGTCCCTGTAATGAGAAATAGGAAAATTTTAAGGATGCTCTTAGTAGGCACAGAAAATAACTTGAGCTTTCATTTGGGGTGCCACAGCAGTGACAGGTCCAAGGTATCCCTGAACTCGAGTTCAGGACCCCTTAAGTTTGAAAGGATTAAGGGCGGCCTGAGGAAAAGGGTACCCCAAAACTGATTAAACCAGGTCTGTGAGGCAGAAAATACCTTGCTACTGCCCCCACCACTAGAATACAAATGATGGGGCTACAGATGGAGCTTTGAAGTTTTGAAGTTGTGAAAAATGGCATTAAAGGTGCTGAAAACAGGTTTTGTTGGGCTAGGTTGGCTCACATCATGTTCTGTATGGCCATATATCTTGGTCTGTATATATTATTATCTCAAGTGGCAATAGAAATTAAATATTAAAAAACTTTTTATTGTTTCACTAAGTATCTATTAATTGATTTTGTATATGACTAGTGTTTTATTTACACAGATGCACCAAGACATGTGAATGATCATGATAAACATGTTGAGCTTTAATATTGGAAGCAGGGTATAAAGAATGATTTCCTGTTTCTGCTTCAAAGATAAATGTCCTCTAAAATTTTAAGAACAGAAATAAGCCAGGTAGAAAGAACAAAAGTTTGTTTCATGGCCTAAAATATTGTTCTGGAAAATGGTCTCATGCATTCCCATAATTGAGAATGGGTGTTCCCATCTATGGGTCAAGCATTCCCATTTATGGCACTGTTACCATTTTTAAGTCACACCAACCACAGTTTTCTCCCACTGATTGATGATGATAGCCACCCTTTTGGGTGAAGTGTGCCCTTTTGGTTGACAGCATGCAATCTCAGAGGGCTGCCCCTTACTAAAATCCTAGATCCATCTCTGTGCATTGGTACCCCATAAGGGATATAAATGTGCATTCCTGCACAGCACAAATATGTGATAAACCATTTCCAATTTGCCAGAAGACTCCACTGCAAGGACAATGGTCCAATTTAAGTCTGCCAAACATAGAATAAGCTGTGTCTTTTGCACAGATGGATGCACACTGGGTGATCAGGGTGTATGTGTATGTTTTTTAACTGACTGATTATATGCATCCAAGTTTCTGATAATATCTTGTATTTTTTGTCACAAGAAAGTTGAATCGTTTTGTTTTCTCTAGTATGGATGAAATATGGAAGCACTGCCACAGAGGTACAGCAGAAATATCACAGAGAGATTGTGTCCACCACAAAAACAGGTTGCTGAAATGCAAACTGTTCTTCTCAGTACCCAATCCTGGTCCAAATAGGTCATCAGCAACTATTCTGGAAACTTTTTCAGTCCTGGTTATTAATGCTAAAATGCATCAATTAAGAGCTTTGGAAATAGTTATCATGGGAATGATGTCATGGAAAGAAAACAAGGTTATTCCCAAGAGACAGCATTGCTATTGCTTTGAGTAGAACCATGTTCAACAATGGAGCGAAAATTGGGCCTCATCTTAGCAATGGTTGATATTTTCCACTGCACTTTTGAGGAAATGTTGCCAATGAAAAATGTTTGAATTATTTATTTGAAATGTTACAGGAATTTATCTGATTTCTGGCGCCTCAAGGTGAAGAATCACAAGTATTTCACGACGCATGTATGTACATGAAAACATTTTTCTCTAGTTAAATGAAACATCGGAACTGTTTCTGAGGCACTTTTTTAAGGTGCTGCAAACCCTTTTATTTGTCTTTAAGATAAGGCCTAACAATTTTTCACATGGATGGACACAAAATAAAACCATTATTGTTGAGAGAACAACAATGGTGCATCAATCATGGTTGTATCTTGCTTGGTATAAATGTGATGGGCAAAAATGTTAATGCCCAGGGGCGCTCCCACGGAATTTTTACAGGGGAACGGACCCGGGCTGGTGCTGACCGGGGCAGGGGAATTGTGAGCATATTTGGTACCTGACAGCATTAATGACGATGAACCGAAAATTTCGGGGAGACCTCCCCCTGGTTGGCCAACAGGAGGATGCGTAGGTACCCCGTCCCACCGCTTTCGGCGCCCATTTAATTGCCCTTGTGTACGGGCAGTGTATCATCTTTGACCTCGATTGACCTCCAAACAGACTTAGCCTAAGATTAGTGGGCACTATCGATACGTATTCATGACTGCGTAGTGCGTATAAATGACTGATCACTATCCAACATTGGCTTTTAGGTCCGACATATCACGCCCAATGCGAGCGTTCTTCCTATTATAACTTGAAGCTACCTGATAACATCCCCAATATTCAGTGTCCTGTTGCGCCCTAGCCTTTGAACCGATATGAAAATGGATGTTGCCTTAGTGAAAGAGCTGGTCCGGCTCTGTCGAATAGCGTTGAGAAAGTGGTTCCGGCTATTTTGCGTACGGAGATAAGCAAGGTTTTATAGAGCACTGTATTTGATACATTTTGACGTATATGAATTATTCCCCTCTGGTGACCACAGTATTGACCTTCCGCAAAAATTCCGGGAGTAACGCCGACTGCATTTCCGACGACCTTTCGATCGCTTTTTCCGCTTCTATCTTTCTTTGTTTCCGAGATCGAGGGTGTCATTTTTAACCCCCTCCCAACAGGGGGGGGTCATAGGTGATTCATGCTGGTCACCGGGGCTAGGGTTAAGGGCCAGCATGTATAATTTTGTTGCTTTCAGATCATAACTTTGACTTTAATACTGAATTATAATCTCATGAAATCACTTAGGTAATGACTTGATTCTGGCTTAGGTCATCGATATCGAGAAACCCGATCTATATTTTATAGGTTTTTATATCTATATTTTATCGAAACCTTCCCCCTTGCACTCGCCAGTGCTTCCCTATAGCCATATTTATACCACTTTTAAGACCGATTTTGTAATACATGTAGTATTAGGTTCGGCGACCATCTAAGAAGCTTGGATTTTAGTCGGCGACCACAAGCTCACTTTTTAGACCCCTGCAAAGGCATGCGTATATTTGGGCCTTTGATTTGATATATCCCTGCAGATTTCGCGATGACGCTGCGGCGTCAAAAGTGGGAGGAGTGGGGAGATCGATCACCCTACTCGCGAATCAAGGGGACATCTCCCCACTCCCAATTTTGTGACTCGACACAAGTTTTCGTATTTTCTCCCCATTACCCGAGTGAACGAACAAAAATCGGTTAGTGAAGTGCATTGCATTCGCCGCTAGCGTTTTCAGGGAGAGTAATCTCCTAATAACTACCAGAGAGCAATTATTTATCCTCCCATAGGCGGATCCAGGGGGAAAGGGGCACGTACCCCATCGACCCTCAGCGCCCCCTAAAATGGTCACGGCGCCCCCCTCAAATGTCTATGGCGCCCCCTGAAGTGTCACTTTCCACCCCCGCTCCCCCTCCAGGATGCGAAAATCGGCGCCAACCGATAGGATTTTGCGCTCATCTGATAGATTTTGCCGGTCAAAAGTGGCGCCCCTCCCCGAACCAGATGGCGTCCCTCCGGAAGGTGAACCCCCTGATCGACAATCCTGGATCTTCGTATCTATCCGCACACGCCGGTGCAGTTTTATGAGGATTGCAGAAAGGGTACATACATTTCCGCCCCGAAATTAAACATCTTCTATGATGTTTCCGGCCAAATGTAGGGGGTCGGCCCCTCGCTTATCAAGTTTGGAGTGACTCAGCTTCCCCAGCCTTCCCATGGCCACACTCCCGGCACCATATTGCATCAGCATCCAACCCAAGCAATTCAAAACATTCAAATTGAAACCACTGGCCCATCCGACGGCTTCTGGAGCCTTAGTTGTCGGGGAAGTAGAGAGTTCTTATTGGCTTATTAAATTTAAGAGACTTTATTTCTCCAAAATCTGGCAGCACTATTGGGGAAAGCCTTTCTGCCGCAAGAATTTCAAAGTAATTGATTATTACCTCACCATTGTTGTATGAGTCAGGGTATTGTGTTGAGGCTGTCTGTTGCATTGGGTTGAGGCGTGAACAGGAAAGACGCGGCGGGGTGTGGAGAGAAGAAATCACAAGAACGGTAGGTACGCTATATTTTTCGGGTTTGTAGAATTCCAGGAGGTACTTCTATATCAGGACAACCTTTCAAAGTATAAAATGTTTATCAAATTTGTGTCCGTTTTCTAATCCTTCTCCGTGCACTGGCACTGATACAGATCGTTAGTTTTTTTACTTCCTCTTACAAAAAAATGGTACCTATGACAAGACTAACACAACTTCAAGTGTGCTAGAAATGCCTATTTTTCTATGCTTGAAATGGCTGAAAGAATTCATGCAAACTTTTTCAAGTGCCCCCTGTATAGGCATGAGAACTGTCTGCAATTCGGGAAAAATGGCAGGTTTTAACAATAACTAGTTGGGGCAGTCTTTTAATGAATTTTCTTGTCTGGTTGAGCTTTTTCAGTATTTTGGGCCAAGCTAGATAAATAAGGGGTATAAAAATGGTAGATGGGAACCAAGGGAAAAGTAGACCATCCAAAAGTTTGTTCAGCTATTCACATTTTGTGACACAATTATAAAGCAACTAAGATTTTCTTGAACACTCCTCCCTTGAAGGGGGCTCTTTCCATCTCAGCTTCTATGCAGAATAACACAAGCGTGAATGCTGGTGGATAGCTCTTAAGAATTACTGAAGAAACTACATTGGTCTCTTTTTGGCTTTGGTCATTGTTGAGGTCATGACAGGTCAAAGAAAGGGTATTGGTGAAGCAGAAGTCACAGGAACATGCCAGATTGTCACCTTGGGAAATATTTCAAAATATCCCCAGATATACCTTGGGAAATGTTTTCAAAATATCCCCACATTCTGCAAGAAAATCCCTAGAGGCGAAACAGACGGAAGGAGGGAGGGCTTGAGTAGTGGAAAGTGGTACCCAGAGGTGCACTCAGATTCTAGAAAGAGGGGTGATATCCCCAGACTAGGAAATAGGGACCAAGGCCATACTCACCTGACCTGACCTGACCTGACCTGACCTGACCTGACCTGACCTGACCTAACCTAACCTAACCTAACCTAACCTCTGTGCAAAAACTCCCCCTTTCTAGCTGTCTGAGCATGCCACTGATCACATGGGTGTGTCCGGTGGGTGGGATCACACTTGATCACATTGGGATTTTCTTCAGAATATGGGGATATTTTGACAATATTTCACAAGGTGACAATCTGGCATGTTCATGTGACATCTGCTTCACCATTACCAAAGAAACTGGCAGGTTAGCGAAGTGCCTAGGTTCTGTTTTCTGACTGAGTTGAGTGATCTGGAATAAAGATTTAAGCACAGTCTGCTTCCACTTATCAAGGCAAATCAAATTATGTAGGTATGATATGACCATACTGTCAAAACATGGAAATGAACTGACCTAACACAGTCAGTGGGCATATCAATTGACTCACAATTATAATCCAGATTTAATTGTATCAATATGAAAGCTCTATTATCATTTTCTGTAAAGTTAATAACTCAAGTCTGAACATTTCCTTAAGTAGTCCCAGGTTATCCTCAGAAGTCACTGGTCCAAACTTGCAACTTGAATCTGGAGAGGGGCCTAGGATACCACAATAAGATCCCTACATATATGTGTGATAGCCATGTACACCATTAGTAGATGGTGTACAATGATGGCAAAATGCAAGCGATCACACATTATGCTGGTACACACAAGAACTCAGAGGGTTAAAAACCAGTGTGAGATACCAAGAACCGCATGTTAAAAACTATTGCAGACAGATATCAGTACCCTGCCAGCCAGGCCGGGTCACACAGCCACATGGCGGTGCCACCACTCCACAGTGGGGCTGCCACCTGTATGTAAATGCATGATCCGCCCCTGGGGAGATGCACCTGTCGGGAGCAAACAAACGCCCCACTGGTGACAGAGCCGGGAGGTCTCGGGAACCAATTGTCCTTGCCACCACCGGCACGGCCGCCGCTCGAACCAGGCGCAAAGGGAGGGCGGATCCTACACATATTCACTGAAATGACGAACATATCTCGCCAAACTTGCATGACAGAAGCCCCACCGGCGGACATACCGCACAGCCACACGAAGGCCCCAGTACCCACCACGGCAGGCCCCGGCCTCGACATGACGACGGTGACACACGTTGGGTACCAGTCGATCCCTCACAGGTTACATTCAAATAGAGAGGTAGCCCATGGTAAGCAAAATCAAGAATTTATGCAAGTGATCTCACACCGTAGCTATTCATATTATATATTAGCTAGGATTGGTTCTTCACAATGAAGGCAATATGGAGAATAGGAAGGTATTCTAAGCCATGTCTAGAGAAAGAGCCATTTTCCGGCCAATTCCAGTTTTCCCATGCATTTCCAACAGAGAGATCATAGTCTTCGCTGATGTTAGGTCATTGATATGAATAATCCCTGAACATATTTTGTAGTAGCTAGTGGGCCCATTGTATAAAATGAGTTTCAGTTGAATATATTTACCCTGTTCTTACTTATGCTATCTTAAACTTTTTTGGAGGTGATTTCATTTGACCTGCACTGGTGACCTGACTGGAGATGACCCAACCTTAAAATGTTGGGAAAATGTGCAGGATCTATCTGGGATTAAGTGTGACAAATATGGCGGTGCTTCACGCCACCGTTTTTTAGATGCTGCCGGAAATGCCTGAAGGGCTCCCAAGCACCCATACCCACTAAAGCGAGGGTGACATGCACACTGGACATGAACATGGCTTCTGAGAAATCGTACCTAGCCCAAAAACCGTTTTTTTAGCAAACTAATTAAACACTTTGAAAATACAATATTAAAGCTCAAGATGATGGCTTCTGATGGGTGGGAAACTAGAATGAACAATAGAACTGGGTAAAATCGTACATTTACAGCAAAAGTTTCTTGAGATGCTGGTGTGCAAGGGTCGAAATGTTGACTTCCTGTGCAGCCAACCCAGGCTCGGCTCCCGAGCTCCCTGACCTTTGATTCTTATCAAGCATTAAACCGCCCAAAAGCATTACTACCATGGCAAAATATTTTGCAAGGCGAAACCAGCCGTTACCAGAGGGCGGCGTTACTCAGGAGCGCCCTTCCCCCTCCCCATGGCGTGGTGTACGTGATCTCTGTGATATTAGAGACTCTCTCCCTCACTGTCTTTGGCCGGATGCGCCGACAGAGCTGCGGGCCTTCTCGGGCGCGCTGACGGAGCTAGCGAGCTGGCGCTGTCGCCGGACCAGCCCAGAGAGACGTCATTCTATGACCGCATCTGGCACAAGCTAACGCGCCCCTTCAGCAGCGGAGGTGCCCTCTGCAGCCCGGTCCCGCGCCGTCCGCCGGTATGGTCCTGTCCCAGCTGTACACTGGACAACGCCGAGCCGGCGCGCCGCTGTGAGGCTTGTCTGGCGCCGCGCGCGCCCCCACTGGCGCCGCCCAGCTCTGAGGGCGTGCTCTCTGACGCCGACACGGCCGGCGCTGCCCCAGCCGCCATGGCCTGGCTGGGCGCCTCTCGCTCGGCCGGCAGCGACGCCGCCCGCTTCTCCAACCATCTGGCGACGGCGTCGGCTCCCAGCGTGGGCCGCCAGCGGCTGGACTCGGACTTCCAGTACCTGCCCGGGGAGGCGGTGCCGGTGGGGCAGTGGCGCTGCGGTCGCTGCACCTACCTCAACCCGGCGGCGGTGGCCAGCTGCGCACTGTGCGCCGCAGCGCCGCCCTCCGCCAGCGACTGGACCTGCGGCAGGTGCACCCTGGTGAACGTGTCGACGGCGCGACGGTGCGCCGCCTGCAGGAGCAAACCGAGCACCAGGGCGGCCTCGCCTGTGCAAGAGACTGTGCCCTCCCCGGTGCCTGTCCCGGCGTCGGCTCCTGCGATATCCCCTCCCCCGGTGGACGCCGCCTGGGCGTGTAGCACGTGCACCTACGGCAACACCTCCTCGGACGTGCGCTGTGCCGTGTGTGGAAGCGATCGCGCCAGTGGGTCGCCCGAGGCGAACGTGACTGTCAATGGGACGTGTGAGAGCGAGCTGGAGTCGGATCTCAGGACCTGGGAGGAACAGGGAGCGCGGCAAACCTGGAAACGCATCGTCGACTTCTGCCGGCAGGTGAGTGACGCCAGAGTGTGCTGTGTTTCCGTGGGGGGGGGGACCACAGTAGGTTTCATGCTCGCACGACCAGCAGTACGGAATCTATATTATGATGAATGATTGATAAGTTCACGTTCCTGATACGGATCTGCTCCTCTGGCGCGGCTGTTACCCCGCTCTGCCGGTTGCATTATTGATGGTTAGACATGCGGTTTTAATGGTAAGTGTGCTGGGAGGGGAGGCAGGGCTAGTCGATATGCGGGCGGGAAACAGCTGACGGTGCGTGACTCGCATCGTATTGATTCAACAACTGAACTGAAACGTAATTCACGTGCGTGATCAGATAATGAGTCTGGACGGTCACATACCTCTTTCCATTAATACTGTTTCTTTCTCTGATGTTTTTATGCGCCGAAAACGTAGTATGATAGTTTACAGTTGAAGGAGTATGTTTCTGTGTATTTTTTTGTTTTGAAAAATTACAAAAATTGGCTCCGGGCACTCTCTGTGCAACTACTGCAGTGTGTCAGTGTCTGGATCGGGAGCAGCAGTCTCCCCACCTATGGCATTGTCTGTGCCTCAGGACCGGGAGTCGTTTCCCTGTCCATGACGCCGTCTGTGCCTCAGGACGGAGCACGAGATCCTCAGGACGGGGAGCCGTTCGTCGACGACTCGTTCCCGCCGGCGGACCGCAGTCTGTACTACAACGGCAGCAGCAGCAGCGCGGCCAGCGGCGACCAGGAGGGTCAGCGCGCCGCCGCCCGCTGGCTGCGACCCCGCCAGATCGGCTCCGACAGCGGCGCCGCCAAGTGGACCGTGTTCCGGCGGCCGCACCCCTCACACATACAGCAGGGTGGGTGCCGCTCTCCGCGCGCGCAGTGGTAGCTGGAGACTTATCTAAACTGACCGAGTGGCCACCTCACGAAGGTAGCCTTGGATTGGACTATGTTGGAAACCTTATCGAGGCGTGCAGGCTTGTAGATTCCAAGACGGCGAACATGTCAACTCACCTACGCGAAACACATTCTTGATTTATTTATTTGACATGATGAGATAGCTCCACACTCTGCGTAGCTATTCTGTACCTCGAGTCAAACGATACAACAATTGGAATAGCGATAGCACTATCACAGATAAGACATCGATGGTCAGTATGCCGTAAGCTGAGTGCGACTCCGCTCCGTTCCGCCAGGCATCCTGGGCAACTGCTGGCTGCTGAGCGCCCTGGCGGTGCTGGCAGAGCGGGAGGAGCTGGTGCAGAACGTCATGGTGACCAAGGAGTTCTGCCCCGAGGGCGTCTACCAGGTTAGGAGACGCCGAGAGCGCGCGTACGCTGCGTCTGTGTAGGAGCAGGCGGCTCTTCTGACCTGGACCATCTGACTTTCTGGCCAGAGGATTTACGTCGATTTTTCTGATCGGAAGTTGTCCCTTCAGGTATTTGTATAGTATGTTTCTTCGCAAAGATCTCACCTGATTTTGGTCGAAACCATTTGGTGTAGTGACCATAAAACCGTCACAAATATACTTTGTAACCACGTAATTGTAATCTCGAATTTAGAGTAATCGTCCTTCCACCAAGGTAGCTAATCTTTTGTGAGTCAAGATCGTGCTATCTTGAAAGGGCTAAAATGTTTGTCCAGGTGCGGCTGTGCAAGGACGGCCACTGGCATACGGTGCCCTGTAGTGCCATTCTGCCATGACCGGTGCCTTGTCCCCTTCTCTCCAGGTGCGGCTGTGTAAGGACGGTCAGTGGCAGACGGTGCCCTGTAGTGCCATTCTGCCTTGACCGGTGCCTTGTCCCCTTCTCTCCAGGTGCGGCTGTTAAAGGAGGGTCAGGGGAGAGGGTGCCTTTTCTGCTGACCGGTGCCTTGTCCCCTTCTCTCCAGGTGCGGCTGTGTAAGGACGGTCAGTGGCAGACGGTGCCCTGTAGTGCCATTCTGCCATGACCGGTGCCTTGTCCCCTTCTCCCCAGGTGCGGCTGTGTAAGGACGGCCAGTGGCAGACGGTCCTTATCGACGACCTGCTCCCCTGCGACGAGAGGGGACGCCTCGTCTACTCGCAGGTGGGCGGCTCGAATCGCGCAGCCTGAATTTGCCTCAGTGAATCAGTGTTCGGGCAATGCCAGGTGGTTTCACGCTCGGTGAGTTGATATTAGCATGGAGCTTCCATGATAGTAGTGTTACCGTTTGTCAGCACGGAGACCAACTGACTGTGCAGTTGAACTTGCTTTGAAACGCTTTTTTGTTTGTCATGGCCCTTTGTTTGTCACCTACGGCACTGCGTGACATTCGATACATAGGTTTCACTTCAGGGAAACGCGGGGAAAACCTCTGGCTATGTCAGAACTGATTGTCAGAACCTTTCGGTGCCATTTCGCGAGCCCCAGTTCGAAATCGACCCGTGTGCCAGGAATTTGTTCACGAAAGGTTGTTTGGTGTTCTCTTTGTGCATTTTGTATCATGAGAAATTACCTCAATGCTTCTGCGGTAAGGAGCCGTACAAAATGTGTTACGTTAGTGATCAGTAGTTGCTGGTATATGGTTTTCTCGCCTTATAAGAAATGACCATAATTCTTTAAACTGGCATGACTGTAAAACTTGGCATGAACCAGGCTATCGGGTTGGAACCAAAACCGTACCAAAGATGAATTATTTTAGATAATTGACCGAAATCAGTCAAAGAATAGTAAACATATTGATGTTAATGAGAGGCCGGGTGGGGACCAGGGTTTGGGAAATGCACTAACCCCTTCGATGTGGAGAACCAAAAATTTACACTTGGAATCGGGAAAGTCTTTTTGTGGCACCCCTGATGGATGATGTTGGCTAAATTTGTATAATTACCTCTTATGCATTATTGGCGCAAATAACCTCCTTCGTTTACGTTTAATTCCTCGTCACGGCATCCGTTTTCTTATACATGCTATTAATAATTGGGCTCTTTGTTGCCTTCCCCACCGGTTTGCTATAAAATATCTGATATTCTCCCATTTTGACTGATCAGGATTTTTTTACCAAAGAGTTGGTCCGACGTCTGGTGGAATAAGAAGAAATGTAGCTTAACTTAGTCTCCTTTGTCAAAGCTCAGTACAAATGTTGAATACATGCATAAATTGATACGAGCAACATGTGCCTGCTCCCTGGGGTCGTCGTGCGTGCTGCTGGGGCTGTAGTTTAATATCTTTAAAGTGTAGGACTTAGATTATTATCTTCCATTAGTGCTGGGTGTCACTTCTTTAAATTTTCATTGAGGCGATTATGTATACATATGTTGGACCCATTTAGACATTAACATGCTAATTGATACTGTATCGTACGTTTACGTGTACCTTTTTCAATGGTTGGTGCTGATTATTCTGCGTTTGTGACAAGCAGCGATCAAACAGTGGGAGCACCAATGCATTATGGATACACTATACATTTTGTAGAATTAGTTTCAAGTCAACTGCTGTACCGTAATGGAACTGAAAATCTCCAAATAACCCTTTAACGATTATTTAACAAAACTATAGGATTTCAGGATATATTTCAATCATATTTCGTATTTCTTGCTGGGTCTTACCAGCGAAAAGTCGAGGAAGATGTATGTATATATATATATATATATATATATATATCTTTTGAACTATAGAAAATAATTACACATCTTTTTATTCATAACAAATATGGCAACAAGTGACAAAAACTGGCAAAAACTAGTTGATGCCAGCCATTTTTTTACCATGGCAAATACCGGTAAAAACCACCAAGTGGCAAAAACCTGCCAACGCTGGTTATTATTCCTGCCCCGGAAATGTCCAAAACATGTGCTCTGTATTCGTTTAAATGTACTACAAAGACTGGAAATCTATGTGAGAAAACATGAAGTGTAGCCACAGTTTCCTCATTTTGTATAACCGATTATTTTCGTGTTAGGGTAAGGGCGGGTAATAGTACGCAGAAGATACGAGCTCGCAACAGCTGTCTTGGTTACTTAGCAACCACTGAGATGATGGATACCCTGGTATAAAAAAGCAGGTCAGTGCCTTGGTTACAAAAAATCAACATGCTCCTGTTCTCTGTTCCCGCGGGAGTACAGAGCAAAATACGTTTCTGGGCACTCTTGATGTAATGTTTCTTAACTATGTAAACTTGTAGACCGTGCTTCTATTAGCAAAAGTATTGTATTACGGTCTGCCATCAGTAAGAAAGCTGAGCTAGCACTGTGCTGCATGACCGGAGCTCACGCTAAAACGCCTGCCAACATGTTTATGAAGACTTCCTTCCCAAGGGAGCATGTCCGGCAAGAAGATGCAGTAGACCATTGTGCAAGAGTGCGCATGCTTAAGAGTAGGAAATGTTACTTTCGCTCGGGAGGGCGTCTGTAATTTGTATTTTGAAAACCAAACGTTGCAACATAGTTCTTGCATATCAGAACGATATAAAATCATACAATCGCCTAGTTTGGCGACAAAAAAACTTCGCGATATGGCCTATGCACCTAAATCACAGCGGGGCATCAGTGCGTACTCCAGCCTCCTCTTTTGCGTACTCTTACCGACCCACTCCGGCAAGAGTACGCACGTGACTTTTTTATTTTTGATGGACTCGAGGCGAGTTCCTTTCAGAGACATCGAGTTGAAACATGAACCATACATAGACAATTCTTCAGGTTAAACAACCATATAAATATTTTAGCTGTTAGACATATAGGAGAAAAGTGGAAGTCCATAGAAAGTTAAGTGCGTGCTCTTGCACTAGCTAACTAACTAACAACAAGGTAATCTAACTATCTAACTAACAAGGTATGGGTTTTTCATGGTTCGCTTCTGACACATTAGGCATATGACACATTGGCTCGGCTAACCTATGCCTAATGTGTCATTGACGAACCTCTCTCCACGTGCATGAACGTGCCGCTGTGTCTGTCGCTGAGCCGTTGCCGGGCGTGCCCTCAGGCCAAGCACCGGCAGCTGTGGGTGCCGCTGATCGAGAAGGCGGTGGCCAAGGTGCACGGCTGCTACGAGGCGCTGGTGTCGGGCCGCGCCATCGAGGGTCTGGCCACGCTCACTGGCGCCCCCTGCGACACCGTGGCGCTGCAGGTCGGTCGGCTGCACGGGGCACACCCCAAACGGACTGGCTGGGACAGCGGGACGGTGATGATGCGAGGGGCCGATGGTACAACGCGAATGTTAAGTTAGGGGTTGGTTCTGAGTTGGAATTAATCTGCATTAATTCTTTTCCGGTTTTGAATGGCGTGGACACGGAAAACCTCACGGGGCCTGATTTCTCTTGCGCTTGCTTCCTTCTTTCAAGTATTGTACATAGTGTGGAGATGATATTTGTCCTGATATTGTCCCTCCTCGTAACTCTTGTGGACAGTGTGAGGGATGTCTGAAAAGAGAAAGATTTAACCACCTCGTATGGAGTATTCCAACACCACACTTTCGTCCTGATTTGTTTTTGCGCTTAAATCATGGAAATGCAATGTTGACTCCACACCGCCTTCCCTCCTCAGTGCTGTGTCCCATACCTGAGTGTTTTTGTCAGGCCTGATTCCCCACCCCCCTGCCCCAGGCCTCGTTGGTGGTGTTTTGTCAGGCTGTGGTGCCTTGTCACAGGCCTCGGTGTTTTGTCAGTGCTGACCCTCCCCTGCCCCTGGCCTCGGTGTTGTACAGTGCTGACCCTGCCCTCTGCCCCAGGCCTCGGTGGTGCCCGGCGACGCGGAGCAGCTGGATGAGGAGCTGGTCTGGGCGCAGCTGCTCAGCTCGCGGGCCGCTGGGTTCCTGATGGGTGCCTCCTGCGGCGGCGGCAACATGGACGTGGTCGACTCCGAGTACAAGGCGCTGGGCCTCCGTCCGAGGTAGGGGGGTCACTCTGGATACAACCCTCACTTGAGACAGGTGTGGCATGTCATATACACTCTGGGAGAAGTTGACGTCGACCATGTATCTATCGGCTATTGGGGCCAGTTTATGATTTACGTTGTCGGGCTTCGGCCGGCAGTCTGTTTCACGCGCCTGAAATTAAAGGGAATGTGGGCACCTTCACGGGATGTGAAGTAAGTTTTTTGGGCGCGTATAGCATACCGAAAAACCCCTGGTGTCATATTTCCTTTTTCTCTGAACTCGCATTTTAACAGCAACAACGCCTCAACAACAGCAACAGCGGAGCAACAACTTCTCAGGAGCGTACATCTTTTCCAAGGCACTACTCTCCCGCCTCCCTCCCTACCCCCTCACGAGCCCGAGGCCTTCGCACAATGAATCATCCCTGCTGCCGCCGGCGCGGGGGTTCGCGGGCCCGCTCTTTGCACATTCATTCCCCTGGAAACGCTGAGCTCGGGAAGTAATAAACTATCAAACGGGTGGTCTCCAGGGCGCTCTCTCTTCTGGCTATCTCAGTTCGAATGTCATTGTAAAGATTTCACATTCCCTGTAAAGGAGCTGATGTCGGACTCGATGCCTCTGCCGGACTTGTTTCTGGCCGTGGCGTATGGTGACGTCACCTCTCGGTCGGACAGACACGCTTACTCCGTACTGGACGTGCGGGAGGCGGGCGGGCACCGCCTGCTGCGCCTGCGCAACCCCTGGGGCCACTACTCGTGGAAGGGCGCCTGGAGCGACGGCTCGGCTAACTGGACGCCGGAGCTGCGCGCGCGCAGCTGCTGGCCGGAAAGGAAGGAGACGGCGGCGGCGTCTTCTGGATCGGCTACGACGACCTCCTCAAGTGAGTGTCAGTGGAGAGATGGCAGTGGAGGTAGGGCTAGATAGCCCGTAATTTTTTATTGGGAAAGGTGATTGGTAGTGATCAACAATTGGGTTTGGATCAATGAAAGGGATAATTTTGGGATTGTTTGTGTTGCTGCTTTTGCCTGTTTCTTTGTGCGTGTGCTCTTTTTCCAAATTGCGACGCCTGTACAGACCGTTTGTTAAATACATTTCCTGTTCTGGAGTACTGAACCGTCCAGTCTACGAAGTTCGGATGTCCCACGCCCAATGGTCATCACAATCAAAATCACTGCTCGGCCATAAAGCTTGGTGGTGAACATTGAAAATTGGGCTCTAAGAGTACCGTATCTGTCAGACGGTCCCTAACCCGTCAGCTACCTGCCAACCTGTTTTCAGCCAGTGTGTCGCTGCGTGCCGTGTGAAACCCGCCGCTCCGACCCTGCACCGAGCCCCGTGTCCGCTCTCTGCAGGCACTTCGACTGCATCGATATCTGCAAGGTGCGGCGCGACTGGCACGAGGTGCGGCTGCCGGGCCGCCTGCCGCCGCTCAGCGCTTCCCGCCACCTCTCCTCCTACCTGGTGACGGTGGCGGTGCCGTCCGAGCTGGAGCTCACCCTGTTCCAGCAGGGGCAGCGCAGCGCCGAGCGCTGCAGTCGCCTCCAGCTGGATCTCTGCGTGGCCGTGTTCCGCACCTCGGAGCGGCCGCCGCACCAGGTCGGCGCGCTGGTGCGACACTCCCGCCGCCAGGTGAGCGGCCGCCGACGGTATAGGTGGCAGCACTGGTTGTGACGGCTGGGGCTGGAGAGATCAAAAGGGTTCGGTGTTTGTGTAGCAAAGCATGTTGCGAAATCAATTGTACTTGTTGAGGCTTATGCGTTGCTAGAAACGCATCAAAATCTTTGATTGTCGAGACATACCCTCTCCACACTTGAAACAGTGGTACCATCGCGGTTTGTGTTGTGTGTAACTGAGCCATAGCGAAAGCACTCCTCTTGTAGCACGGTTTCGTCCTCACTAGTTAGTAAGATTAGTAATTGCACGCAGAGCCGTTAGACTAGCGTCCGATCCCGCGGACGACGTGGCCATTGGTGAGAAGCTGGAGATTGCGCCTATTCGTTCGAAGAATATTATGACTGCGTGATGGTGAAAACTACGTAAAAACCTTGTCCTGTTTATTTTATATTCAAGCTGGTATCGAACAGTGCTCCCCGCGTGACAGCTTCAGTCGTTCTCCGTATTCCTGTACATCAGCCGTGCTTGCCCCGCGCCCCGCCGTCCGGCGCTGACGCCGACCCCCGGCTCAGGTGCGCGGGTTCGTCGGCTGTCCCGTGATGCTGGAGCCGGGCAGCTACCTGGTCAGCTGTCTGGCCTTCAACCACTGGCACACGCAGCTGGAGGAGCGGCTGTACCCGCGGCTGGTGCTGGCGCTGCACGCCGGCCGGCCGCTCTCCGTGCACCGGGCGCCGGCGGCCGCCCACCTGCTGGCCGACGCCATCGTACAGCTGACGCTGGGACGGGGGCAGCGGCACGAGGTTAGCGATGACACCGCCAGAACAGGGGTGTTACTACCAGGGAGAGAGGGAGGGGGTCATCGTACAGCTGACGCTGGGGCGGGGGCAGCGGCACGAGGTTAGCTCTGGCACCGCCGAGACAGGGGTGTTACTACAGGGGAGAGGGGCGGGGGCCATCGTACAGCTGACGCTGGGACGGGGGCAGCGGCACGAGGTTAGCTGTGATACCGCCGACCCCCACCGCCAGAACAGGGGTGTCACCACTGGGGAGAGGGGTGGGGGCCATCGTACAGCTGACGCTGGGACGGGGGCAGCGGCACGAGGTTAGCTCTGGCACTGCCGAACCAGGGGTGTTACTACAGGGGAGAGGGGTGGGGGCCATCGTACAGCTGACGCTGGGACGGGGGCAGCGGCACGAGGTTAGCTGTGATACCGCCGAAACAGGGGTGTTACCTCGGGGAGAGGCGTGGGGGGGTGGCATTGTACAGCTGACACTGGGCCTGGGACAGCGGCACGAGGCTAGCTGTGACATACCGCGTAGACAGGGGTGTCACTACCGGGGAGAGGGACAGAAAAACCCTTCGAAAAACCCTTCGTGTCAAATAGAACAGAAAAACCCTTCGAAGTTTCGACGTGAGTAAAAGTCTGGTGGTGATTGTTCGAAGCATATGTTAAGGGGAAAAGGAGCGCTTATGTTTTATGGGGAGGGGAGGTGGTATTTTTCTGTTGATGTTGTTAAAGCTTCACTGACTACAGCTACCCCTAATTTTTTAATTCTGACAACACTCGTGCGCTGAAGGATACGTCTCTCAAGTATCAGTGCCTTGCTTTGTATAAAGTCTGGATCCCATATGCTTTAAGTTCAATCTCCAAATTCTTTTTTACTAATTTTGATTTTTTGGATGATGCCTACTTATTTTAGCGAGCTGTTTCCGCCGTAATGTCTTCGCCAGTAAGAAGTTGGCTGCGACGCTTACTCCTGTTACAATACTTTACCAATCATGGCGTGGATAGCGGCAGGGCCCTTGACGACCCGGTAGATCATCACCATCATCCTCAAGTTCACTGTCATTGTTTATGGTCTGTGCGGTCAGGGCCGGGAAGGCATGACGGCCTACTACCTGACCCGCGGCTGGGCCGGTCTGGTGGTCATGGTGGAGAACCGCCACCCGGACCGCTACATCCAGGTCACCTGCGACTGCAGCGACAGCTACAACGTGGTCAGCACGCGCGCCCAGCTGCGTACCGCCGACGCCGTGCCGCCGCTGCATAGGTCAGTGTCGGAGCTGCTGCACAGGTCAGTGTCAGAGCTGCTGCACAGGTCAGTGTCGGAGCTGCTGCACAGGTCAGTGTTGGAGCTGCTGCACAGGTCAGTGTCAGAGCTGCTGCACAGGTCAGTGTCAGAGCTGCACAGGTCAGTGTCAGAGCTGCACAGGTCAGTGTCGGAGCTGCTGCACAGGTCAGTGTCAGAGCTGCACAGGTCAGTGTCAGAGCTGCTGCACAGGTCAGTGTCAGAGCTGCACAGGTCAGTGTCAGAGCTGCTGCACAGGTCAGTGTCAGAGCTGCTGCACAGGTCAGTGTCAGAGCTGCACAGGTCAGTGTCAGAGCTGCTGTACAGGTCAGTGTCAGAGCTGCACAGGTCAGTGTCAGAGCTGCTGCACAGGTCGGTGTCAGAGCTGTACAGGTCAGTGTCAGAGCTGCTGCACAGGTCGGTGTCAGAGCTGCACAGGTCAGTGTCAGAGCTGCTGTACAGGTCAGTGTCAGAGCTGCACAGGTCAGTGTCAGAGCTGCTGCACAGGTCGGTGTCAGAGCTGTACAGGTCAGTGTCAGAGCTGCTGCACAGGTCAGTGTCAGAGCTGTACAGGTCAGTGTCAGAGCTGCTGTACAGGTCAGTGTCAGAGCTGCTGTACAGGTCAGTGTCAGAGCTGCTGCACAGGTCGGTGTCAGAGCTGTACAGGTCAGTGTCAGAGCTGCTGCACAGGTCAGTGTCAGAGCTGCTGCACAGGTCGGTGTCAGAGCTGTACAGGTCAGTGTCTGAGCTGCTGCACAGGTCAGTGTCAGAGCTGCACAGGTCAGTGTCAGAGCTGCACAGGTCAGTGTCTGAGCTGCTGCACAGGTCGGTGTCAGAGCTGCACAGGTCAGTGTCAGAGCTGCTGTACAGGTCAGTGTCAGAGCTGCACAGGTCAGTGTCAGAGCTGCTGCACAGGTCAGTGTCAGAGCTGCTGCACAGGTCAGTGTCGGAGCTGCTGCACAGGTCAGTGTTTGAGCTGCACAGGTCAGTGTCAGAGCTGCTGCACAGGTCAGTGTCAGAGCTGCTGCACAGGTCAGTGTCAGAGCTGCTGCACAGGTCAGTGTCAGAGCTGCACAGGTCAGTGTCAGAGCTGCTGTACAGGTCAGTGTCGGAGCTGCACAGGTCAGTGTCAGAGCTGCACAGGTCAGTGTCAGAGCTGCTGCACAGGTCGGTGTCAGAGCTGTACAGGTCAGTGTCAGAGCTGCACAGGTCAGTGTCAGAGCTGCACAGGTCAGTGTCAGAGCTGCTGCACAGGTCGGTGTCAGAGCTGTACAGGTCAGTGTCAGAGCTGCACAGGTCAGTGTCTGAGCTGCTGCACAGGTCGGTGTCAGAGCTGCTGCACCGGTCAGTGTCAGAGCTGCTGCACAGGTCAGTGTCAGAGCTGCACAGGTCAGTGTCAGAGCTGCTGTACAGGTCAGTGTCAGAGCTGCACAGGTCAGTGTCAGAGCTGCACAGGTCAGTGTCAGAGCTGCACAGGTCAGTGTCAGAGCTGCTGCACAGGTCGGTGTCAGAGCTGTACAGGTCAGTGTCAGAGCTGCACAGGTCAGTGTCTGAGCTGCTGCACAGGTCGGTGTCAGAGCTGCTGCACCGGTCAGTGTCAGAGCTGCTGCACAGGTCGGTGTCAGAGCTGCTGCACAGGTCAGTGTTTGAGCTGCACAGGTCAGTGTCAGAGCTGCACAGGTCAGTGTTTGAACTGTACAGGTCAGTGTCAGAGCTGCTGTACAGGTCAGTGTCAGAGCTGCACAGGTCAGTGTCAGAGCTGCTGCACAGGTCAGTGTCAGAGCTGCACAGGTCAGTGTTTGAGCTGCTGCACAGGTCAGTGTCAGAGCTGCACAGGTCAGTGTCAGAGCTGCACAGGTCAGTGTCAGAGCTGCACAGGTCAGTGTCAGAGCTGCTGCACAGGTCGGTGTCAGAGCTGCTGCTTAGGTCAGTGTCGGAGCTGCTGCACAGGTCAGTGTTTGAGCTGCACAGGTCAGTGTCTGAGCTGCACAGGTCAGTGTCAGAGCTGCACAGGTCAGTGTCAGAGCTGCTGCACAGGTCGGTGTCAGAGCTGCTGCTTAGGTCAGTGTCGGAGCTGCTGCACAGGTCAGTGTTTGAGCTGCACAGGTCAGTGTCTGAGCTGCACAGGTCAGTGTCAGAGCTGCTGCACAGGTCAGTGTTTGAGCTGCACAGGTCAGTGTCAGAGCTGCACAGGTCAGTGTCAGAGCTGCACAGGTCAGTGTCAGAGCTGCTGCACAGGTCGGTGTCAAAGCTGCTGCACAGGTCAGTGTCAGAGCTGCACAGGTCAGTCTTGGAGCTGCACTGGTCAGTGTCAGAGCTGCACAGGTCAGTGTCAGAGCTGCACAGGTCAGTGTCAGAGCTGCTGCACAGGTCGGTGTCAGAGCTGCTGCACAGGTCAGTGTCAGAGCTGCACAGGTCAGTCTTGGAGCTGCACTGGTCAGTGTCAGAGCTGCACAGGTCAGTGTTTGAGCTGCACAGGTCAGTGTTTGAGCTGCACAGGTCAGTGTCAGAGCTGCTGCACAGGTCAGTGTCAGAGCTGCACAGGTCAGTGTCTGAGCTGCACAGGTCAGTGTCAGAGCTGCTGCACAGGTCAGTGTCAGAGTTGCACAGGTCAGTGTCGGAGCTGCACAGGTCAGTGTCAGAGCTGCTGCACAGGTCAGTGTCAGAGCTGCACAGGTCAGTCTTGGAGCTGCACTGGTCAGTGTCAGAGCTGCACAGGTCAGTGTTTGAGCTGCACAGGTCAGTGTTTGAGCTGCACAGGTCAGTGTCAGAGCTGCTGCACAGGTCAGTGTCAGAGCTGCACAGGTCAGTGTCTGAGCTGCACAGGTCAGTGTCAGAGCTGCTGCACAGGTCAGTGTCAGAGTTGCCAGGTAGTGCTGCACAGGTCATGTGCCAGAGCTGCACAGGTCAGTGTCAGAGCTGCACCGGTCAGTGTCGGAGCTGCTGCACAGGTCAGTGTCAGAGCTGCTGCACAGGTCAGTGTCAGAGCTGACGGGTTGGCTGCACAGGTCAGTGTCAGAGCTGCTGCACAGGTCGGTGTCAGAGCTGCTGCACAGGTCAGTGTCAGAGCTGCACAGGTCAGTCTTGGAGCTGCACTGGTCAGTTTCTGAGCTGCACAGGTCAGTGTCAGAGCTGCACAGGTCAGTGTCAGAGCTGCACAGGTCAGTGTCAGAGCTGCACAGGTCAGTGTCAGAGCTGCTGCACAGGTCGGTGTCAGAGCTGCTGCTTAGGTCAGTGTCGGAGCTGCTGCACAGGTCAGTGTTTGAGCTGCACAGGTCAGTGTCTGAGCTGCACAGGTCAGTGTCAGAGCTGCACAGGTCAGTGTCAGAGCTGCTGCACAGGTCGGTGTCAGAGCTGCTGCTTAGGTCAGTGTCGGAGCTGCTGCACAGGTCAGTGTTTGAGCTGCACAGGTCAGTGTCTGAGCTGCACAGGTCAGTGTCAGAGCTGCTGCACAGGTCAGTGTTTGAGCTGCACAGGTCAGTGTCAGAGCTGCACAGGTCAGTGTCAGAGCTGCACAGGTCAGTGTCAGAGCTGCTGCACAGGTCGGTGTCAGAGCTGCTGCACAGGTCAGTGTCAGAGCTGCACAGGTCAGTCTTGGAGCTGCACTGGTCAGTGTCTGAGCTGCACAAGTCAGTAAAGATTGCACAGGTCAGTGTCAGAGCTGCTGCACAGGTCAGTGTCAGAGCTGCACAGGTCAGTGTCAGAGCTGCACAGGTCAGTGTCAGAGCTGCTGCACAGGTCAGTGTCAGAGCTGCTGCACAGGTCAGTGTCAGAGCTGCACAGGTCAGTGTCAGAGCTGCTGCACAGGTCAGTGTCAGAGCTGCTGCACAGGTCAGTGTCAGAGCTGCTGCACAGGTCAGTGTCAGAGCTGCTGCACAGGTCAGTGTCAGAGCTGCTGCACAGGTCAGTGTCTCAGAGCTGCTGCACAGGTCAGTGTCAGAGCTGCTGCACAGGTCAGTGTCAGAGCTGCTGCACAGGTCAGTGTCAGAGCTGCTGCACAGGTCAGTGTCAGAGCTGCTGCACAGGTCAGTGTCAGAGCTGCACAGGTCAGTGTCTGAGCTGCACAGGTCAGTGTCAGAGCTGCTGCACAGGTCAGTGTCAGAGTTGCACAGGTCAGTGTCTGAGCTGCACTGGTCAGTGTCAGAGCTGCTGCACAGGTCAGTGTTTGAGCTGCTGCACAGGTCAGTGTCAGAGCTGCACCGGTCAGTGTCAGAGCTGCACAGGTCAGTGTCAGAGCTGCTGCACAGGTCATTGTCAGAGCTGCTGCACAGGTCAGTGTCAGAGTGCTGCTGCACAGGTCAGTGTCAGAGCTGCACAGGTCAGTGTTGGAGCTGCACAGGTTAGTGTCAGAGCTGCTGCACAGGTCAGTGTCAGATGCTGCACAGGTCAGTCTTAGAGCTGCACTGGTCAGTGTCAGAGCTGCTGCACAGGTCAGTGTTTGAGCTGCTGCACAGGTCAGTGTCAGAGCTGCACCGGTCAGTGTCGGAGCTGCACAGGTCAGTGTCAGACTGCTGCACAGGTCAGTGTCAGAGCTGCTGCACAGGTCAGTGTCTGAGCTGCTGTGCAGGTCAGTGTCAGAGCTGCTGCACAGGTCAGTGTCAGAGCTGCACAGGTCAGTGTTGGAGCTGCACAGGTTAGTGTCAGAGCTGCTGCACAGGTCAGTGTCAGAGCTGCACAGGTCAGTGTCAGAGCTGTACAGGTCAGTGTCAGAGCTGCTGCACAGGTCAGTGTTTGAGCTGCTGCACAGGTCAGTGTCGGAGCTGCACAGGTCAGTGCCAGAGCTGCACCGGTCAGTGTCGGAGCTGCACAGGTCAGTGTCAGAGCTGCACAGGTCAGTGTCAGAGCTGCTGCACAGGTCGGTGTCAGAGCTGCTGCACAGGTCAGTGTCAGAGCTGTACAGGTCAGTGTCAGAGCTGCTGTACAGGTCAGTGTCAGAGCTGCTGCACAGGTCAGTGTTTGAGCTGCTGCACAGGTCAGTGTCAGAGCTGCTGCACAGGTCAGTGTCAGAGTTGCACAGGTCAGTGTCTGAGCTGCACAGGTCAGTGTCAGAGCTGCTGCACAGGTCAGTGTCAGAGCTGCTGCACAGGTCGGTGTCAGAGCTGCTGCACAGGTCAGTGTCAGAGCTGCTGTACAGGTCAGTGCAGGGTCCTGAAATTGCTTTCACACAAGGTGGAGACTGAGGCCAAAATCCCAAAAAGAGGCCAAAATCCCCCACTTTCTTAACATGCCTCATTTTTGTTGTTAAGTATTTCCAGGCTTACAAGTCCCATCACAGCCCTTTTCCTGGTCCTGTTTATTGCTTCTTACCAAACCAATACTTTTTCAGGATAATACTTTGATTTAGGACTGTATTTATGTGCCTTCAAAATATAAGCAACAACTACCACCAGCTTTTTTGTTTTGACTGACAGTAGATGAAAACATCTGCTGCAGAATGGAAGTGAAGAATCATCATTCTGCTACCTCCTAGTGGAATCAAAACATTTTTACGCTCCGCAACTGTAGATACTTCATATATAGATAGGATCCATAACCCGGAATCTCTAACCCATCAACATAGAACTAGGAATCTACATAATTTCTAATATTCATATATAGAATACATTATTTGGACCTGATTCCATGGTAAATATCCAACGAGATAAAATCCCTGTTCCCCTTATTTTGATATTCTCCAAACATTCACCCATCCAAGCACCACACAGGCTATCATTATTTAATGCAAGACTTCGGGTTTAAACACTCAACCGCTGCCAGGATCATTTTGCTTCAATATGTGAAAATCACCAGCCTATATTTGTATGCACAATCAGTTCAGATTAAGATAATAGCAAGCATACCCAGCCTTAAAAATCATGAGCCGCAAAACGTACAGTCTGAGCCTTCCTGTGAGCCGTGGAAAACTTTTGCAAGGTATTATGACCTCACCCAGTACTGTACTGAGTAGGTAGGTACCCACATATCTCCTGTAGATATCTAAGATGGGAGAAATGATTCGATTAATGGTGAATTTCTCGAAAGGTAAGCTGCAGTATCACGGATAAGAAATGAACCCTCATCCACAATATCCCCTCCAAAAGCAAACTCAAATTCCTTCCACGCAATCACTCAATTTCCAGTCTTTTTTTCCAATAACCATACTGACCTTAAAATTCTGTGTTCTCCGCCTTGGTGATATTCCCGCCTCAAGACAGGGCTCTCCAAGGTTACCGAAGTAACTAAAAAACTCACCGCCTGCTCTTGCGCACCCATTCATTTCACCCGAGATCATTTCGGCTCCCCAAATACGACAAAGTGACGTCATTGTTCTGAATGGACGAAATCCAGCTGAGGCCCTTTCACCGAGGCCAATTCGGTACTTGGATGTCTTTGGAATCCCATTTCTCAATAATAAACACACGGTTGAGAGTAATCGAACGCTAGAAATGTTTCTAAGGCATGTTTTAACTTAAAAAAAACTAACAAAAAGAAAAATAAATCTGTATTTTACAAAATATATTGAAAGGTGGAATCGGCCTCACTTATAGTGGAGATTTCTACTGAAATCACGATGTAGTTCCGAGCGTTTGAAAATTTCAAACAAGCTCTTAAACCACATAGCAAAAATACATAAAAATTGCTCGTTTATTTTTCTTGGAGAAAAGATGTATTTCTTTCCAATTTTTATTCAGTAAAATAATATATACCCTAATTTAATCATCAATGTTACCAACATTAAAAAATAGTAAAAAATCAGGGTTGACTTTGGCAGCCTCTCTTGAAATTACAAGATTATTTTCACATTACTGGTGGTCTTGATAAGAATCTGCGTTTCATTTTGATCCTTTCAAGTGCGACTTGTATCCTATTCTAATGCGAATAATTGCCGAAAATTAAAAGTGGACGAAAACGAATGCGCCTCGATCCAATCGGCCTCACTGAACAAATACCCACGTGAAGTCTTTCCTTCGCCTGAAAATCTGGCAGCAGCCAATCCCAAGCCAGCTTAGGCAAAAAATATGCGCCATCTTTTGCATTTGAAAGGGCCAGAAAATTCTGGGACATGGCAAAGTTTGTTATACCTCCAGAAAACCTTTGTTACCTCACTTTTCCGATTTCACCGTTGGAGTTTTTTTCTACGGGTTTTATATTTTAGTTTGTGGGAGGCCGGGATTGTTTTCTTCTGTGCAGGGTAATCGTGGGAGTGGTATTGGCGTTTGAGATTGGCGAGGGGAGGTAATCAGGCAAGATATTACATCAATGGCGGTTGGGGATTAAACTAATATGGTTTGGGTATTCACTGTCATAATTTAGATGTGTATTATACCAGTTTTCATGCCCGGGATTCCTCTGTCAAGTGAGGCCAAAACAAGTCCCTGGTGAGCCCTAAATAAATCTGAAAAACATACCTTTTCCACCTAAAATTGTGAATTTCAGGACACTGGGTCAGTGTCAGAGCTGCACAGGTCAGTGTCAGAGCTGCTGCACAGGTCAGTGCCAGAGCTGCTGCACAGGTCAGTGCCAGAGCTGCTGCACAGGTCAGTGTCAGAGCTGCTGCACAGGTCAGTGTCAGAGCTGCTGCACAGGTCGGTGTCAGAGCTGCTGCACAGGTCAGTGTCAGAGCTGCACAGGTCAGTCTTGGAGTTGCACAGGTCAGTGTCAGAGCTGCACAGGTCAGTGTCAGAGCTGCACAGGTCAGTGTCAGAGCTGCACAGGTCAGTGTCAGAGCTGCTAGAGCTAGTGCCAGGACCACTCCAGATAAAGCTGCACGGATCGGCGTCAGAGCTGCACCTGTCAATGCAGAATCTCGAAAATGGTATGATATCACACGGAGTGTTTGTTTTACCTCGGTTCCGGTTCCATATCTCTCCTCAAAGACAATCACAGTTTGCTGCACCAGTCCAAGTTATATTGCTTGTTTCAACGCTGGGAGTGTTGAGGAGCAGATCTCACTGGCCAGACCCGCCTGTTGTGTCTGTTCTACACCGTGCCTCGACCAGCGGCGCTGACCGAGTGACGCCGCCGCCCACAGGCAGGTGATAATTGTGCTGACCCAGCTGGAGGGCAGCGGGGGTTTCTCCATCACCCACCGGCTCACCCACCGACTGGCGTTGAGTCCCGGCCTGGCCGACTGGGCCGCCGACGGCTCCAGCCACGTGCCTGCCATCGGCGCCGACGTGGCCGGCCTGCACGGGCCGCGGCCCATCTGACCTCCGGCTCAGCCGACGCCCCCGTAGCCGAGGCTAGGTCAGAACTGTAGGTCACTGGTGTGGGTGTGGTGGGCTGGTCAGGTGTGTGTTGATGTGGGAGCGTGACCTCCGCTCGCTGGGACGGCGGCGCTGGTGTCAGCGGGGGTTGGCGAAGGCGACAGGGTAGTGGTCAACTCTCAGGTCTCTGGCCCGCCCCGGGGCAGGCCTTATGCGGCACAAATGTTACCCTCGGCGTGTTCTCTTAATCTCCGTCCGTGGCTGGTTTTGACCACTGTCACTGGTTACTGTTCGTTAGCAGTCGGTAAATACCAGTGTTTCTGCGCGAAGTTCAACGTGTCGTGTCGCGCCTCGGTCTGTGCGCAGATCCCTGGCAGCGCAAACCCAGTCTATCAATTTGATGATGGGCTTGCTAGTCGATGGAGTACTTCATTGCTTTCATTAGCATAATTATTACACAAATGACGAAATATTTATGGTGTTGTCTGCACGTGGATTCGGGTTGCCGACGATGGCTCCAGCCCCTTCCCTCTCCGTGGTCTCGGGTTTTATCGCCCGCCCAGCAGAAGTAGATACAGAATGCTGGCATGTGTGAGGTGTGCTCAAACAGAGTCTGGTTCCGTTAGTGCTGCCTTTAGAATGACATGGAGGCTAGATGAGAGGCCGCGAGGGTCTTTAGATATTGTTTTTGTACATGGTAGTGTGTTTTTTCGACCATAGACAAATTCTGCACCCGTGGCAACCTCGGTCTGGTATGTTCTGCTTTGTCATGGGATGGTATTCTGCGACTGAATATGTGAAGGTCTCAAGACTAGCAGTCTGAACGAATTATTTTGTATTAGTTCTTAGTCATTTGAAATCGCACACATTGAGGTACAGCAGGCTCAGAGTGAGTCCTCGCTTTCGGAACCAAATCCCCCGGCTCGACTCCCGGCACATGCTCTGGATAAGGCTTAGTCTTCTGCCGAGCCTTACCTACCGGCAGTGTGAGCCTTGCCGACCACATGCAACCGCAAACATCGCGGTCTTGTTAATGCTCCTGCAATGAAACTGGGATTCCCAGATGACTGGGCCTCTTTGGAACCGATCCCAGGTGACACAGGGAAATACAATGAATCCACATGTTTTTGGTGTCATAACATATTATACGTACGTTGTAAATTTTCATCAAGAGCCTCGAGTCTAAGAATGGTTTTTGCTCTGCATGACATTGGATTCGGATCAAAAGGTGCCAAATTGGACCGGGTTGCGAGCCGCCGATATTAAAACGTGTATATTATGTTCTTATGCATGGCGTGTTGCTAGTCCGAAGTGGCATGATTCTAACTGGATGTAACTTGAATCGAGGCTAAATATTGGAACAATTTGAGTAGATGTGTAGAGTATGGCAATGTCGTTGCCTCACGCAAAACGTAGGGCCAGCCAGGCCGCCCGTATCCTCAAACAATCCTTTCAGGTCGCGGTTTCAAACACTCTTCCAGACCACGAGTGCATTATATGACGTTTTGCAACAAAAATCCCGGGACCAAAGTGTCAGAAGTTTGATAGGTGGATATCTTTTCTTCGACAATAAAACCATTGCCATTGATAATAATCCCGACACTATAGGCCTTCTGTTTTTCGTTCTTATTTGACGATGGCTTTGTCAGCTTTAGATGCTGTCTTAATTCGGCAGACATAAAGCAAGCTTTTAAATATATGGTTCAGTGCTAAAAGTATTTCCTCGCTTTGTTCAGAAGTTGTCAAGTGGCCCGCGAAAGCAGCATCTCTGGAATTCCTCCATTTTTCACCAAGCTTGCGCGTCCATCGATTTGAAAACGGGAAAAAGAGCGCCTTTGCCGGTAGTTAGACGCGGCTCTGCCTTCGGCGACGTTCGTCATCGCTCGCCGCAGGATCCTGCTAGCTTGGCCTGATCCTGGATCAGTTTTTAGGCAAACCAACCATGTTTTAAACGAATTTACATCAGATAACACGCATCCGCATGTCAAAAATAGTTTGCAAGCGGCATAAAGTCGAGTGAAGCATGTGTTCGTGGTTCTGGTTTGGTTGTCTCACCAAGCATTGGATATAGCCTCTGCGCTGGAGTCTGTCGCCCCGTGTCTTCTGTACCAACTGGACGGGACTGGAGCGTTAGAAGCTCGTTAGAGATGAGTGGTGCGCAAAACTTATCCACAGCTGACTCGGTGCACAGTTTGTGTGCATTCATTGCAGCTGGTATGTCGCAAGCTCAGGGCAAGTTCGATGTAGGAGGTAGACGTGCTAAGGTGGCACGGAGAGAGAGGATGTGATGCCAAGCGTTCGGAAAGTAAGATGCGGGTTGTGCACTATGGTCGGCGAGTTCTGTTGACCAGTGTGGTATCGATGTATCGTGCAGTATCCGCGGGCTAACCGGGGGCCAACGGTTAGCCTTTGTCAACTCACATGTTCTCTTCGACAAATCTTGCCAGAGCGGAGTGTAATGGAGGCATTGGTAGACCAGATGGGGGAAAACTAGCGGGATGTGTCGGTGGGACCAGGCCGGTTGCTTTCTCGGCTGGCGGACTATCTCGGATGGACACTGCAGGACGGGCGCGCCATCCCCGGATGGACACTGCAGGACGGGCGCGCCATCCCCAGATGGACACTGCAGGACGGGCGCGCCATCCCCGGATGGACACTGCAGGCCACTACCTCAGTAGAGCCTCGTCTCTCTGTGTGCTTTCCTTTGCCTTAACCCGAGTAAAATCATGTCCAGTGGTGACTAGGTGTGAAGCAACCAATGGGTGTAAGCTTGTGCTTCTTACTGCACAGTACTGATGTGTTTCTCGTGGGGTGCGGTATTTTGCAGAAGTGCGAACCCCGGGTTTGGACCGTAAACGGAGGGTATTGCATTGTTAATGCCGGAATGCGTTCTACACTGTTCTAGACTGTGGTCTCCGATTAGAGCTATGGTTTCCCGTATTTACTCAAAACATGTCTGTGTGCAACATGGTTATCTATACCACAAAGGCAAAATATGTATTGCCTCAGCCGCCTTAACATGCGGAAAATGTATATTTTCTTTTTCAAATCATACAATAAATTTCCACCTTCATGAAGATTCCACCAGATAAACGCTAAACAAAACCATCTTATCAACCACAATATTTCCATCGTTATACCGATATGTATTTGTAAGGTTAGCCCGTATGTCGTCTCCTACACAGGAGCTGTACTGTTTGAGTAACCAAATTCAGCGATTTTCGGTCGTAGTCTATCAGCAAGTATGAAGAAAAGAAGGTGTAAGGGATAGGAATGAAGTGCCGGGCGGGCGTGAGGACGTCACGATCTCATTGTAGTGGCTTTTCTTTGCTAACTAATGATTATTGGTGTTGTTTTTTCAAGATCGGGCGGTCTCCGTTTGGGACAAGATTCTGAACTAAAATTAGTTTGAAACATAAAAGGAATTGATCTTTGTGTATGAAAAATATCTGGAATATATATCGATATATTGATGCATAAAGAGAATACATATTGAGTAAAAAAGGACCTGAAATTTGATGTAGGTGAATTACCTTACTAGTGTCCTACTGTAGAGCCATTCAGTTACTGGGTGGAGATTAACCTCCCACCTACATCTGGTCGTTGCCAAGTTGCTCTCCTCAGTAAACGATAACCGTGATGAAGCCTATGACCAAAATAGAGGGGCTGAATAGTTTTTTTCGGTCAACAGATATCCGTGACGAAGCTCTAAAAGTAAATTCGAATTACAGTTATTTTTTGTAGTTCACGTGATTCGTTGGTGGCTAATCTCCCCCTGGCCGCTCCTTTTCGGATGCAGCTCTGGCCCTGGCAAACTCTTAGTATTATCCAGGGGAGGGAGGGGCATTATATAATGGAAAGCGGCAGTGAATGAGAAGTTTTTTTCAGGTAGCGTTTCCGTGAGTGCTAAGCACTCGCTGTTGAACAATACCTTCCTACGCCCAAAGCGCCCTTTTCTCCTCCATTCTTACTTCTGGGATAAACTTTTTCATCAGTGTCTGTGATGCTCACATTTCGAAACATTTCATTTTTTGGAAATTTTTTTTTCGCACCCCTCGTCCGGGTTATACCTTATGATGTAACTTTCCGAATATTATTGATTCGTACTCGTATGTTGTAGGGCGTATGCGGTCCAACCAACACTCGGTTATATGGAATCATTCGTTTCATTTATTTAGAATATTCAACTGTTTGGTAATTCATAAAAAGGTGAGCTCATAAGTGGAAATTTCAAGGTTTTGATGGCGCGTGGTTTGCTTGGAAGTGTTATTCATCCCCTGCATCACACCCCGTGTTCCCATGACTTGCTGACCACTGTTATCCTGAGCGTGTCCTTCGTCATGAGCCGGCTGGACCGGAGACGGCCCAGACTTCCCATTTGTGACACTATTTTATCCGACATTATTGTTGCTGCCTGCTGGTTTGTGATTTGTGTGGTAATTGAAATGGATCCATGTTCGTATCTACATCGCTAGATTTCACTCCCGGGAACATTTACCCCCTCGAGACTGAGTTGAGTATTCTAGCCCGGGTTGGTTTTGCACTCAAGTCAAAGCACCAGTTGGGTGTCGCGCAGTGATTGCAGTTTTATCATGTGGTTTCTTATCGTGCTTGCTGGCCAGTATGTTTGCGTTGTCACATCAGCCGCCTTCTCATCTGATTTCGTGTGTCCTGTGGTTTCCGATTCATTGTTGTAAGACGTTGAAATTGTGATACTATCGTGCTCGCGCTTCGTTGGCGTCAGTGTCTTGTCCGCGTATCGCATACCTAGTGTCTGCTTGGATCGCCGGGCTTTGTTTTGGGGAACAACTTTAACCTTGCTTTCGTCGTCGTGCTTTACTTTTGGTGTACGTATGGTAATCACCGGATTTCTAACCATTTCAGAGAGGCCTTTTCGCTTGTGCATAATAATGTTGTTTTTTATGTGAATTTTGTGCGTATTTATTGAAAGCAGCCTTGAAAATCAGATGCGGGAGGTATAAAATTGTCAGCTTAAGTTTTGGCCAAGCTTAAGATGATATGTAGCGGGTGGCCAGGCTGCATTTTTCAGTGTTGGATACTCGTCGTCTTGTTTTGATTTCTCGCGATTGTTTCCGGTTAAACCACGGTCGACAAGGTATGATGGATTAGTTGATTCACACCTGCTTCAATCATTGAAGGCACGAATTTGCTCTTTTGTTTTACTGGATCATCTAAATTATAAGCGCAAATTTTGTAAATGTCACGAGATGATGTGCGGATAGGAATTGAGCAACTAATGTGAATCATGTGAGCATGAATTATTGTTGAAATATATAATCTGTGTGAATGTCGCGTGTTGTCCTGATCGACGCTAAGACTGATACTAAGCGAGTGAAGGCGCATTCCTGATATCGGTGCTGGAATTTAATCCGCGGTGCTGCCGGTCAGTCGGAGGATCGACGTCCCAGTCAACCTGTCCATCTCGAGCGGAGCCCGCCTGCCGGTGAGTTCCCCGGACGACTCTGGAGTGAGCGCTGTTGCCATCCGCATGTCTGCACCGCGGCCTGGGACATCGGTCTCTGTTGCGAGGCCGTCCGCGGCTGATCCGGACCTCATATCTCCACGTCCGCCCTGCCGGCATTGCTATGTCAGGCGGCGGGTTTTTCGGCCGGATCGCGCCGTCATCGGTGTGGTCTGAGGCTCAGCGCGGTCGCGGCTCGGTGTCTCTGCTGGGCACCCATCGCCGCAAAAAGCCCGCCGGCCACAGCTCTCCGCCGCCAAAAACCCACCCAGCTAAGTAGATATCAGTGTCGGCGCCGGTTGAATTATGGATTTAACACAGAGACGGAATGCAGGGTGGCGTGTAAAAAGCGGCGGCGGCCGGTGGTGATACCGATCGCGATGAATCGGTCGCCGGTCGCCACCGCGCCGGCATGCAGGTCACGCGACAGCTCTTTGGCGCACAACATGGACGCATTGTCTCGGTCAGGAATGTCGGCTGCCAAACAGCAGGGTCAGTGTCCAGCTTTGGCGGCCGGCGCGGCTCAGATGCGTCGCCGATACGGCCCCGGTGGAGGGGTCGGGTCCCGGCTCCGCGCGGTGGTGTCACACACTGGGAGAAATCGGGGACGGCGGTTCTCACTGCGTGCAGGCCTGTGGACAGAGAAAGGGTGATCTGACTGGGGCTGGCTCGGGGATGCAGTGTTTACCATCGCCTCTCGGGGTTTTCGCGGGTGGCGGGAAGGCGGCGGAGCTGGACAAACGTATGCACTGCTCATTTTTGCATCTCTTGAAATGTAAACCTTGGGCGAGCGCAGATCAGATGGATTGACTGAAAGGGGTAGCGGACGGAGCTGCGCGGTTCCGACATTACCGTCACGAGACTGCGGGGAAAGTTCAGAAATTCGTCTCTCGTCAAATATGGATGCGGTCGCTGCCGGCCTCTCAAACTCGTGGCACCATGGTGCATTTTGTAGCACCAGCTTGCAAACTGGGATCAGCGGCCATACAAGGCTCGTCTGGTGTCGCCTGAGCAGTCTAGAGCTTTTATTGTGACGTCGGTACATTTCTCTCCTCAATGATTCATTGAAATTCATGGTATTGCAGATTCAACAGAAGACTGGCCCAACCTTTGGTAATCTTAACCCTATATATTTTACTCGATTTCGGGTAAGGTCACCCCAAGATTTAATACCTCCCTCGCTGAGCCGCCCCGGTAGCTCAGTTGGTAGAGCGTTGGGCTCCGGCCCGCTGCTCAGAAGCATGCGGTGGCAGTGCATGTCCAGGCTTGGGATCGGTTCCCCTGAGATGCTCCGGCGCTCAATGGTTTGCCCGACGTAGGTCGGCTGGCAACTGACTGGTGAGAGGTTGACCTGAGCGGGGCGGCCGTTCCTGTGCTTTGTGGGACGTTAAACTTTGGCTTCTAAATTAACCCTCCATTGAGGGAGTTGCTCGTTCGGGTGGTGGGGTCGGGGTCTCCGTGAAAAGTCCTTGATGACTTTAGTGAGACTCCGACTCCGGCAGCCTTACTAGGAACAGTTTGAACAAAATTTATAAAATTAAAAAAATAAACAATGAAACCTCTCCTTAACTATTAAAGTAAACATAATAGTGTTCGAATACGGTTGTTGTTAAAAGAAAATCCGCAGCTGCAAGTTGGCTGTGCTCCGACTGCTCTTATAGTTTATTAATTTTTTAACTGTATGTGAACGGTTTGCACAGCCGGCGCGGTGGTGGCTCACCGTTGCTAGGGTTTCAAGAACACGTGCTCATGTGCTTGCATCATTCCCAGCCAGCTAAGCCCTGTCGCGTGGAATTTTGGCGTTTTCTATCCCTTACTTATCGGCCAAGAAGTCTCCAGCTTTTCACAGGATATCTCCCGCGCCGTGGTTCGTGCCATCACCTGACCCCGTGTGACCCGGCTTGACCGGGTCCGTGGGGTCACGGGCTGCCGCGCGGCGTGTTTGACAGCACGGCCACGTGGTGAAGGTCTGATATTGGCGGCAGAAGCGTGACTGAACGATGACATCAGCGGCGCCGACAGGTTGTTTTGCCGACTCGAGTCGGAAAACGGGCGGATTCACGCCGGGAAAATCGACATCTATCGAGCCATTTCCCTGAAGTTTGCCGCCAGGTCTAGATGGTTGATGGGTTTGTTTGAGGTAGATGTCACGATCGACACATGTCAGTCGTGACGAGGCTGAACGCTGGCCGCCATTTTGCGAGTGAGTGTGCCTCTGGGTTCTGTATACTACGTGGCTTGGCTCCACCGCCGAAACAAACACGGCTGCCGACCCCACACCGTTGCAGTTGGTGAGCCCCCTCCCCCCGCGCCCGCCTCCTACCGCCGCAAGTGCGGGCGGGGGCCATTTGTCAGCGTGTCTCCAAACAGCGGCGTCGCCGGCGCGGCCGCGGCGGTCGCGCCACCCAGCGCGACGGTGGCCGCGCAAAAAGCCGGCGGCGTGACCTCGGCGGGCCGCCGCCCTCCGCTGTGACCCCGGCCGTCGTCTCGTTTGCGGCGACGGGGCAAGAACCTGCGCCCCAGGGCCGACCCCTGCTGAGAGCCGGAATCTACCCCCAGCTCCGCCCCTCCCTGCCGGCGGCCTCTGGTGCGCTCTGCCGCCGAGCGAGCGCGAAGGTCAGGAGGCGGCGGCCGGCGATCGAATACAGATCACTGCCAGGGTTTAATCTGTGGGAGATAGTGACAAAAGGAACACAGAAACAAGCGCGGGAACCAGCACTTATTGATAATTGGTTGATGGTTTCGTGTTAAGGCCAAGTGGTGATTGGAACGGGCTCAGCCTCAGGTTTTATGGGGTGGGCAAGTTCTACGGGTCCTAGGCGTATCCCTCGTCTGGACGGCACCCTAATGTAGCAGCACAGCCCGTCTAAATGGTCTGCTATAACTGCGCAATGGTCTTCTGCTCTGGCTGCGGTACCTCTCGCTGGGACATCTTCATACTCAGGGAGCCTGGCTCTCTGCACAGGAAGTTGCATTTTCCCGTGCAACCTGCGGTACTTTCTGCATATGAATGTTTGGAATCCAATGTGTAGTCATGGGTTGGCCTCAGTATATAATTCCAGTTGTCTCCGGAATAGGGATATTCTAGAATACTATTTCGCGAGGTATCGACTTCGAACGCGATCAGTACGCAGCCGCGATTTCGCAGTATCCCGCCGAATATTTGATGTTTGAAGATATGGAACGAGAGGTCTATTGGGCGGAAACTGTAAAATATTGCCACAACTTTTGAGAAGTGAGGTGGGGAATATCATCTAGCACATTTTATAGGAAAGGCGAGGTAATCCGAACAGTCCGTTAAAGTGGACACTCCTGAGGAGTGTTTGGGGATGCACATTGGCGGATCCAGGAGCAACTTTTGGAGGGGGCGAAACTAACGTTTTGGGGGAGGCTAAATAAAGAAACAAATCGTGAAAACATAATTTTTAAAGAAAAGCGGCAGCAATGTGGTCATTTTGCTGTGGACAAAATATAATATTTTATACTTTGGTGGGGGTCACGCCCCCTTGGTCCCCCTTGAATTCGCCAGTGGGGATGCGCCTCTACCACTCCAGGGAAATCCAGGCTGGCAGGGGAAACCCCTTTCGGTCAGTCATGGGAGAGGGGGTACGGCCCAGTCCTGTATTTAAGTCCTCACCCTTTTCATGAGTATGGGATCTTCAGTTACGGTCATGGGCGTCGAAAGTGGGGAGATGGGAGGCGACACGTTCTCCAGCCGGTGTATCAGGGGGCTCTCCTCAAGAGAATTTCAGCATTTAGCTGGTCATCCTAACCCGCTTCCCTCCTGCTCATATGAAATTAGTAAAAATGTGCATGAGCGTCGTAAAAGGGGGAAGGGAAGCCTGCCCCTCCCCACTTACTGGCCAAAAATTCCTGATCTCAGTCAAAATGGGAGAAAACCGGACATTTTTATAACCAGCCGCTGCAGAAATCGATGAGGAGCCCAAATTCGAACAGTTTTTTGTCCCGAGGTGGAAAGTTTTTTGTCAGCATCAGGTTAAAGTTTGGCTGCCCCCCCCCCCCCACTTTTTTCCGGTGGCGACGCTTATGAAAATGTGAACTTCAAATAAAGTGAGCTTTCTCGCTAGTGCTCTGCCGGAGAGTCCCTAGGTTCAGACTCCGTCTGCCGCACTCCTTCGGCCGTTACCAGTTGGGTCCCCGCAGTCGAGAATCCGAGGCGACGCCCCTGCCTTCCGTCTGACTAGTAGTCACGCGTTCCTGTCGCACCGCCATTGTGTGACCGCCAAGCATGACATGACCTCGGCACTCGTAATTATGCGAGACTAGCCGATAAATTGAGTCATCCCAATGTCTTCGGAGGACGGAGATGAAACGAGTGTGCATCGATCAGTCGGCGCCTGCCCAGCTCGGCGTCGCCCCCGGAGAACGATGGTTACCTGCGATAACCAAGGAAAAGCCCGCCGCCGGGCTGCGGTTTTTGCGGCTCGTCTGAAGAATAAGCTGAGAGCTTGTTACCGGGGCGTCCAGGCGGCAAGCGCGCTGGCGGCTGATGTGATTATTTGGTTGTGAGTTGACAGCGCCATTTAAGCTCCATCAGCGGCGCAGCTCTCAGAGAGACCGCGTGGCCGTCAGTCATGGGCGGCGCCCGGGCGCGAGACGTGCCAACTATTTGTTTTCTGTAATGGCGCCGATTACTGGCTCCGATCTGCTCATTAGATGTGAGTAATTGTGACAAACCACAGGGCGCGTGACGTCACAGCGTCGTCAGCACCTGCTCTCCAATCAGATGGCGGCTGCCGACATCCATCCGGCCCCGCCTCTGGCGACGGGACCCCCCGCGCATGCAAATTAGCGCGGATTAGGTTAGTCTGAAGTCGGGCGGGCGGGTTTGGCGGCGGCATACCGCAGAGACGCACGCGGTCGCCGAAATTAACTGGGAACGTGACTAGGCAAGCCGGGCTCCGCAAGGCGGCTGAGTAGGCACTTGGTCGATTTGAAAGTGTGAACGCACTGGTGAATGTATGAGGAAGTGCAATTACTGGATCGTTAAGGCGGTGTGCACTGGGCTGAACGTGACCCGTGAGGTTAACCTTTCGGCGCACGCGTTGTTGCAGCGCAACTTAATTTCGCCGCTTGCTCTCGGGTTTCCGGTAACATCCCATGGGCGGACACCAGATTTCTGCGTGCAGTCGATGTCCTCATCGCCGTAACTTGTAACCGGGAATGTATGGGAGGGAGGGCTGCCGTGTGGGCACTCGGAGCTCCTCGCATTCCATTTGGAGTCGATACAATCGGCGGATGCGATGCCAAGGCGCTCAGTCACCGCCACCAGCGGGTCGGCAACCTAGATGTACCGCGCAAAAACACGGCCACAAAAAGCGGAAATGTGTGCGAGTTTGTGGGACGTAAATATGATGACATTCTCGAAATCGGACGATGACCGGGTAAATCTCTCATCTTGATGTTGAAAAAAGTGGCTCCCTGACCTTCGGAGTGGTAGTGTTTTTTCTGACGGAACCAATTTCAACATCGACTTGTTCTGTCGGCTCGTCGGATAGCTTGCTCTCCGGTTTGAAAACATGCAATATATTTCACCTCCTCAAACAATGATGTTATCTTGAAGATCATAACAAAGAGACCAGTTCTACTTTCCCTGTATTTGTAGTCGAGTTCATGAGGTACCTTTAGTAAGCGTAAATTACATCCTTCGTACAAAGGCAAGTCACTTTTCCAAACCACATTCTCTACAGCAGTCTATGCATGCCCGGGCATTACCGAATCAAAACAACACACCCTGCCATCACTAAAACACTAAAGCAATTCAATCATAAACCCAAATGTAGAAAATTAAAACGAGAAACAAATATAGGCACGCGCACTCGCGCATAGCTGACTTATGCATGCCTATTTGAATAAAAAGAACTCTGAAGTAGAAAGATAAAAAACACATGAAGTTACTCACACGTGCCATCCTGAGCATCTCACTGTCCCTAAAGGTAGCCCGGTTACAAGACAGCCGGCAACCTTCGACCAAGGTACACATTTCTGCTAAATCCTTTGACTTGCATCTCTTTTCTCGTGTCGATGTCCGTCGAAACGAATCCGACTCAGGCAGATGTGATCAAGGTCACGGGTCTCCTCACCAAGCTGGTGCCAACATGTTATGGGAGGAGGCTAGATAGTTTCGTTGCCAGTCAAAGTGTGAAAATTGTGTAGTCAATCAGTTCCAACTAACGAAGCCGACTAGTCTAACCTGAGCGAGCGCATGACTCGCTCTTTGTACTGTTTCCTCTCACTTCGGGCTTCGTGCTAATGGAACTGCAAAAAAATCACTTATTTACAGTCTATCGCAAATCCGCACACAATATCTGACTAAGCGCCATCGGCCATGGCCACTGTTGACACATATCTGGCATCGCGCCACAATAAATTCCACCCAATCGAAATAATCCGCACAGCGTCACATTCACAACCTTCAGCGCTCAGGAACACACACTGTACCAGCACACCACTTGCATGACCGTTAGCAATGGATATGTCGTCACATGGCCTTGGGATTTGACATTGGCATATCCTTGCCACCCCGGGATGCGACGGTGTGAGGCCAGGAACAGGACCGTGCATGGAGGCCCCGCGGGTCACGGGATACCCCTCCCCCGGCGCCGGCGCTCGCCGCGACCGCATGCACCAGACGCTGTTTAGTCTGAGCCACCCCGCGGCGAGCGGGTCACACGCCAGGACATGCGACACGTTCGCATCAGAAGTCAGCTTGAGTAACGGGTCAGTTACCTGAAGCTGACAGACGCGTTTGGGTCGGAACCGTCACATTTAGAACGGCAGTATGTTTGACGAGCTCCTCTCGTTTAATGCCGGGCCTAGACCAAACAGAGGTGGCGCTATGATTTCGTCCAAATTGCCATTGCGTAGCTGGATTCATTCACATCCGAAAAAAATCATATCAGTACAGTACAAAAATTAGAGGGCTTTTGCAACGCAGCACATAAGTACGTTGGACAACTGAAGCCCTGATTGGGCCCGCACGGCAGCTCCGTGGGTTGACTATAGCTGGGAGGACCGGAACCTCGGCGGTGAGAGCGGCGGCGACTGGGAGGGGCCCCGGCGCGGGTGGCCGCAGCACGTCTGTCGGCGCCTGCGCAGTGGAGAGCGGCGCTCAGAGGCCGCGGCCCGCGCTACCACACAGCTGCTGCTCAGACGTAAACTCCACCAGCATCTGCTCCATCTGGTCCAGACAGCTCCGCAGCAGGTCCTGTCAACCGCACCAGCGCGCTCACACAGGGCTGAGGCTGGCGCCAGCGCGCTCACACAGGGCTGAGGCTGGCGCCAGCGCGCTCACACAGGACTGAGGCCGGTACCAGCGCGCTCACACAGGGCTGAGGCCGGCGCCAGCGCGCTCACACAGGGCTGAAGCACACACCTGAAGCTAACGGGCAGAGTCGGACACTGCATCAGCCAGCAGACAAGTAAACACATCAGCCTCAGGTTTACCGAGACGGACGCCACATCAACCAGAAGACAAGCACACCAGCCTCAGGTTTACAGTCGGACACCACACAAGCCAGGAGGCAAACATATCAGCCTCATTTTTACCGAGACGGACACCACATCAACCAGGAAGCAGGCACATCAGCCTCATGTTTTCAATGGTGCTTTATCCGAATTGGTTGAATTGATGCTAACTGGAAAAATTCATCGTTCAGCGTGCGGATCAAGGCACGACAAAAAAACATCCAGCTATCAGTACCAAAAGAGATCACGATCCAAGTACGGACACGGTAATAACTTAATAACACAGGCAGGGAGCTCAGACTTTCAGACTTCGTAGGCAGATCTAGGACTTTCAACGGGAGGAGGGGGCACGTGGAATGGGGATACCATCCGGACCAAGGGGTGCCACTTTTGGTAGGCAAAACCTATCAGGTGGGCGCCAAATCCTATCGCCGGGGCGCCGATACTCGCATCCTTGGAGGGAGGGGTGGGAGGCGACATTTCGGGGGGGGCACCGAGGGCAAGTGAGGGCCCGTCCGCCCGTGTAAAAACACTTATATAATGTTTAACCGACAGTGCATTTTCACAAAAATACGATGTGCGAATTCCACGCCCTTCGCATACAAACACTCCTTAGCATATAAAGTGACTCCTTCATTTAATATAAAGTGACGAAGCAAACTCAATTTGAAAGCAATGTTATTTCGCCCAATGGCCGATCCAGGGGAAGGAGGGTGAACCAGCCATGCCCTGCCCAAAAGCAATCAAAACTTCCTAGTTTTCGCCGGTTTTGGCAGATTTTCTCCATAGGGTTTTTTTACGATCGTGCCCTGGTGTGCCCCACCTCCGTTTCGCCTACATCCGCCCCCCCGCCATTTCGCCAATACCGCAAATTTATGAGGTTCCTAATTAGCCGCAGTCGGGCGATTGGGCTGATCGGCCGGGCTCAAAAACAGGAAAATGCAGTCCGCCGGATTATTCCAGCAAGCATGCAGTCGGCAACAGCGGCGCGCCTTTACTGTGCACCTCAGCGCCGAGCGCGACACCGTTCAAAGTCCGTGGGAACGGCGGCGCGCCAGCCACGGACTCGTTTATAACGGAGGGTGAATGTCTCCACCCAAGGCCAACGACGTAGCAGCGGCACTAAAGAACGTGTCTCCCCACCCCCCGCTCCGGGGCCCCGCAGGCAACGGCAGAGCCAGGGTCGTACGCTAGGGGAGCACCGCTGCACAATTTACGTGCTTTTATTTTAAAGGGGACGTGGTGGAAGTGCACAGGGGCTCCACAGGCGTGTGGCTGCGAGGTCCCGAGGTCCCGAGGTCGCGCCAGGTAGCCTGTCACAGCGGCTGGCTTCGTAAAAGGGTTCAAGGACTGCAATCAACCGCCTATTCACGTCAGAAGTATGGTGCCAAAGGGAGTCAATCACAGGGGCGTTAGCTACAACTTCCTGAAAGTAAAGAGCCGGGGATATAGTTAAAGCCACAGGACCGGAGAGTGAATAACTGAAATAAGTGTCTAGACAAGGACCCAGTCGATTGCTGGTACTAGAGTTGATGCCGACATCGACACCCGGAAAAATTTCTTTACTCAAAATTGCTCCCAAATTTCAATTTGACAACGTTAGATGGTTCTTTGCAACACCAAATTATGCGTTAAAGTGACTGTTTTCACTTGTTTTGTGCCCGAGGTCGATTTCGTGCTCTTGGCCAACTCTGGAGCCCTGCGAGATATTCAAGGTGGTGGAAGTAGGAAATCACCTGAGACATTAATACGCACAGGGGAGAAGGGTCTAACGCCATGGCGCAGCAGAGCGGGAGGGAGTCTTACAGTGCCCCTCCCCCTCTGCCCCGAGTATGTCGGAAACACAGAGACTACAAAACGCCAGCTTTGTGGATTTGTGGCGACTTTGCTGATTTACATCATAGCCAATTTCATTGACCTAGGTAAATATCTTCAAGGACAAACGAAGTCATATAAGTCAAATATGGGCGGTGCCGGGGAGCTATTAAAAAATGACGTTATTATGCGGAAAATGTCGGAAATACACCCACGGGAACAAGGTCATGAAGGGAAGATTCAAACGTTGATAAGTCTTGAAGTGCTGCGGCGAGGAGCATGATGATGAGTTGCTAGGATGTTCCTGGCCTTCCCTCGAATCCGGAAATTTAAAAAACACTAAAAAAGACAGTGTTTTTACATTTCCGAATTCGAGGGAGAGGCCAGGGAACATCTTAGCAACTCAAGGGAAGATTTCATACAATGTTTCCTGCAATGTTGGGGTATACCATTCACCTGTGACGTAAAAATATGATATATTCCCCTAAAATGTACATTATAGCAACTGTTCAGCTGGAAGTGACGGTTTGACCTTGACCCCAACACTGAATAACTTAAAGTGACATCATGACATAATTTACGTCATAATGGGTAACGTCATCTGACCCGAATCACCGGAGCCATCAAACTTGAAAAGCTAGCATGAGCTTGACCTATGACCTTCATACGAGGGAACATAGTTTTATCACCCCTACTTTGCCTTTTATTGAGGTCATCGCGTGGGCGATGAATTAAATAAATACAAATACATTGACATATCATCCAGATTATGACGGTATGACGCCACCACCTGGTCTACAATGCAGGCGAGCTGGTGCGAACGCGCGACTGTAGTGATTTTGAAATCCCTATAGGCCCGACGGAAAGACTAAAACATGGACCATTTTTTTTAATTATCTCGCCAATCGACCCGCCCATTAACGCTCTCAAATGTAGCCAAGTAGCGTCCTCCGGCTACGAAGGGTTCTCCGTCCAACTCGGAAGAACAGGTGGGGATCACTTTAGGAGCCCCTCCGCCGGGGCAAAAGCTGACGTCAGTTTGTTCCATACATTACGAGAGAAAAAAATGAAATATTCACCGATGATTGGCGTGATCCCTATTCTTACTACCGAACTTGAGATGGCGGATTAATTGTTGGGGTTTAACGGCATTATACGGCGGGGAAGGATTCTTGATTAAATTGTTTCACGGTTCGGCAATTTTAGATCGTATCCCGTTTAAACCATTCTGAAGTTATCTGTGCAATATTTAGGACAGCACCTAAAAATTGCTCAGATACTGTTGAATCGGCCCAGGCGTTTAGGCTGCGGGGTGCCAACGGAGCAGGTGCGGGGACATAATGTGTTATCACTCATAGCCATAGCGTATTAGACGCTCACTTAGCGGCACACATTGCCGTAAACATTCCCTGGACTGCTAGCACTTGCCGAGTAATCACATATAGCCAAAGAAGCTGAAGTGCCCTCAAACACCAACCACACTTACCGAATAACAGTGACCACTTCCCGCAGCAAGACGTGAAAATAAATTGTACAGCCAGTTGACATGCATAAATCGGTCGAGTGCTCTCCCGACGTGAACCATATACAATTTTAACACGCACGCTGGCAGACACGTGCCATTTCCTATTGATCCACCACCGCTGGAGAGAGACTGACCGTTTCCACGGCTGTGATGCGGTGAAGCTGACTACAGAGCTGGCTGACGGCCGCCTCCGACCTCGGCGGCAGCAGGCCCTGCACCGCCGCCACCAGGCTGGCCGACGCTACCATACTGGGCGGCTGTACGCTGAACTTGAACTCTGCAACAAGGTACGGCACTGTCACTCACCTGCTCCAGGCCTCACACACGGCTGTGTAGGTAACTCACTCTTCAACAGCGAAGCAAAAACAGACCATATATCCGCGTCATTATACCAAACAGCAGCCGCCATGTTCTGGGGATTAGCACTGCTACATCGCCCCCCCAACATGACACCGGTCTGCCCCCTCCCATCGAGTGGTCATTTTCCGGACCATTCTGTCTCAGACGCCATGATAGATACCGTGCTCCAGCGGAACACAGGGCGTCGTCCGATCCCCCTTCAATTAGCCATTGTTATCGGGGCGCGCCGGCGGCTCCACCCCAGCCGAAGCCCGACTGACGTAACGCCGCCGGACGCTCTGCCCTGCTGCAGACCTCCCCACCCTTCAATGGCCAGTCTGAATAGCATGGCCGAGGTGGTGACGGCGCCGGAGAGCAGGGCGTTTCAGCAGGCCGCCCGCCCGGCTCCGGTCTGTGCCCTCTCCGAGAGTGACAACAGCCGGCAGAAGAGTTCTGGGAGATAAGACCAGCGGCCGGTGGCGGTGGTGAGCGGCTGAATGGAACGAGGGAGGTCTGACCCACTTCCCCGGTGGTCACCCACCGAGAACGGCACTAACCCACCACATTCCCGAAACGCTCAACCGGGGATCACCGGCGCCCCGAGTACGCAGGCGCGAGAGGGCTGCGTGCTCATAGAGCAAAGATGGCCGATGGGGGGGGGTGGTATTTTAACCACAGGATCACGGAAGTGTTCGAAATTGTATATTTGTGCAAATTGGCCGTGCAAGAAAACGAAATTCCAAGAGGTAGTACGCCAAACAATGCCCTTCTCACCAGGTCAAAATACTGTATTTGTTCTTTGAAGATCTATGTGCTGAAAATACATGCAAATTTTTCATTCGTCTCAGCTCCCTTTCAATTCAAACCCTTCAACTTTCAGATCATACCATGGAGGATGAAAAATCAGACAAGCCGTTTGTATGCAATTGCATTCCAATGGTAGAACTTAACCGCGGCAAAAAATAGAGCTTAGCATTGGACAACAATGCGGCACGCATCCAGTTTCATTCCATTCAATGTTCAAAATTCCAGAGTTCTGGGTGAGACGACACCTGAGCAAGCTGATTTTTCACTTCGGTGTTATTTTTACTCAAATTTCGACTCACTTTTCAAGTGAAATATCATTGGAACAATTAAAAAATCCTGGGGTATATGAGCTCATCAAAAGTACGGTAGTTGAGAGTTTAGTGAGGATTCGATCCCAAAACCCGAACCTACAACTTTGTCAAAATTTATTATTAATAATCAAAGAAACCGCAATGAAAAGATCTTCCTAAGCCTTAAATGTGAATTTGCATACGATTCCCATAAGGGTTTTAATGGTCTCTAATAAAAGTGCAACTTATGAATTTTCCACTCGCTGACTAGTGACGGATCCAGGGGGGGCAAAAAAGGCATTTCCCCAAACGGAAAATCTCGGGGCAAAACTATGTTTTTGCCCCCAAAAAAATTGGTCGACCTCCTTTTTCCCCGACTGCTTTTTAGTTTATAAGCAAGATTTTGGTGCTTCAACTCTCAACTTCGAACAGAACCAGTTAGGTTCAATGTAAATATTGGGGCTTGGATAGGAAAAAGGATCTCTATCTCGAGCCCACATTTCTTACCGAGACGTTTCTTTTTTGCTTTTCGCCTCAAATACCCGAAAATTTCCGGCAGCTCATATTATTTTAACGCAAATTTTTCACTGCGTGACATTTTTCTTCTTCTTTTCTTTTTAGACTTTGGTTTGCCCCTCCCAAACCGACCGGCTAGATCCGCCACTGTCGCTGACTATATTTCCCATATGGATTTTGCACTGAGCCCCCTAGCACAAAACCAGTTTGGAACACTGGTCCAATGCCAGTCTGTTGCATTCCGTTCAGTCCAGGCATCTTTATCCAAAAACCGGTCCCGTCCCGTTCTATTTTATCCGTGACATTTTCGCAGGAATCGTCCCGCTCCGTATAGTCCTCTCCCCAAAGCGGGAAGTTTCGTTCCATCCGATCCAATAATTCTCACCCTGTCTCCATCCCGTGCAGATCTCTTATAGGTACAAAACCTTCCGCGAAGGCCACGGGCAAGTATGGGAAAAGGGGTTTAAACCTTGGATACAACTAAATCTACCTAAAATTGTTTTAAATATTCATACATTGTCTCAGTCACAGGTTGCATTAGTTGGACGATTTCGGGCCCAGAACCCACGTAACCCTGGCATCGGCTGGTGGACGGGGGCGTGACGTCACACCTTCCGCTGCCGCCAGGCCAGAGCGGCGCAGCTGGAGCGCGCGGGGGCTCCTCGGGGTGGACAGGCGGGCCGGAAAATGGCGACGGGCCCGCCGCCGCAGCCGGCCCAGCCCCCGTCTCAGAGTTCGGAACAGGGAGCATGCACTACCCGACTACCACAGCAGCGGTGGATTTAGCCGATAGGCCTGGGAGACAAACCAAAGTCGAAAAACAAAAAAGAAAGACGTCATGCGATAAAATATTTTGCAGCCGGTCGGTTTTTTTGCAGCCGGTCGGTTTACTTTGCAGCCGGTCGGTCGGTAAAATACTTTGCCATAATTTAACCAGCCGGTCGGTTTTGGAGGCAGACAAAAAAAACGTCACGGGATAAAATATGTGGCCACACGATGCTTGTTTTTGCTATCGAAGGGCCATTCAAGCAAAACCGATTTAAAATATCAAGAGGATCAAGGTCCAATGTTTACACTGAAATTGACTGGTTCAGTTGAAACACCAAAACCTTACTTATAAACTAAAAAATGGCCAGGGCAAAACGTTGGAGACTTTGGGGGTGGGGGTAGCAAAACATAGTTTTACCTTGAGCTTTTTGTTGGGGGAAATGCTTGTATTGCCCCCCCCTTCACCCTAGATCCGCCACTGACCAACAGCATCCTGAAAAGAAGCCCGAATAAGCCAGTCTGTATTCAAAGCGTGATGTGATTAGATGTGCTATTTGGCTGTCTCCTAAGCGGTTTTTAATTGCATTTGCAGTGTGTCAGAAGTCAATGACGTTTTATGACATTTTGCGCATCTGAGCTCCGGATGAAAATGTGAAAGCGAAACGTTGGGCTTATTATTGATAAAGGGGTTAAAGTAACCTTACAAATCGAGCGTAATTTGGCCTTCACTTGCGCCTTTCTCAATCTATACCAATCAAAACTCGGCGAAAACTCACGCGGGCATTCGAAAGGAAAACAGTTTACTGGATGGGACACATGGACCCACATGGGCCCCCGCATGGACACTTGGGAAGAAACATGGGACGCATCCTGCCAGGAAGACTTTCCCTCCAAAAAATTAAATACTGAAGGAAATGGAAAAACAAATCGGATCGACGATAACAAGGTAATTAAGACAGTGTCCATTTTAGACCACGTGGGGGAGCATCGACCCCGTTAGGTTTTTAACACATCAAAGCAAAATGATTGTCAAACACGAGGAAATAAGCTCACACAGCATGAATCACTTTCGAGAGATCACATAGGTAAATATCATTATCTACGACGTCATAAAAATTCGGAAGATTCGGAGGAATGACTTTGTAATAGGCTGCAGACGGTAGGTACTGGATTTCATTAGAGTTCGAGTAGCGTTTAGCCCTTTTTGACGCTTGAAACTTCAAGCTGCGAGGGTGCGTGTCTGGCTATAACCGATGCAAAGAAGGTAAGCAGAGAGCTTGCTATTTTGCAAACACAAAAAGGGCAGCCGTAACATGGGACCTAACTTTGAATTTGTACTCCGGTACGAATTATGGGGAGCACCACCGGTCCCCGCGCGATCCCCAGCAGCTGGTCACTGGTTCTCCAATGCAGCGGCAACACGAAAACCGTGAGAAAATGGCGGCCTCATTACGTGAGCAGATCCTCGTTTTGTTTACATCCTTTCACCCACGTATGTCACCAAAATTTTGTAGCTAACATCAACGGTCAACATAAGAAACTGAGTATTGAAAACGAAACGGGCAGAATGACATATGCCCCACAGCACACTTCTCGCTTCTCACTCGAGAACGTTAGAGTACATTTGACTGATTTTCTCCACAGCTGTTGGAAAATATGGCGGCTGGTGTTCCCAAGCAGGCGGAGCTGCCCCCACCCGCCAAACTACTGCAGATTGTGTCTTCCGACATAAATGAGAGTCCTGGTATGGACTGTGTGCTATAAAAAAAACAAGCACACTCATCAAACCCACGGAAAATGCCGTCGATAATCAGGTCTCATTTTTTTTTAAACACAGAAGCTCACAACGCGAGGTAACAGAGATAACGGACGATCTGACTGGAAACCAATGTTAACTACACCCAAAGGAACTCATCAACACCAAACTCAAAAAAGCAGCGCAACTAAGCACCAGCTCCTCTACCATTCATCCAGTCCGAAGACCCGACTCCAGCGGGCAGCCCCTGCATGATTGATATGATTGTGACCCTGCACCGACCTGTGCAGCACATGACGACGAACGTCTGCGCCTGTCTCCTGACGTCGCCGAGGCGCGCGGCCGGCAGGTAGGGCAGCAGTCGGACCCGATCCAGCAGCGGCTGCAGAAGGTCGTGTGACGTCACCGCGTTCACCTCCCAGCGCAGTCGGTGCAACACGAACAGCTCCCACTCCTGTCGAGGTCACGCACGCGCGGTCACCACTCAGCACGCTGCAGCGGGGCCGGGTCAGGTGACGCAAACCGGCCGCAGTTCGTGTGTGGGCCCGAGCTGGAATGTAACCAAGGCTACGCTAGTGAAAAGTTGGGCTTGTATCGTACATTGTCTTCTTTGGCTTTGGTTTTAGCTTCCTTACTCCGCCTGTCACTGGGCATTTGCCCATGTGCTGGCTATGATTGTAATGAACACAACTAAACTAAGCCGTTTCGGTATCTAGTCGGTGAGGCCATCTATTCAACTTAAGCTTGGATGAAAATAGCAGAAAATATGGACTGCATCGCAAAATATTCCACCGCTCTCACTAACACAGTTCCGGCACCATTCAGCTCAGGCCATTCAGCTCAGGCCAAACAGGCCAGGGTTAAACGCCATAGGCGGATCCAGGAGGCACTTTCCCTCTCCCCGCACCGAACCTCGGTGCCCCCTGAAATAAATGGTAGCCGCGCCCCCTGCAAGGCCGATGACACTTCCTGCAGTCGCCTCCTACCCCCTCCTCTCCTCCTCAACGGATGCGAGTATCGGCGCCCCGCAATAGGAGCTGACGCCCCTGATCCAGATGGTGCCCCCCCGGCAATCCAGGACCCGCCAATGTGGAAAGCCAGAGACACAATAAGCCTTTCTGGTACCCTGTGTAAAACTATGGCGAGCAAAATGACTTAAGAAATCGACGCAGCCGATAACCCGTATAATGATTGTCATGGAAACGGCTGCGTTTCCCCCGAAGCTTAACGCCTGTGTCGAGATATACCTAGTCAATAAAAAATATCGATCAAATGGATTTTTTTAACTACTCGTAGCTTTATATACTGGCACTGACTAGACAAGCGGACCGACAATGTTTGCGACCAACAACTTCCCCATACATCGACTTCTAAGGAGATGTTCATAAGTATATATTTTGTAATTGCCTACTTATCAGGGATGTGGATTTGCGAAAATCATTGGAGGTGCCCAAAATTTGAAAGAATACCCATAAAGTTCATGCAAAAACAGATAGCATGATATTATCTTTGTTTTTAGCCCTCACGAGCCAGCTCAATGCAAATAAAACCAGGTGAAAGTCCTGAAAATGACCAACAATTAAATCTAAAGGAATTTTTAACACTAACTCAATGTTTCGTTGGGGGTGCCCGGACATCTCCAAAGAGAGATAAATCCACACCCCAGCTACTTAGAAAAACATCATCCCACGCTACAGAAGCCCCTGAAGCAACACACTTACACGGAAAGCCGTATCAGGTGATGACAAACTACAGCTCGATTCTGCTTCCAGAAAATACGCCTCTGGCGTGTTCAACTGCTGAACGTTAGGCAAATCTCTGGCCTCACGCTACGACGGTGGCGGTGGTAAAAATACAGCTCTATACAGGATATCATGAAAACCTTAGTAGCCCACATTTTAGAACTCAAACGCAAGCTTGACATAACACCATAAAAACACACGGCACCAGGTGCAAATTTCGGGAGGGGATCTGGCTGCGTCTTCCCAAAGCAGCCAAATTTCACCCGCTCTAAACCGATTTTGAAAAAAACAGCGTTTTTACGATTTTTGCCATGGTAGCCCTACCCCACACGTTTGTCTGTCTCCGCCCCTGCATGACAGGATGTATTTAAAAGAGTCTGGTAGCACCTGGCGGCCTTAGCCGTATATCATGAGAAAGCGAGTTTGCAGACTTTCGCTTTCTCCCTTTCTACCTTCTGCGGCGATAATGCTGGGGCAATAGCTCACACAGACTGGAAGTAGCAGTGAACCAAACGGCACAAAAAACGAACCGTACCACATAGAGTACCAAAAATCCGACGCTGGACTTTGGTCACGTACTTTAAAGCTCTCAAAGAAGGAAGTCATGGGACTTTAGGACGCACCAACTGCTGCGGTCATATGGCGTCGCCAACTCTCACCCTGTTGGAAGGATGTATTGGGATCGGGAAATCCTTATCCTGTACTCCCGTCCGGGATTTGAACCCGGGTCAGCGGCATTGGCGCCCAACGCACCACCACTAAGCCCCTGCATCCCTTGATAGCTCTCAGCTGTCTCGGTTTACGAGACGTTTTTGTTTCCGTAAAGAGAATACCAGCACGGTTTGCAGATATCGCCCGGTTTTCCGAGCCGCATTAATACGGCACAAGCACGGTATGTGAGGGAGAGGGAGGGGACTGTCTCGGCGGCCCCCTTGGTCCGCATACCCCGCGCACCTCTGTCTCCCAAGGTCATGGCCACCGCCGGTCGTGTAGTGGCGAGTCAGCCATTTAAACGCTGGGAGGGCGGGCGGGGGGGGGGGCTGGCCCAGCCTTGACGCCGCGCGCAGCTGTCGTCGATGGCGCGCCGGGGTTCGCCTGTTGCCCGGCCCCGGCGGCTAGGAGGCGCCGCCGCGCCGGGGGTCCCCGGTCTGGTTCCCAAGAGCGGCGCCGGATGTGCGGCACGGCAGTCTCCCCGGACGTCCACACCAGGGGCTGAGGCAGCAGCGCTGCAGCAGCTCCGCAGAGCAGCCGCTGCAGTCGCTGCAGCGCCGGTGCTGGCCACGGGTATGCAGCAGCCCGCGGCGGCGGCGGGATGCAGGAATCCAGCCGCACGAGGCCGACTCATCTGAGGGGCCCGCTACAGGTGCGCTGCCTGTTCACAGCCGCGCCCGCTCCCTCTCCCAGTTGGAAACGGTAACATCCAATACGTTGCTACAGCAACAGGAACTCGAGGCACCTTGAATATATGTATATAAGGAGACTTTCTAATGCAAGGGCAGCCACAATCGAGCAGAAATTAGAAATGAGCTGAAGAAACCCACCAGCCGATTTTGAAACATAAGCAACCTTTTCAGCAGCGCAATTCAAGTCATTGCACTTCTTCCGGGAAGTTGTGAACGAAGCCACAGCTTGCCAAGCCAATAATGTGCCGTTCATAAATTGCGTAAGTCATATTTTCTAATATTGACCAACCACTCAGCACACTCGAGACGTCTGGGACTCCCCCTTGCAACACTTTTCGACGCACACGTGTAACGTTTGATAACGCTGCTGCTGGCTCCCCTTCCCCTCCTCTTTGCGTTACGTAAGTTATGGGTGGCCCCTTACCGTCTTGCTTGAAAGGTTGAAGGAGCTAGTTGGCGGGGCAATTTCATTTCTTTGACAGTCACTCGCAAAGTTAAAAGCTCGCCAAAAACGGCAGTGCGGCCAGGTCGTGCCGAGCCGTATGTAAATTGTTCTAGTAAGTACCTATAAGAGGGAAGCCCCGTGGATGCCTCGCATCAGCAGAGCATTGAAAAGAGTTAAGTCATGTCGAGGTGTCTGGACCGCAGCCCCATTTCAGATTCAAACAGCTTGACCTTCGCTTCAACATGAGAATCATGATTGAAGTCATGATTACGTCGATAAGAGCGGACATGCCATCGCCGTGAGGACCATCTGTGCATTTCGAGGGCGCCCTCCCGACACAATTTCTAGGGGGGGGTGTTTACCAGCTTTATCAGGAAGTACCGAGGCAAATCTTCCCAAAGAGCCGCCGTCTGGTAAGGGCGGCCATCATCTGGTGCCTTTGCCTGGATCACCTTCTGAAGTAAATTTTGCGGCACCTTCACTGCACAGTTCTCGCATTTTAAAGGGAATGCGGCACCTTGGTCGAATCCTGGAATTTAGTAAAATCAGGGGTACTTTTAGCCGAACATCATGGAACCGTCCACGATTTTCTTTAAAATTGTACAATACGCTCAATATTTTGATTCTTCAAATGCACCTCTAGGGGAAAAAATAAATACTTGCCTCTGGATGATGTCATGATCTGGCAACCACTACTATATTCAATAGGCTTCAAGGCCTTCGATTGGCTGATACTCACCGTGACGTCAGCATATGTCGTCACACCAACAACTGACAGCTGTGGTCTGCTGCTTCGGGTACATGAGGGGTGCATTTCAGGTAGGTTCCTAGCTTTTATCTACGGAAACTTTGAGTTTCAAGATAAATGATATATTGAGTGCCGGGTTTTCCGGCATGCTTTACAACTTGGCTATCTCAGTTAAAATCACGTTATGAAGGTGCCACATTCCTTTTAAGGGATTTCCGGGCTCCCGGCGTCCATAAGGGGCGGCTCCGGGGACCTACCCGGGGAGACCACTCCTTTTCCCCCTCGGATCCTGCCCTGCTCTCCCCATGGGATGCTTAAGAAACCTGCCCGTATCTGCCCCTTCACCTTAACCATGGACGCACTCTCTTGACATGTTCTAACACACCATTCAGGGATTTCACTGACACCTACTGCAGTTCAATTTCAGGGGGAAAACAGCTAGTGATTATCAGCATAAAATATCAAAAACAATATAACTGAAGCGGACCACTCGTCTCAAATCATCAGTAGGCCCACCCGGGGAATAAAACATGGACGGGTGCAAACGAAGTAGAGCACGCGTTTTAAATTATTCTTAGAATCCGCTCAATTAGCATAAGGGACAGTTTCAGGGATCACGGATGTTCCATCAAAGAATGACACTGATGTTCCCATGGCGCAGTGACTAGGTTACTAACGATTCACGACAAGAACGCCGCAGTCAGCATCATGGTAAGCATCTCCGTTCTCGTCGGGTAACCGTCGCTCATGCATCATAATCGCGTGACCCATCTCGATCACCCTCGAAAATGGTATCTTTTTTATAGAAAGTTCCAGTTAAGATCTGCACAGGCGGTATGGGAGGCAATCATACACAGGTTACTCTGTCTTCTATACCGACGGCTCCAAAAGCATCTCAGGTGCTGGATGTGCTTTCGTGGGGAGAGACGTAAGTCAAAGTTTCAGCCTGCCGACATCGGTATCCGTTTTTACCACCGAACTATGTGCTGTTATCCAAGTCTTACGACACATTCTCCGAGATCCTGATGGACAATTTTTAATCGTTACAGACTCCGCTAGTTCCCTAGCTGCACTTCAGTCTAGTCATCCCCCAAAATCCTGGCTGGTGCTCACCATCCGGAGGCTTCTGAATACCGCTTCTTCTACCGGGGCCAGGATACAGTTTTTATGGGTCCCTAGTCATGTGGGAATACCCGGTAACGAGAGAGCTGATTTAGCTGCCAGATCGGCGTCTGAGACTGCACGAGTTGGGGCATTTAGAGTTCCAGCATCTGATGTAAAAGCACAGATTAACAGTCTCCTCAAAACTGAGTGGCAAACCAAATGGGATAGTGAGTCGGCCTGCGCCTTAAAACAACTCAAGCCAACCATAGAACCATGGGAGTCGAGTAGCAGGCAGAGTAGGAGGGAGGAGGTCTGCCTCGCACGACTTCGCATTGGTCACACATTTGCAACCCATGGACATTTCTTTTCTGCTACAGAACCAAGACGGTGTAGCCACTGTCGAAGCAGGCTTACTGTACAGCATGTACTAACTGACATAGGATGTAACGGACTGAGAACTCTGCGTGCTCGATTCTTTCCGCCGACGTTCCTTGCAAATGTGATAGGAGACAGACCAGCTGTTGAGTTCTCAATAGTCTTATTATATTTGACAGAGATCGGATTTGATATCGTATACAATCCTCACCGAGTGACACAAGCGCAACAGAACTAAGCATGTATAAATGAAGTAGCTCTGCTTTTAGCTATCTTGATATAGGATAGCATTGAAGACTTGGATTTTAAGGATTGATTAAATTGTATAGTCAGGCGCGCTAAATGGCCCTGGCAGCTGAAGCGCCCTTAAACTCCAACACACACACTGCGAGGCAGTCTTTGCCGCTTTCATTCAGGACGGGAGGCAACTGGAAGATTTCTTCTCGGAATGACAGGAGCAATGTAATTGGACAGGACGGTACCTTACATAAATGTTTCCGGGGTGTTCACGGAACCTCTCCACCGCCATGTGCCTTGTGAGCATGGCACACAAGGCAATATGCCGCCCTGAGGACTGAACGCCCATTAAACCATGATACCGTAATTGGAGACTAGCGACGAGCCCGCTGCACCGTCCGACGCCATATCTCGCATCTCAGTCCGCTGCATCGCCAGCGGGCCAGTCCAGTCCGGCGGTGAATACCACCCGACGCCCCCCCCACAGCATGGCCTGCCGCGAGCCTGCGGCGATGACTCAGGTTGAGTCACCGCTGCCCCCCCTTCCCCCTTAAACACCGGCCACGCGCGCTCGGACATGCCTTGGCGCGACACTTGATACGTCGTCTCAGGCTATTGAGAACAAGAGCACACATAGTTGTTGAACCAAAGATCACGCCTTCCTTAAAATAGCGTAAAACCATAGTTCATTAAAGGGATGTGGAATCTTGGTTGAATCCTCGAATTTAGTGCAAATGTATTTGCAATACCCTAGATGTATTTTTTAGCCGGTAATCATGAAAATGTTCATGATTTTTCTGAAAATGTACAATAGTTCAATATTTTGATATTTAAAATACTCCTCTATGGAAAGAAATAAGCCTCTGCCTGTGCATGACGCCATGATCTGATAACTGCCACCATATTCAATAGGCTTCAATAGGCTGACTACTCACCGTGACGTCAGCTTGTCGTCACGCCAACAGCGACCACTGCGGCCGGCTCGTTGGGTACATTTTGGGTACATTTCAGGTAGGTTTTTAGCTTTTTCTCTACGGAAATTTCTAGTTCCAAGACTTATGATATGTTGAGTACCGGGTTTCCCAGCATGCTTTACAACTTGGCTATCTCAGTTAAAATCACTTTATGAAGGTGTCACATTCCCTTTAAAGGGAATGTGACACCTTCATAACGTGATTGGAACTGAGATACCCATGTGATAGAGAATGCCGAGAAATCACTCCATCAAAATTACATATATTTGCCCCAGAGCTTGGCATTCGCGGTGAACAAAGTATTTAAAATAAAAATCACCGCCGACCGAGCCCCTCCCCCGGGGTGGTCGCTTGGTATGAGCTGAACTTCAGAAAGTGAGGTCTTACTAAGCCACACAGTGCGTACTGAGCCGACACATTTCTCTCGCTTGGATCTCTTTAAAGGCTGAATGTGGCACCTTAGTCAAATCCTGGAATTTAGTGTAATTAGGCGTATTTCTAGCCGAAAATAATGAGACCACTCATGATTTATTTGAAAAATTTACAACAAGCTCAATATTTTGATTTTCAATATACCGCTCTAGGAAAAGAAATAAATATCTGCCTGTGGATGATGTCATGATCTGGCAACCACTACCATACTTGAAAAGCTTCAAGGGCCTCGTTTGACTGATGCTCATCGTGACGTCAGCATATGTCGTCACACCAACAGCCGTGACAACTGTGGCCTGCTGCTAGGGGCACAGGAGGGGTACACTGCAGGTAGGTTTTAGCTTTTTTCTACGGAAATCTCAAGTTTCAAGACAAATGATATATTGAGTAGGAGAGAGTGCCCATATTGCGCCACATTAAGGAAAACACTTAATTGCTAAGAAAATGTGGAACCTACAATGTTGGCTTTTTATGACATCGTAAATGATCATTTCTCCGCAAGTTTTCATCCTACGATGTTATGGATGTAAAAGCGTATTGTTGGAATTTATGTGTGCCCCTCGTCGTATGGACTTTGATTTATGTTTCAATGAAGTTTTTGTCGATATCGTATGGTATAAATGGTCCCGATGGTGCCTGGGCTGCTTGGTCTCCCTCGGATTTGATCTTATTGGAGCTGTATTATCATCCTACTGTCTTTTGCCATATATTTTCCCTCGTTCTAGGATTTTTCAAAGTAATGTTTATTCGGGTCGTTATAGCTCAACTATGTGCCCACATACATAAACTCAAGTGTGGGCGCAACAATGCTGCTTGATCTTAATGCATCAATAATTGTTCCGCAATGCGCCAGCCTGGCGCATTCGGGGCGGCCGCCGGGGGCGCAAATAGGACTTGTGCTCAGTGGATCCAAAAATGGCTCTAAAAATACGTAACGCTATAAAAAAACATCGCAAATGGCACAAAAGAAAGCGAAATGTTTCATGAATGCGATGAAATTCCCCAAGCCAGGGCCCCTGAGTAATAAGGCCCAGAAACACACGACTTATTCATGCCAAATATGTTAAGGGAACTAATATAATTTTTCAAACAATTGACACAATTACAACATTCAACTTCCGTGCAGGAAAACACCATGCCAACTAAATCTAGCACTGCACAATGTGATGAAAATATTATTGTGAGGATCACATCAGCAGGATGGGAGATGTAGCGAGTGGCGCAATTAGGCAGGGGTGCGCAATCAGGGCACTCTCCCCTACCGGGTTTTCCGACTTGCTTTACAACTTGGCTATCTCAGTTAAAATCACGTTATGAAGGAGCCACATTCCCTTTAAAACCTGCGTGCTAAACGTGACTAGGGCATTTGCGATTATAAATGGATATAGCTAACTTCAATGACAAGGTTCAAACAATATAAAACATGTTTAAATATATGAAGAGATAGCAACTATTTTTTAGAGTCACTTTGCGACCACATGGCAGCGTGACAGCGTCACGCCGTGACATACTACCATACCATGACGCCACGCCAATGCGGAGGTTTTTACGTCTTGCGAAGGAAAAGCAAACAATAATAAATATTGTTTTTCAGAACGAATAAGGCCGAATTCATCATTTTCAACATACTCCCAATACTTCTCCAGACTCAAACTGCACCATAGTGCCTCATTCCATTTAAAAACACCCGAACATAATTCCACAGCGCAGTTTTTTTTTTGCCGAATTTAACATAGGATACCCGATTCTGTACCGCAGCCGTATCCTAGGCCATTTTTAGCCGCAGCGCGATCCCGTTAGTAACCAGCTGACATAGAACTTGGTACATTCGCGGCGTCAGCACGTTTCTCGCACTCATTTTGTACGTACGCTGCTCACTGACGGTGTTGAATATTCACTCCTGGAAAAGCTTCCACGCCTCCCGAGTTGAACAAAATTCCAGGTTTTGTTTTTCCTCAATATGGACTTATTTCGGTGGCACATACTAAGTCACTGGCGGCAGAACTTGGGGGGGAGGGGGGCACCGGGGCACGGTGACCTCCCAACCTCAAATAAGAAATTTTAACACTAACCCTATGGCGTTGACTGGAAAGAAAATGGGTTGAGAAGTCCATGGTGCCCCCCCCCACTCTAAAATCGGACGTTCCGCCGTCACTGTACTAAGTTCAATGACCTGATGGCATCTAAACGTGACAGCACGCCACCATTTCCCGATCGAGTCAGGAAAACTGGCCAGCGGTAATGTTTCTTCGCGTGGAGTGTTCTAATCCATTCACATGAGCCACGCTTTTATCAAGGGCGGGGTTTCCTGAAAGCCTCTGGCGCGACGACGACCAATGTCAATAGCCCAATTGATAACGCCTCAACCGGCACGTGAGTCCGAAACAACCCTCGGCTATCTACCATATGGTGCTGGAGGGACAGGCCCGTAAGAACCTCAAGGCCCCCAAAAGAGGCGCTTCCCTCCAATAACTATTGCCGGCTATACCCTTCTAAATTGCCGGTAATTGACATCTGGCTGTCTTGTGTACCCATGTGGGAACAATACATTTGAGGGGGAGGCGGACGCTTGAAAAATGACGCACGACAATACTGAACTGTTCCTAATTCTACGCAAGGAACTGAAAGACAGAAAATTATGGGCGGTGCATTCGCCCTTGACTAAAAAGTGTAAAAACTTTAAAAAAGTGTGCTATTTTACCAAGAAGCTCCGCCCATTGTGCGTCTAAAAATTCGGCAATATTTATTTCATTCACAGATTAGCAAATAGCGTAAATTAGAAAGACGTAACAATGTTCGTATGTGCAACAATTACAAAGCAAGAGTACATCCCAAGTTGCAAAATAACAATGTACTTCAACAGAACCTGACCTTGTGTGCTTAGAGTACGCGAGGTACCAGCTTTATGCTTTTCATTATCAGAAAGTTTACTCCACCCCAATGACGTTCAATTCACAAATATTGGCCGTTCATCAGACATTTTACGAGGTGCACTGCAGATACCTGAAATAATAGGCCTGATTGGAATACTTGAATTTTGAACTTTTTGGAACCCCTGATAATTGGGGGGGGGTGGCTTTGGCCGCCTCACCTCGAAGATTAAGAAGGATCTTCCCCTTTTCCGAATTTATGGTGAATTTTTACATTTTGACGTTTGTCATATCAGAACCAGGGCCAGTTTAAGACACTAAAGACATCTTTTAAATACTGTAAAAATTCTAGACAAACGCAAAAACAAGTTTTCAGTGCCGGCAGGCATGGTGGAACTCACCAAGATGTCGGAGGTCGATATACTGTGGTCGGCACATTTGACGAGAATATCTGCAGAGAGCGCTCGCGATTCGCGCAATTTTGAGCTGACGAACAGACACACCGCTCCCAACAGCTGCAGGTGATCTTTCTTCACGTTGGTCACACTGAGAAACCTGTCCAGCAGGTTCATCGCCAACGGGAAGACGTCGTCCTGGCAACGCTGCTCCTCGCAAACCTGTCAAAATAAGGCAAATGAACGAACAAATCTATTCCGTTCAGACCATTTCTTCATATGTATATGTATATGTATATGTATATATATATATATATATATATATATATATATAATACAACTCACATCTCAAACCTTGCCCCAATGAGCCACAAAGAACACCTCCGATCTGGTGGGGGGTTATCAAACACCCGCTAGACCACGGCTTCTAAAGGAAATGTGCCACCTGGGCAATTCCCGACTGGAGTGGTTTTAGAGCTTTTGTAGCTGGAAATAATGAAATCAGCCTTTTTCTGCCCACAAATGCCTAAAAGCCAAATATTACGTAATATCTGATTTTCTTTTGCCGCGGGTGACGTTTATACATCATGTATCGTCTTGATCTGGGAACGCTTTGTTCCAGATCGAGCCTTTTATTTACGCCACAAATGAAAACGAAAACAAATGATGTTTTTAGCCATAAGAGTAGAGCCCAAAGTGACACAATTTGTTTTTTCTTGATACAATAAAACATATTTTACGTTACAAACTGTCATTGAAGAAATTATGCACATTGTCAGTTGCAAATACCAAAGTTACGTTTAACACGTATGTTGCAAAGAGATTCAAGCAATAAAAAAATGTATCGCAGTGTGGCTTGCGTCACTTTCCCAAGGCCGCCTCCTCCCACGTGACCATCCGGGGATGACTGGGTCGATGGGGTATTAATTTTACTTTTATTTCTTATTAGGTCCATTCCCAACAGGCGCCTAATTACAGGGAGTATTGACATGGGTGTTTAAGGATCCTCTACACCAGGTCAGATCGAACATAGAAGGCGGTTTCCCGCCATGGGGATTGAACCTACGTTAATCCATAATGTCCGATCTGAAAACGGGCAACGAAGCCACTAGAGCACCATCTACATAACACTCTTCTGGTTTCGAGGCACATTTCGCAGTCCGAAGGGTCTTCTCTGCGATGTTTGGGGCCGTCATGTAAATGCATTGGCCTCCTGTTCCCATTGGGCACCTGTCCTACTTTGGGTAGTCTCCTTTACTATCTCAGCGTCCAAGGGTATCCATTCCGGGACTCTGGATCCCTCTGCGCTTGCCTTCTTTGCTATGCCTAGGGTCTCCTGTACCGTGAAAGAGGTTTCCTTGCATGATTGTGGCCTTCAAAGAGATTGCAAAGACCGAACTTTACCGTCTGAAGGCCAACCCTTCCCTCATAGTCTCCATTGCCTTTTTTAGGCCACTTAAGCCGTTTCCGGAGCACTCTGAGCAAATTAGATATCCCTTCTTTGTCATAGTTGAGTCGGTTGGCCCTTGATTATTTTGAGGGCATCCCGCACTGGTTTGCGGCCCCTAAGCCAATTTTGGCCCCGCTATGACAGCATGCGGGCATTCAGGGCTCTTAGCGTCCCGCCGCGAGAGCTTCCACTATTTCTGTAGGGGCCTTTTTGAAAATTGGGGGATGCGATTGCCCCCAATTCACAAAACTTGAGAGGGGGAGGTTCCCCATATTTGTCTCCTCGTCCCCCCGGTGGAGATTCAAACAGAATGACCTAGACTCGAAATTTCGAAACAGACGCGGGAAGGCTAACATATAAACTGATAAGAAGTGCAGGGCTGGGCGCCGCCGCTTTTCTTCGACCTCGAAAACCTTAACATGAAGGGGGACGCTTAAGTAGCGAAACGACATCGAAGATACATATTTGACACATACCCATTGGCGAACGCAGGGTGGGGGGGGCATTCCGGCCATCCCCCCCAAGGCACTGAAGGGGGTCTAAACTATCTTTTGCCCCCAACCCCCAAAGGCCAGAGAAATTTTTGAAACACAGCTGTTTACACTAGGCCTGCCGAGCAAAAAAATATTCGCTCCCCCCCCCCCCCCCCAGGAAATCGATAATGTACTTGGAGAGGTAGCTTATACTAGGTTTGTCGAGCACCCAAATTGCACGTCCCGCCCCCCCCCAGGAGGAGAGGCAGACATGAGTTTGACCCCCCCCCCCAAAACTCGGGCCTACGTCCGCCCCTGCACATACCCACACTACCGCCTCGGTTAGGTAGGTTATCAGTCTGCTTACCTCAACCATCCAATAAGATAGGATCCTTCGCATAGGCAGCTTGATTTCATTTTGAATACACTTAAAATAGGAGCACGATGGCATGTATCGGCTCTCTGCGTCCAACAAGTTCGTAAGAACGCGGTTATCGTTCACAATTGTAGGGTCCCGGATCGCCTTACATACAGGATCTGCCTGAAACACTCCGGTCTCACAACACAGGAGGCTGGCTCCCACATCCAACGCCATCACAGGTGAATCTCGAACACGTTAGATCTGAACGATTTACCACCATACACAAGATTCGCGCAGCGCCACCAACCACCCGACGTCCAAATCTCGAATGACAACAATCGCGCGCCCGGCGGGAAGCCGGCGCGAGCGCAACAGCTGATCTTCGGTTCGTCTGCACTAACCCAGCGCCAGCCAATCAGCTCCGAGCAACAAACTTCGGCGCGTCCTCGTCTGCAAACTGCACGCCCCCGGAAGTCCCGCATAGCAACGGCGATTTACGAAAACGGGAGATTAGAGGTAAGCTGTAGGGTTGGGCAGATCAGTGGTGGCACGACCTATCTCCTTTGGCTTGAGCAGGGTGAAGCAAAGTGAGGGGCAAGTATTTTTGTGGAATTTTCATTGATGGGCTCACAGGACATATTTTAAATCCTTTCCTTCTCGTCAACGGCTTCTTATCATAATTGGTTGACATTTAAGCCGCCGGTCCCGCGCGCTGTCCAAGGGCAGATCCAAAAGAGGGGACCGCCCCACTTGGCCTGAAATTAAGCACTGCAGAGGGACCCGCGCAGGGCCCTAGTGGTATTTGATGGACGTTCCGAAAGCGTATTTGGGGTCTCCACACGCTACTCAAATGCTGCTCTCGGGGCCCGCAAGAGTTGGTCTTGGGGTTCGCCAGGAGATGATCTTGGGGTTTCCCAGGAGTTGGTCTTGGGGCCCCAAGATCTGGTCTCGGGGGATAAAATGTTAGTCTGGACGACAAGGTCTTGTCTCGGGGGAGGGGGGCAAATAACTGGTGTCTGGAGGGTCGAATAGCTGGTCTCGGGTTACTGCCACGTGCTGGTTTCGGGGGTTTTCAAGAATTGATCGCAGGGTTCTCAAAGTTGGACTTTAATCGATCTCAGCCCCCAAAATGTTGAACTTCATACTTGTTCAGTTTGAAAATATCTCAAGCTCAATAAATGAAAAATGGGGCATCCCAGCGGGCACCCCGAGACCCCAGTCTCAACAAGCACAGGTTAGAGCATCTTGCACACCGAGAAAAATACGCGCCTTTTAATATCTAAGAAACTGCATGTACTTGCATCTCCATATTTCTGAAGCGTTGCTAAGATGTTTAATGGCCTGTCTCCTCGAATCCGGGATGCAAAGCGGAGGTAATACACGGAAATAATATATTCGGGCATTATATATATATATATATATATATATATATATATATATATATATATATATATATATATATATATATATATATATATATATATATATATATATATATATTCAGGCACAGCCAGGGCTTATTTTAAGGCATTGGGACTAATGGGCATTCTGTTGAAAACGACACGAACTCCCACTAAAATTGCACTCCTAGAGCATCAAATGTCTGGTGATTGGTGGACATTGGGCCGTTCACTGGTGGGCATAGCATGGGGACTGCTGAGCAAAATGCTCACCACTTTGTAGCTTAAAATAGGTCCTGGGCACAGCCCTTCATCAGGTTCCTCATAATACGGAATCATCAGAATTCTCAAAATTTGTGTCCAAATATATAATATTAATGTACTAGCTCCATTTTGCACCCAGGACTCGAGGAGACAGGCCATTATACAATGTATAATATAATATAGTATAGTATACGCCAATATACATCTTATAAACTTGTAATCATGCTGTTCGGCTCAGCATTTCGAAATCTATCCGATTCTGAAGCATTGTATTTGAACCAAGACGCCGTACATGGCACAAACTAGGCAGACATTGTAAGTGCCCTTTCCAGGGGCGGATCCATGATTTCCCCAAGGGGGGGCGAATTCAAGACTCAGGGGCCCGTCGTTTGGGGGCTGCGACTCGAGGGGGATCGCAGAAAAAGGCGTTAAATGTGGTGGAACTCAGCTTAATACAAAATTGGTGCCCTAAGCCCAACCCGGCGGGAGGCGTTTCTTTCCAGTGCACTGTGCGGCGGGGTGGGACAAAAGTCGCATGTTCACCAATTTTTACTTGATAAAACTAGCGAAAGTGGCCATTTCTGATAACTGCAATACCCCTGGCATGCATAACAGCTACTTTTGATGTATTTTCGATCGTTGTTTCTAAGTTGCACTTTGAATCAGCCCCCGCCTATGACCGTGTTTTCTTCTAGGTGAAATGTAGATAAAACATTTGTTTGTAATAGCGACGTCATTGGACGACACAAACGATTTCAACAGTGTCGATGATACACTTGGACCAGGAGAGCATTCTGACAAATATTGGGGAACCTTCTCTTGTGGTAAGGGGGCAATAGTTTAAGGAGATGCACAGAAACACATGGGAAACCGAAAAAATAGGATTTCAATTTAATTTTTGGACAAGATTCAATCCGATTCAAAAGCTGGGTAGCATGGTGTTATAGCATGATCTTTCTGCTATCCTACGGTTTCAAAATATTCTGCGTCCAGATGCGTTTTTCCTTTATTTTGTACTTATTCCGAATCTTGTGCTTCACCTTTTTCAGAGATCCTCACCCGCCTTGACCTCTTGGATGGCCCCCTAAACACCTTGCATTGCAAGTGTATTCGAAATGTGAGCCCAGAAGATGTCTTAAAAATATTTCTCTGACTTCAGGCTTCCATCTGCTGCGATGCAGTCCCTCTAGAAATTAAAAACTTCGGGACAAATTTAAAGAAACGTTGGGAAGGAGTATCACGTTCAAGGGCACGCATGGTTTCCATACAGGCTGTGTGGCTCTCTGAGCCTGTTAAACCTCGAGAGTGTCTCCCCTCACACACCATCACCATCTGAGACGCCAAATGTTCTTGGCCGTTGAAGTCACCTCTGCACGCTCCAAGAATTGGCGCTCACTACCGCTACGTCAAATGCCCACCATCGAGCTAAATACAAATATATGTCCTGCAGCTCGCTCAAATAGACATCATCGAAGAAGTAGTCGTCATGGTTCGCCACCAGCTCCGCCTGATTTTCTCGACGAGAGGGCGGACATGCTTGTGGCCCTGGCCTGATATGTTATCCCTGGGCCCGGATGACGCCATTTCTTCCCAAAATCCTCCTTCATCGGCAAGCTATTATTGAAGCAGCTCCTATGCTCATCGGAGTAATGACTGAAGAGTCCCTGGAAGCACGGAGAAATATTTTTGGTACCTGCACAAACAACACTGCAGGAAGACCGCTCTAGCTGCTATTCTCAATATCTTACGTGGTCTTCAGGTCATGTAAGATCCCATGGTTGCCCACATCAGATAATGAAGGCGGGCGAAGTCGAAGCCATTACCGATGTACCTCCGATTCGCACGCTCAGGAGCTCCGCCAGACTCATCGGACGAGGACTAAAAGGATGGTGTACCACGGTGAACGATTGATGATGATGAGGAGGATGCTGCTGATGACGACACCGATAATGGTGATGATTTTGATGGTGATAGTGCTTTTATGGAATCAATTTTATGCAACATCATCAGTGTCTGTTTGCAACAGGTTTGAAGTGTATTACTTGCTTAACCCGCGCCCCACCGGGGGTCCGGCGCCACCTTCGCCCCACCGGGAAGGGGCCATCGATGGCCCCCCTCTAACTCCGAAAATATGGGCGTTAGCGCAAATCTGCAAAGTGCAATAGAAAGCTCGCGTGAATTCAGTAAGAAATTACTTCGCATGTTTTAGTGCTCAGGTCAATGGTTTGACCTCCAGAGGTCAAATTAGGTCAAGATCGGCTATTTTCACTCAAATATGCAATGATTAAGCAAACTGGGCATAACTCTTATGTCATTAGAGCTATTGAGGCCTGGTAAAGTACATTTGATAGCAAATTGCCAGTACTTTTTCCGCTATGTGGAACGTAAAGACCTCCCGCCAGTGGTTTGACCGCCATAGGTCACCTCGTGACCTAATATGACCTGAGGTCACGAAAGGTCAAAAAGTGACCTTGCCGTATATCAAATGAAAGCCAGTGACAAGACAAACACGATGGTGTTTGTTTCACCGCTCTAGCTCAATTAGGTCAAAAGTTATTGTCAAAATACTGTTTTTGACCTCTGGTGACCTTGGATGACCTTGGAAAAGTCAAAGGGCAAATATGACCCCTGGGATCCGTGAAAGGGTGTCCAAAAACGTTGTTCTGAGCAGTCTGAGTATTTGCAATCATTTTTGTGGCTTTTATATCATGAAATAGCTTTTCCCCATGCTTTTCCAATGGGAGAGGTCGCCTCGTGACCTGACCTCAGGGCACGAAATCGAAAAAATCCCGGATATACACCTTGTAGACCCTGGAGGGGTCATGAAGTGTAGGAAGTTTCAAATTGATCGACTTTGAAATGTAGCTCTTACAGAGCTCTAAAGGTGAAGTGAGGTGACCTTGGTTGACCTCGTCTGGTGACCTGACCTTGGGTGACCCGGGGTAAAAAATTTCAGGGATGATGGGAAAATGATGCAGTGAGAGGTAGAGCCCTCAACCGCGGTGCTGCGCCTCGTCGTTTTTCTGCTATCCCGGAAAAACTTTAGGGGGGGCCATCGATGGCCCCCCGGTGGGGCGAGGGTTAAGTATCTATTTATTTATAATGCATTCACGCCTGCCCGAAAAAATCGCCAAATTGTCTTTGTTTTGATGAAGTTTTATGTGTAGAGCTTCCTATAAGTGAAAAGGTATAAAAGCCTTGTGGCCCATTGACCAACTCTTTAGGGCCCGAGACTAACTCTCGGCGGCCTCTGAGATTAACTCTTCGGGGCTTAGAGACGAATACTTGGATCAACTCGAGACCGCTCAAGACTAATTCTTTGGGTCCCTCATTACAAACACTTGGAGACCTGACCCCAGCTCTTGAGGACCTCAAGACCAGCTCATGTGGATCTCTTCTTGACCAGGGGGGGGTGGGTGGGGCTGTGGTCCGGGATGAGTTAACACTGGCACGGCCATACACACCCTATACAAAATCTACGGCGAGACCCAAAATCCAGGGTGGTTCCTCACTTCCTAACCCCCCGCGATCTCCACCGCTGCCTGAGCTTCAGACCAACTCCTGGGGCTCCCAGACCAGCTTCTGGGCCTCCTGGATCAACATTGGGGTGATGTTTGATCCCCTGGAATGCCCCTTATACAAAACTGGGGGCCTTGCGGGGGCTCCTTGAAGTGTTAAAGGTCAGACCAAAGGACTTTGGGGACATTGGCATCCACTGCCTTCCCCTCTTCCCCACTTCTGTTGGATCCGCCCCTATCCAGAGGCACCTGGAATGACTGCTCCATTGATCCCTTCTCCTGTACTGTCACTTTTCGTCAATCCTCCAGAGGCTCGAGGGTTCTAAGAGTATGAAGATGTCTCGAAGCATTTTAAAGGTTTTACAAACTCAAGTTTAGGAATCCCAAAACTGGCATTACATTCTCAATTTTGCTTTATACAAGCTCATAGTCTGTCAATAGCTATAAGGCTACTTTTGATAGGTCTAGTGAACACTATCACCGAACTAACACCAATTGTGAAACCAGCTTCATGCGCATAGTGAACGTCGGCATGCCGGTGTTCAGAGCGTGGTGATGATTTTCGAAATTTTGTGAAAGGGCTCCATGCTTCTGAGCAGCCGTTGCGCTTGTGCCGGTTGTGGAGAAAGCGCGTGTTTGCTGCGGAAAAATGTGGGTTCATTTGTTTTGGTGGTGGCTGTTTGAATTTTTCCGTATTCCGGTCGTGACATGTGAGGAAAAAAATCGGGCACTTGTGTTTTTGCATTTTCAGGACGGTGTGGAATGAGTGAGAGCTTCTGTGCTGCATCGCCGTTTTCCACCAGACAGCGGCAATACTGGCGCGCTGTATCGGAGCGTGGCAAGTTTGTCAAGCTGAGTGCTCCATTGTCTTTTTTCCTTTATTGCTTAGTGGTGGCGCTTCCATAGAGGCACATTAGGCACTGCATAGCCACTTTATAATGTTGAAGTCAGTATTTATTTTATGTGGAATAAATCTAAATTGATTCCATGTTTAAGTGGCAGAGAATATTCCTTTTTTGGATCACTGGGTCAAAGAGCCAATAATTAGCATCCCTGACAATCCACAATGAAATCCAATTCACAATGGCAATTGCAAAGAATCCATGTTTGCAGCTATTACTGTCAACAAATGTATTATTGGGCACTTCGTGATTCCTCTGAATCTGCCTAAGAGCGTGGCAAACATGATGTATGCTTTTTTGACATCTCAAATACCTTATTCATTTGGATGCAAGTACTGGCTTTTAAAATTGGCAACCCAGGGCCCTGATCAGCAACTAAGATTCTTAGCTAAGACTGTCTTAGCTAAGACAGAGCATGAGTACGTCTTACGCCACCCAGCTAGCCACCTAGCGGTAAGACTGGTGTTAGCTCGTACATGACGTCACAAAAGTATGATGTGAGCACTAAGACTGTCTTACTTGTCAGCTAAGACAGAAAATAGTGACTGCGTGCAGACTGAAATATCGGCATATCTGGCGCACATGGGATGATTAGAGCAAGTTGCGTTTTGCGGTGAGGTAATCTGGTGCAAGTGGTTCACAGTCGTGGATAACGATGTATGTACCTTTTACTCACAGTGTAAAAGGTAGAAAAACGCGATAACACCACAAGGGCGTTCCAGCTACCCTCTAGTGCTAAGAATATGAACTAAAAATTGACTTGCCTGCCACCTGGTGCTAAGACTGGCGTTACACCGATGATGTCACTGTTCATGACGTCGATTATGACGCGTCTAAACCTAAGAATATTCTTAGATGCCGATCAGGGCCCAGGCTTGCCTTAAATGCTAGCATGTGCTATGCTGCGTTTTAGGACCTTGATTACAGCGGATTCATTTATTGACTTTCTTGTTTTCAGTTTTCTAGCCTTCTCTAGTGCGGGACAGCCGTTTGGCAATTATAAGCAAGATATTTAATTTGGGAAACCTTTATGAAGAGCATGAGTCATGGCACAAAATCTGGTGGATGAAATTTAAAAAAAGGAATTGTTCACAAATTGACCGTACAGCAAGAAATTGGATGTTAAAAAATAAAGTGCTGAAGCCGTTATTGAATTGGGAAGCTCTCATGTGTACCTTGTCCTTTCCGGTCCACTTAGATACTTACCTACCTATCTGTCTTGAATCTTGCCTTGTGCCTTCGTATACTGCCTCATACCGGTTCCACATCCCCGACATTTTTTAATATATTTATATATATATAAGTATATATTTTATTTATTTGATTATTTATATGATATTAAACATTAAAACATAAATATTCTTTTTGCTCATCGACCTGAGCTTGCCCCCTTTCCAGGTGACCTACTCCATTTGCCCTGTCCACTATCAGGTATAAAGCCTGGGCGGCGTACTTGCCTCTAAACCAATTGTGCCTAGGCTGTCATGATGTTCAAGCACTGCCACTGTTATTGTCAATACATGCAAGGCTCTGCTCCAAATTAAAATGTAGGATATGCTGAGATGGGTGTGTTTCAGATTTACGATTTGGTAGCAGCAAATTCACAATAAATCAACTTCTGTCCATGCATGAAGTAGCAGTGTGGGTTTCATCTACAGATAATTGTTCATTGTTCAACTGCAAAATGTTGCATCAAGTTATAAGCATGGTGGTGTATACTCATCTGTGGTGTTCTTTATGTTTTAGCTATGAAATAAGAGAGAAATTCAGGTGCAACACACACTTCCATGAGTTTGATTCACCAGTAAAGAGTGAATACCACATTAATACACTCACACTGCTTAGTCTGTGAAATTGGGGGATGAACATGAGGGTTTCAGGCCCCAAGCTTGGTAAGCCCTAGAATGATGAGACTGAGAAAGTTTGATACCACTGAGAAGTTCCTCCCCATCTGAGCCTCCCCAACCGGTCCTGTAGGATGACCTGCCTCTGCCCTCTGTGCTTTACTGTCTCCATCGTATGATTGTATCCATCCTGCTGTAGTGTTGTGCTGTAAGCGTAAACATTTATTAACTAACCTAGCCAAACTACTTTGAGACGTCCAATTTCCCCGAAATATTTTCTGTAGAAATGATACATCGTCGGGATCAGCAAGACACCCTCTTTCTATGCAGCACGATCCTGTAGTGTAGCTCCCACTCGAGCCCTCATTTTCAACACTTAGTTATACTGAACGTCGTAGTTCTGCGCCTTCTAGCACGGTAAAGAAAACACCGGAAATACCGAAGTGGCCAGCTGATCGGTATATTGTAGCCAGATGATAAAAATATCATACACTGTACCAGAGTCGTTACGAAAGGGTACCGAATTTTCGCGGATCGGGACGGCACGCGCGCCAAGCTCGCGGATGTGAGTCCTGAGGAGGGACCGGGCTCTGCCGGCGAAGCTGGTAAAGCTGAGGCCGACGAAGGCGATTGTCGGCGCCGCAGTTTAGGTAGAGGCTTGGTGGAGCAAAGATAGTTCTGCTCTGCAGACTTAGTGTAAACACCTTTTTTCAAAACATTTATCCGGTCTTTGGGGGCCAAAAGACAGTTTGGCCCCCTCCAGCGCTTTGGGGGGATTGGCTGGAATGCCCCCCCGTGCGTCCACCGATGAGTGTACAGCGGACCCTCGATGATTGCTCTGGCCACCGGCACCTGGCTGGCTGCTGTCGACGGCAGCAATAGTCTCCGGCGTGGCTCGCTGCGCAAATGCGGCGCACGTGCAGCGAAATGTCTAGTGCGCCGACGGGTGCAATACGCGATATTTTCGGCGGGGCACCCATTTGACAGTAGGTGCTACCCTTTGCCATGGTTCGCGCAATCCATTGGACTTTTGAAACCTGCTTTTTATGTTATGCTTACATTAGCTGTCTGTAGACTGAAATTCCGGTGCCTAATTTTCTCTTTTTTTTCAGATATAGAAAGAACACCTTAATTGTCTGGTGGTCTTGAGTTTTGTTCCGAACCACCGCTATTATTTTTAAAGGCAACGCAAAGAAGCCAGCCAGATATTCAGGGCTGACTGAAAGTGCTGAGAAGACCGGGAAGCAACGTTTTATCTCGCCCCATCTCATCACCGCCTCTAGCTTCCAGTTATGGCTTTTCCCATAAATGAACAGTACATGATGTACGGTCGTCAGATGATGCAGCCGAACTACCACAACCTCAACGGTGAGTCAACTTCTTTTTTTTTTTTTTTTGGGGGGGTGGGGGGGGTTTTTTTTTTGGGTGGGGGCAGCAAGTGGTCAACTTCTCCTGCTTGCTTTCATAGTTCTTCCAGATTGCACATGGCTTTGATCATGTCTTTGAAGGCTTGTGGGTTAATGGCCAGCAGTATTTCTATACTGCTCTAGAATAAGCTTTCAAGGCCATGGCTGGAGATCTCTTCTCGATCCAGGGGGTCCTGGGTGGATTAACGCTAGCACGGCAATGCAAGCCCTATGCAAAACCTATTGGAGACCCGGAATCCAGGGGTCCTGACTCCCACCCCCCACCCCACTCCCCGGATTTCCACCCATGTTCAAGGCATAAACGCATGGTTACGCTGCAGGTGTTGTGACCATGTCGCCTCTGACGCGTCGTTCCTGGCCGCCTCTGCCGTGCAGGCGCGGGGAGCGGGCCGCAGATGGCGCCGCTGGGTCAGCACGTGGCCGCCGCCGGCCACTACGGCTACCAGCCTCCGGCGCACGCCCTGCTCACCACCAACAAGGAGAACGGCGCTACGGCGGCTGGCTGGGAAGGCTGGCCCGGCACCAGCGGCATTGGGGCCGGTCTCTCCCTGCTGGGGGACCGCAAGCGGGCCCGGGATGAGGTAGAGTCCCAAGAGTTCAAACGAAGACGGCTCACAGGTATGTGGATGGGGCATGCGCCCCGGTATGTGGCTGATTGAACCTTCCGGCGCCTCGAAGCGGCAGCGCGTTACGACTGGCGGTCTCTGTCCCAAAGGGTGGGGAGGGGGTTGTTCAGTTCTGTGTTGGCTTAGTCGGGGCGCTGGGACAGCCCGCATCAGTAGTGACGCGCTGCGGCTCCCGGCGCGCCGGACAGAGATGGTGGAGTGATAGGTCCGGACGGGATTGGCCGTGTTCTGGTGTTTGGTCGTAACGTGAGGCCGGCCATGGTATAGCTCACCGTTTTCAAGAACAGTGTTCAACTGTCACGCTCAGCTTCTGCCATTCGCGTAAAAAACGTTCTGCCGGTCGATATGTTCGATGTATCTTGAAATTTTTAAGAAAATTTTTCATTGGAACGTCCAAACCAAAGCAAAGAAAACATACTTTCGAATGTGGGTCGCGAAAACGATGGAGGGATAAATTTAAAGTTACGTGTTATATGGCTTTTGGATCTGTCACGATGAGAGTAGCAGACGAAACTCATAGCGAGAAGGTAAAAGGTATCGCCTCGATTTCGTGGATAACACAACGGACGCCAGTTGTTGCCCGGTTTGGTTGCATACAGGTGATGAAGAGGTTATTTAGTTCTCCAAAGAAAAACGAACTATCAAGGATCTGCATTCATGAAAAGGGAAATATTCTACAATTTTTTGGATATCGTGACACTGGTGGATATTTCAGTGAGGGAAGCGGGAAACGGACTTCATGAGGAGGCATAGGTGAACCCAGATTGAAGGTGTGTTCCGACTTGCACAGTCTTGCACAATTCCAGCGACCTGTGGCTGCTGCTGCTTCTGCTGCTGGAATCTTCCTGACGGAAGGGAACTCAATTTACTATAAAGGGTCTTCTGGTAGACACTCGGCTGGTTGTATAGCTACAGGGGCACAGCCGACCACCTGAGTGGGGGGGGGGTCTTGACAGCTGCGGACAGGGGGCCACCAAATAATGATGAGTGACCCAGCCGACAGTAGCCGCGGTGAATGCCCCAGCTGGCTAAAGGGAACCACCTCTTCTCAGGGGGGCCTCGTGTTAGCACAGAAGACGGCGACTATCGTTAGATCCTCGGGCTCTGTGTGCTGAGGATGGGTGCGCCCAAATGGATGGCTCTGGGCGCGATATAGCCCAGCCACTGAAGGTGCCCTAAAACACCAATACACATGTAGATGGCTCCGGCTGGTTCAGGTCGGACCACTTAGTGTTCGGACTGGCGACAAGGGTCATTGACTGGTCGTAGGGACCTTCGTTGGACTCAGAGGTTCCTGTAACATCTTATAGGGAGAAATGTGTGGTTCAGAGTTGCCCTTTGTCTCGTGGACGTAAATCTGCAGCCAGCGGAAGCCCCCACAGCCGCCTATAACCCGCGCACGAGTGAGCACCTGGGACGCACATCAGGACGGGCTTGAATTTCCCAGAGGCAGACTATCGTGGCGCACCTAATTCGGGTGGAGTTGATCTTGATCTCTTTCTGAAGCAAAACAATTGTGGCTGTGGAATGATTTTGTCGTTAGAATCCCGTCTGCCGAATACTGTAGAATAAGCAGTTCGAAACTGGCGCGATAGTGGAAAGCGTGGCCCAAATAAACGAAGTTCATCTATGTTAAAATCGAAATTCAACACCAGTTTCACCGTAATCCCCGGAGTCTGGTACGTCAGAAAATGCACGGGAAGCAGGGCATTTCCAGAAAAGTATAACCTGGGGTCGTCTTAAGGGGTGTGACTAGACAATTTGAAGCAGAATATCTGCTGGGAACGGACAAAAATATTGTCATCAATAAATTAAAACTAGAACTAAACCCCTGGAACTTTACTTCTATCAAACGTATTACCCACGACCAAGACAGCATCAACCTGTATATCATGCTAGATGAAACCAATGTACGTCTAAAGCCATACGTTTACTGAAAAGAAGAAAAACTTCGAAATTTGCGGCAAAGAAAATGACCAAATTGGAACACAAAGGAATACGTTTTTATGCCTTGTTACCCCCCCCGAAAGCGCTCTGTTCGCCCACAAAAGTCATGTTTGAGTTCGGACGCTGTGCCCATCCCGTGCCTTCCACTCCGCACCCAAATTCCCACACTTCACCTTGAGATTAGCGTCATGTCCTGACGGATGAATCGGTGCAAGCTGGCAGTGACGGAGTGGGAGCGGTGCTGCGCCCGGGTGCCGGATCTGGTCAAGTGGTGGCGCTGTGCTCGCTGTAGCTCGCAGCTACAGCCGTCCGTCGCCAGGTGGCAGCACGCAGCACTATCGCTGTTCTTGGGACTGGGACCGAATCGGGGGCCGTGGGCGGAACCTGCCGGGATTTTCTAAGGTCGCGAGCTGGCCGATTGTATACGCAGTGCACCAAATCCAAATATTTTAAAACGCTGTCCAGGATTGAGCTGTTTTAGAGTATGAATTTTGTGGCCGAAACATTTCTTTTGCGTGACGGGTGGCCATAAATACATGGTGTTTTTTTGTAATTTGGCCTCAAATGATATTCCAGTCGAAGGATGGAATCGTCAGTTGTAAGAGAACGGGATGAATGGGAAAATTAACCTCCTCGTCATGTTGAGCTTTGTTCTTGGTGATTCTTGGAGTCCGTACCTGCCACTAAATGAGTTGTTTTTGCGGATATTTCGAAGTCTAAATCACGATCACCATCCTGTGGGAGAGCTATCGGTTGCGTGTACGAAAACTCTGAGTGGTCAGTTGAGCTGGTGTTTGTGTAGACCCTTTACTGGTGCCAGTTCCGACAGCCATCTACCAATTAGGCATCGCCGTGCCAATACGCGGCCTAGTCTTGACCAGCTCCTGTCAAACATTCGAGCTTGTTGCTTAATTTCGTTTTGTTTATATGGGCTTATCAGCAACAGGTATAGACCCAAATACAGCTGGGGTCAGATGATAGAACATCAGAACCACCGAAACGCCGTTATTGACGATAGCCCAGCGGAGGTTTCTGGTCCAGATGAGAGGAGGAGGTTAACTTACACGTCGCTGGATAGCTCTTCTTCATTTTTAAACATAAACGTAACGAAATCACATAGTAAGTCCTGGCGCGTTAAAAAAAGACCTTACAACCAGGGTTGGAAAAAAGCCGGCTTAAATTGTATTTATGACAGCCAGTGGCTTTTATTAATTTAAGCCGGTTTAAACCGGCTAAATTAATAAAAGCCGGCTTAAATTCAGAATCAATGAAAGACCCATTCAATCCAAGAACACCCTTTCATATCAAAGATAGATAGGTGAGAACTGCACAATACTATCAATTTGCATATTGTTTGAAGAATTTGAGTTGAGCATGTCATCCATCAAGTTGGCTGAGCACAAAGTCAATGTTGATTAATAATGGCAAGCTGGAGCATACTGTTGCGAACAGGTGAATGTGATACTGTTTCAACAGTTCACGTAATCACAGCGTTTTACCTGGATGTGGAGATAGGTCACATATTCTTTCGCTATTATGGTTGGTTGGATATATGGACTTAACGTAGTCATTAAAACAATTCCAAAACAAGGCAAAACTGTATTGGTCTCACACAAAGAGTGACAAATTACTATACAAAAAAATTAATTGAGCAGCAACATATCACATTGCTCGACTGCATCATGTCGGCTTAATGACGGCCGTGCAGGGCCCTGTGCCAGAAAGACAGCTTTGCATTTGAAAGTTGGTCCTTAGAATTTTGGCCCTGTTCAAACTTAGGCCATTTACTCTATCGTGCTTTTTTGGTGGTCTTTTAGTGGGTGTTGGCCAATATCATTTGGTGCTTGGTTATTGGAATGCAAAGGTATTTGCTAAAATCTTAATGATAGGTTAGCTTGTGCTAGGGTTTTTGTTAGCGTTTGTGACACTCCAAAAATGTATGTTTAAGATCAGTAAGCAATTATGAACATGAATATGGTATTTATACTTTAAGTTCCATATTATTTTTTAAAATATGAAAAACAGTTCTCGTGTGAACTTAACGTGAGTGGCTTTTATTATTGTCATGATAAATGGTTTAAACCAGGATGTCATAAATTAATTTATGCCAGCCGGTTTAATCCATGGTTTAAACCGGTTTAAACCAGAATGTGGCTTAAATTTGCCAACCCTGCTTACAACCAAGTTACATGGAACACGGGAGAAGAAATCAAGAGGCAAACTATGCTATACGAATTTGCCTTTTGGACTTTCTGAATAGCCCAATTGTCGGTTTAATCGCCAAGAACTACTGTCCAAAACTGTTGTGAAATTCATACCCCTTTCTCAAAGCTCACGTGGATTCCTTCTGTAAATTTTTCGTTTTCCACCGTTGAAATTTCTCACAATTCTTACTCGAAGGGTGTTGGAATATATGGGGCAAACACACATCCTGGGGCGCGAGGTTAGGGTTTTCATGGAAAATTTGGCACATCTAGTTGAATTGAGGCCGCTACCCATGAGCGCAAATTAGATTCCCGTATAACTCCTAGTCGCAGATAGAGTACTGCAGCGTTGTATTGTTCATATATAAATTTTATTCACATGGAGGAGCAGACCTAGGTGGCCTGCGCTATGACGTTCGTTAGTAACTAATATGTAAATGCTAGACAAATTCAACTATTGCTTTGATATTTCGTACGGAGCGTGCGTTACACGTGGGTCTCTCGTAGGAAAAGCTGCTGATTGCGTCGTGATTTAGAAGACCGTGATTCGTGTGAAGTAGATGGGCTCGATTACAGTCTCCGGACATCACACGATCCGGCTAGTCGATCGACATCGCTACGAAACAGTCTGAAATCTTCAGAGCTGGTAGTGTTCTTGTAGTTTCATATCTTCGGCGAAGCTGCAATGCATGGGTTGGAATTTAGTCTGGGAGGTTGTTTAGGAATAACGGAACTAGCCAAGGGAAATGTGATGCCTCCTGGCGTTCTCGAGCCTTCTTCAGCGTAGTTTTTTTTCGTTGAAACCAAACACAGCTGTCGGGAGCTTTTATCTGGTGTTGTGTAACACCACATGAAACCTAGCCCGTTTTCCCTCCTGGTTTGAACCAAATGACACACATTGCAGATTCTGTAGCATTCCACCGACAGCAAATAACGGCCAATGGTTGGTGGTATGTGGCTAAGGCTGATCCCTCCCAATATCGCAATACCAAACCATTAGTCGGCGGAAGCGTCTCATCTCCTGGGCTTTAATGAGCTGCTGGTATTAATGAGCTTCTGTTATCTGGCATCAGCTATAACGAGAGGTATTTGGGTATATTGATACGGTGTAGCCACGGTGCAGGGGAGAGACCTGTCGCGCCAGAATCAGCTGTATTGATTCCAAAGAGCGCATGCCGTCATAGGATTTGGCCGAGGGAGAAGAATACGGCAAGGAATGAAATACGGGATTCACCGATCATATGCACATTTTTTAGTCATGCGGAATAATTTGCCTTGGAGATCTGTGAAATTATTGGCGACTTTTTGCCAATTCAGAATATTTTATCAAATTTAGGTCGTTCTTCCCGAAGCAGGAGCAGATAGAAGACATGAATTTTCCGATATATTTCTGCAGTTAGCTTGAACCTAAACAGAACATGACGAGAAGTTCACTTGTGTTGCCAGCCGTATCAGGGCGGAGACGACCGATATGTTTAACGAGGAGGCCCTGATTTCGGTACCGTATCTTCTGGGCTGATAAACATTTTATGTAAGCTGGACCTCATCTCATGAAATTTTCTTAGCATAGATTACGTAAAGTAGTGCCTGAACGATGTTATCTGCCGTAAGCTGAACCTTGTACAAATAGTTGAAAAAGAACCATGCATAAATCGGGACCTTGGTAGGACTTTTCCTGTAGCAACAGCCTCATTGTGACGATTAGTAGTGTTGCTTACGGATAGAATCTCTACGTTCTTGTCATATGCCGTGGCATACCCATTGGTCTTTGCAACAAAATAATCTTTCTGTTGCGATTTTGCCGTAGTTTTCAATGCATTTTGCCCGACCTAGAATAAGTAAGGTGGCAAACTAAGTTAGCAGGTCATTGCCAATTTTTCGATGTAATGGGTCTCTAAACGCATCTGCCTCATTCATGGACAAGCTGGGTTGGGAAGGCTGGCATGATGTGGAATCGGTCGTACCGGAAATAAATTTTTCGGGGGGTATGATATTTGAAGTGGCGTGTAGTAAATACATTTACGGTAATTACATTCTTAACTAAGTTTTTCTGCGCCGTTAATTGTTATTGACGGGTAACTAACTCCTTGTAACCATGTTTTCAAGCTTGTAATGGGCCTGATAGCTCGCAGGAGAAAATCGTCCTTACGGCTTAGTATTGTAGAGTCAGCTTGATAAAAATGGAGGTAGTCTTAGCGTAAAATATGTGTTTAGAACGAGCATATCGAACATATCGACCACGCTGCTTGTTTTCTGTAACAGGGGTGAGCAAAAAGTTCCTCTTCATTTTATGTAACCTGTAATATTCAATGGTTGTAGTGGCATAAGAAGCTGTGCGGATATGTTGAATACTGTTTGCCATGTTCAGTTGTATATCTTTGACAATGATCGTGTTTATCGCTCAGCTCAGAACCATTGGGTGGCATCCAGGATGTTGTGATGACATGATTGTATGTTTAACAGGCTGCCTGTTGTTCAGCCCGTCCGCTGATGACCGACTGAGTTTGCGTGCTGCTTATAAGTGCTCCCTCAATCGCCAGTTTTAAGAATCTTTCCTGCCATAGTGGGGAAAGTTTTCGGCGAATACTTCATTAAGTAAGTTATTTCCGGCGTATTGATTTTAGTCATGTATCTTGAAGTTCTACCAAAGAGGCTAAAACCCGAGCAGTTGGAATGTTTGCACTGAAGTGTGGATGTTCAGCTCTGTGGGTTTGGCACGGAGGACACACGGGTTTTGCTGGCAAAAAATTAAGGTGATCCAGCGGACATTTTCGTGCTCACAGGTGCCCTATGCTTTGAGGGTATGCCTGTTGCAGTGAGAAGAAAATGGTTGGCCCCGACTGCTTCACCCAAAAAGCTCTTTCCCAGTGATGTTTATTGTTTATTTCTGGCAAGTGGCCAATAGAACACAGTGCTACTGACAAGCGAAGTCTAGGTATGTAAAGACAAGAATGCACAGAAGGACGTTTCATTTTTGGAAAGTTGTTTGTACTCCACCCGTTTTGCCCCTAGTCCCTTTCTCTGCTTCATTTAGCGTCCATTGGTGCCCTCTTTCCTCAACACTACATACAATTTAGACCCGTTTCGTCGAGCGGAAAATCACGTTTTCCACTTTCAGCCTCCACATTGGACTAGCGGAGAAACCAAGAGAAGTAGACACATAGTTGCTGATTTTGATCGTCTTCACGCTGAAGCTCGAACTATTACCATCAATTACTTGTGCAGGTGATAGTTGGGAAAGCATTGACAGTGAACGGCTTCGAGCGACAGCCAAACTAAAAATTCGGCGGCCTGGTACAACTGTCGTTTAAAGTGCGTGAAATGACTCCCCATATTCAATTTTCAAGTGGGTGGGAGCATTTGCGATGTTCAGTATAATGAGAGTACATATTTAATCCTAAAAACCATTAGGAATGGTACTATATATATTTTACTCGTTGATTAGTTGCGTTGGAAGACCTTTATTTTACGCAAGGGCTTATGATGCGTACTTGTGTGCAGCAAACCGCGGTGTGCAATTACTGTAATCACATTTGCTTTCAAATGTTTTGAGTGAACTTAAATTATCACTGATTCAAAGGTAATGCATTCAGAACGAGAAGTGCCTGTGCAGAGACGGGCACCAGCACAGCACGGGGTGGTAAAGGATCAAACCCTCTCTTCCCTCAACTCCAGTCTGCACAGTACAAGCCTGTAAACGACTACGGAAGGACACCTTCAGCCATGTAGTGCGTCAGCCGTCAGTGATGTATGGTATCAAGCTACCGACAGGAAGCCAGCTTCTTCAGCGCCTGTTCCACGCAAAGACCAATTGTACCATGACGACAGGGAAAAAGAACGAAATGTTCAGGGCTGCCGCCGTATGCCACTCCTTTCTCGTGGGAAATGGTTTGTGTTAAAACAATCCACCTCGCCCGATGCCGGAGAAATGTGTAACTATGTACAGTAAGAAAACTGCATAAACAACAAAAACCGGACCTCAGAGCCCGGACTCAAACGTGAAGTGCATTCAGGGAGGACGGACCACCTCTGGGATATTGCTATCATCGAAGAGGCACGAAGAAATCGACAGATAGCCGACGAAGACAGGCAGCGACGCGCGGTTTTATCTGGGTTAGAGGACTACCCTGACGCAGGGTCACATGAGCAGCCAAAAGAAGGTATTCACTCGAATGCTAAACCGCAGGCGAGGAGGTCGACACGGATCCTCGACCGTCTCCACTCCGCCGCAAACCAACCCACGTCCTACCAACACAGGCCTGACTGGTTTGTTTTGACAGCACCACCTCCGACGTCAAAGGTGTGAACTGCTGCTGACAGAACTGTGGGTGCCTTGTTTTTGCTTGGGAGTCTATGGTGTTCTACGACTGAGTCTTTTTGTGCCCAACTGTGGTTAAACTACGCACGAAAGCCGTGCGTGCGTAGCCATCTAGAATGTGGCTAGTGCAAAACACTACGTAGATAAGACAGATACTTCATCTATAAAATGTGACTAACGAATATACAAATAGGCCTCCAAGCTCCTGCCGCGAAACATCAAAGATCACATAAAACAAATATCCGCGCATGCTTCGCGGCAGGAGCCGGGAGACCTAGTTAAGTGTTCGGTAGTTAAGTTCTGATATGTGAAGTATCCATCGTATTTATGCCATATTTCATGCAAGATATATTTTAGACGGCTGCGCAAAATGTCCGTGTGTATTCTAATTACAGTTAGGCGTAAAATGACGTTGTAGTAGAAGCACTGGAGAGCCCCACACAAAAGCAACACGACTTCTAGTCTATGTCAGGCGTGTCTTCACCTTTAACGTCGCAGTGGCGCTGTCACGCCAATCCAGTCAGGTTTGTGAAGAAGAGGTGCGTTGTGTTGGAGCTGAATCGGTTAAGGATTACGCCCACGTCTTCGCGTGCTGACGAAAACGTTGTCTTGTCTCTCATGTGACCCCCTCCCCCTCTGACTGAGATAAAATCGTGCACCCTCGTCTGTCTGGCGTTTGGAAGCCGGTTTATTCGAGCCTCTTCGATAGCATCACCTAAACAACATCCTATAGCTGGTCCATCGCCTGTGAGAGCTGTTCACACTTGTGTACAGGGCCAGAAAAGTGTTTTTGTGTAAAATGCAGCTTTTCATGCTCTGCATGCAGCTTTCCAGTTTCTGCCGACGTCGAGCGAGGTGGATTGTTTTGATGCCGGCCATCTTCCAAAATGAAGTACTGGTATCCTGTGGTACTCCTAAATGATTTGTTCTTTTTCGCTTTCTGCCATGTTAATTGTTATGTCAATGGAACAGGTACTGGAGAACCTGCCTTCCTGTCGGTAGTTGGGTGCCATACATCACCGACGGCTGATCCACTAGATATCTGAAGGTGTCCTTCCGTAGTCGCCCACGGACTTGTACTGTACGGCCTGGAGTTGAGGGAAGAGAGGGTTTGATCCTTTACCACCCCGTGCTGTGCTGGTGCCCATCTCTGCACAGGCACTTCTCGCTCTGAATCAATGTCCTGAATCTCTTCGATAATTCAAGTTTACTCAAAACTGGAAAATAAACATGTTTACAGTAATTGCAAACCGCGGTTTGGTGCATACACGCACACAGCATAGGCCCTTGCGTACAATAAAGGTTTTTCAACGCAACTAACCTAACAGGTAAAATATATATTGTACCTTTTCTAATGCCTATTAAAATACTTTTTGAACACCGCAAATGCTCATACCCGGATACAAATTGCATTTGGGGAGCCATTTCGTGCACTCAAAATGAAAGTTGTACCAGGACCAAGATTGTCAATTTGGCCGCCGCTCACTCACCTTTTCACTGCCAAGATTTTTTCCAACTATCACCTTCACGACGTATAATGGTAATGTTTATATTTGTCGCTCAACACTATGAAAATGAGTACCTATTTTATCCGCTAGTCTTGGTTTCTTCGCTTGTCCACGAAGGCGGCTGAAGGTGGAAAATTTGATTTTCGGCAAACTCGATGAGACAGATCTAAATATTTTGCGATATTGATAAAAGGCTACCAATCGACACCAAATGAACGAGAGAACAACGTTAGGGGCGCAACGAGTGAGTTATCAAGAGCTTCTTAAAAAATGAAATGCCCTAAACTATTAAGGTGAGCGAATCACACGCAATAAAAATGCGAAAGCTCATCTCAAACTGGTCACCTTTGGTCTAACCTTCTTGTAGCGGGGCGGCGCTTAAGGCTGATAACTATACTGCATTAACTAGAAGACCATGGAGGACTAGCCGGGAGGCCTGCTCAGTAACCAGTCCCTGCACTTATTTCTGAACACGCCGAAATGCGCATGGTGTCGTGCATCGTAGTGCTGAACTGCTCGTTGCCGATACATCGAAGAAACTGGAGACAATAATGCGCTGTTGAGTTATTGCGTATTCTCCGGATTGTGTGTACATCATGGTTGGTAGGAACAAAATGACTGCTGAAACCACGTGTCGGAGGTTATAAAAAAGCCGCGACGTCGGACAAAAGTGTCGAAGCGCCGCGGGCTACAGTCGGATGTGTACCGATGATATGAGGGACTTGTCCAGCAGAAGTGCGATTCTGCGCGTCGGTCGAGTAACGAGTCAGTCTTCAACATACGGCGCCAGCGCCCCGGGCTCAGTGAAGTCTGGTAGCAGACGTGGCAGTACAACCATCGAGCTCGGAGACCTGACCTCACAGCCCCGAGAATCTGACTATCTGGCAGGGGAGACCTTACGTCACAATCATCACAAATCTGATTATCTGGCGGAAGGGACCGGACCTCACACACCATAAAGAACCAGGCCATCAGGCGAGGAGGCCTGCTCACCCGGGGGAATCTGATCATCTGGCGGAAGAGGCCGGACCTCACACACCATAAAGAACCTGGCCATCAGGCGAGGAGACCTAACCTCACAGCCCGGGGGAATCCTGACCATCTGGCGGAAGAGACCGGACCTCACACACCATAAAGAACCAGGCCATCAGGCGAGGAGGCCTGACCTCACAGCCCGGGGGAATCTGATCATCTGGCGGAAGAGACTGGACCTCACACACCATAAAGAACCTGGCCATCAGGCGAGGAGACCTGACCTCACAGCCCGGGTGAATCTTATCATCTGGCGGAAGAGATCGGACCTCACACACCATAAAGCGAACCTGGCCATCAGGCGAGGAGACCTGACCTCACAGCCCGGGGGAATCTTATCATCTGGCGGAAGAGATCGGACCTCACACACCATAGAGAACCTGGCCATCAGGCGAGGAGGCCTGACCTCACAGCCCGGGGGAATCTTATCATCTGGCGGAAGAGATCGGACCTCACACACCATAAAGAACCTGGCCATCAGGCGAGGAGGCCTGACCTCACAGCCCGGGGAATCTTATCATCTGGCGGAAGAGACCGGACCTCACACCATAAAGAATCTGGCCATCTGGCGAGGAGACCTGACCTCACAGCCCGGGTGAATCCGATCATCTATCGGAAGAGACCGGACCTCACCACCATAGAACTTGGCCATTAGGCGAGGAGACCTGATCTCACAGCCCGGGAGAATCTGATTATCGGGCAGGAGAGACCTGACCTTAGCTACGGGGAATCTGGTTATCGAGCAGGGGAGACCTGATTTCAGCCGCGTGGAATCTGATTATCGGGTAGGGAAGACCTGACCTCAGCCACGGGAAATCTGATTATCGGGCAAGGGAGACCTGACCTTAATCGCGGGGAATGCGATTATCAGGCAGGGGAGACCTGACCTTAGCTTCGGGGAATCTGATTATCGGGCAAGGGAGACCTGACCTTAGTCACGGGGAATGCGATTTTCGGGCAGGGGAGACCTGATCTTAGCTACGGGGAATCTGGTTATCGGGCAGGGAAGACCTGACCTTGCAGTTTCACGGGGAATCTGATTATCGGGCAGGGGAGAACTGGCCTCACAGTCCTCGAGAACTTGAGAATGGAGCGAAGAATAGTCAACTCATGTCATTGGTGAACCACGGCCGCCGAGGAGCCCATGAGCTGCAGTGGCGATGAGGATGAGATCACTTCTGAGGAAACGACCGACGCTGGCAACTACCTGATGCCAAGCTGGAAGAATACACGTCATTGATTTACTCCGGCGTGATTGGCTCTATCATTTTTTTCGGTTGGCTCAATATGGAAGTGGAGAAACGCGCATTTTCGTCGGTCCTGAAGTATCTCTTTGCGACGGCAACGACAAAGTAAACTGACAGAAGCACGTAGTCCAGGATTTCATATCATCGCTTACCGTCTGAGGATCAGCCTGGTGCTGGTTAAGACTGCATTTGCTATTTGGGATTAAACGTGCCTCCTCCCTAGGGAGAGATATTCATCAGGACCGAAAGCTCCCGTCCTATCTACATCAGTCGTACGGTGTGTAACGTCCAAACAAACACTTGCGTGCGGACCTTCAACAGACTGCTAGAGGGCAATTGCCAAGACCTTTTAAACAGCACTGAAGAACTCGGGCGGGGACGTGACAGGCCTCGGAGTCTCCTCTTCTTCAGCACCTCGCACCTCCGCTGGGCTGCCGCGTTCAGCCGCTTCATTGGAAAATTCTTGGAAAGACTGCTAGCTCGAAAATGCGCTGAGGAGTTGATACATGTTCAAGTTACCACTGGGTATCGAGGACCGTGTGCAAATGGAGTGATGTTACCGTCCATAGCCGAATGAAGACGGACTCCATTGAAGATATCCAGGTGTTGTCCATGGGAGCTCAGCTGGGTCACCTTCCGGGAGAAAACCCTGGCTGGGGAGCAGAATGCGGCGTGCAAAAAAACCCCCGCCTGGGCTGTTATTAACGGAATTGTGCCTGAAGTACCCACACGCGGAGCCGCAAGTGACCTGATTCTTCTTTGGTGTTGAATTTCGCATGAGCTTTTGGCCTGAAACAGTCGGACAATGGTTTGAATTATTCGTCAAAATTGGGCCAGAACTGATCAATGCTACGCAGATTTTTAATGAAAAATGCGGAAGCACGATGACATTGTTTTGTGATTGCAATTGGCTGGTGCAAAATCGTGAAGCTGTGCAACAATTGAACGTGTTAAGGTTGGCTAAGTTTTGATTGCATCGCTTTCGATTTTAAGGCTATTTGCTCCTTGCAAAATAGGTCTTAGTCATACCAAAAGAGGCTCCATTTCACAGACCGGTATTTGTTTACGAAGGTGACATCGAGGGGCTCTGGTCTCATGCTGTTGAACTTCGCTGATACGTATTACCTTTTTAGCTACATGATCGGTAAGGAGTATAGCATTGAATAGGGAAATGTTTACCCTTTGGGAAAATGCTTTTGGTGGGTTTGACGGGCAAATCAGTTTCAATGTGGTAGCTGTGCCTGTGCACGAAAACGGTTGGGTGTTTTTGATGATTTGCGCTAATACTTATTAATGTTACTTGGAAATACTTGTTTCGTTAAAAAAATGTGCTGCCCTCGGTGACTATCTAAACCTAGATGGCACACATGATACGTGGAAGTTCTCTGTTGGTTTTCAACAGCATTTTCTTAACCGTACTCGTCAGTTTAAAACTACTAAGTAAAGGGAGCGCAATCTGCTATTTTTTCAATATTTTCTTGTTTTGACTTTGTTTTTTAAGTAGACCAGGCGTGTTGCACTGCGCTGTACAAACCTGCAATCGTAGTTTAAGACGTCTGTCATGTGTACGTGATGTGTGAGCAGGCGCTTTGTTCACCGTCACAGAATAGGTGTGATATGTATCAGCTTGTACAAAACTGGACCGAAACTTTAGATGCTAAACGAGAAAGCAGCGATTTTGCACTAGCTAAATTGTAAATTACAGCAGCCCTTCCGTTGCATCATTTTATGCATCGTAAGAATTTTACAAAAGGAAGTATGAATTGTACGAAACCCGCGTGCCTCACGGATAAAACAATATCCGGCGTGTCCGCCATCCCAGTATGCTTGGTCTGGCGACGAAAACTTGGCTCCTAGGCCTCTGGACACCTAACTGGCGATCAGGTTTACTAAGGTTGGAGTACCCTTAAGCCCCAACAATCAATAAATCCGGCAATCATTTTGTAGAATTCTTTGGGCCTGGACCGTATCCGAAAATTATCACACACCTCTGTTTTGTGAAAGCCGACCAAGTGTTAAGGTCGACTTGTTGCGCTTGCACCAATTTTATACATTCTCAAACAGACGGGCAGACAGACCTATATTCCTCTTAACACTATTTTTCTAGGATTATCGCCAGCGTTCGCAAAAAGTTCTTCAGCTTTCTTAAACCGTATCTAGGAAGAATTAGGGCGAACTTTTTCCATCTGGTCATGGCTTCATGAAATTGAATTGGAAATTGCGTATGAATTTTTTGTGAGTGGAAAGGTAAATTGGCCACGAAACCAAACCCGCCAGCTGTTTGTGTTTACCTTCGCTCCAAGATGACATTCCAGCTAAGCTGCAATAAGCCTTAAAAAGTTTAAAGCTTTTGACATCATGGCATACATTACTTTATGCACCGCCAGGAGTCATATAATTTGCTGCAGATGTTTTAGACCACCTTTATTAATATTTACGTTGAAGTTTAAAAGTTGAGCACATCTACTCACCCTCACCCCTCAACCCCAATCAGCAACAACCCATCAGCAGCTATGGTAATAAACTTGTAACTGTACAAAATAATGCGTCTCAAAATGTAGCAGTTGCGTCTAGATATAAACCATCTGGGATTCTCGCTCATCAAAGTACTTTGTATTGTTTTTACTATTTATTTGCCGTCCCTTCATGTAGTATGAGCTAAAGAAAGATGTTGAATTTTACTTAAGTTAAAATTTTATTGTTCATTTAATCATCTGTGCCTGGGGCCAGACCTTTCAGGCGTTCGATCAAGTCGATAGGAATGGTGACTGCTATTGGCTGGGGTGGCCTTGATTAATTTTTGGGCCAGTTGCGGCACCCTTAAGAGGATGGTGGCGCTTTAGGCGTGGAGGAGAGGTGAGAATGGAGTGTTCTCCCGGGATTGTCCCTTCTTCCGGGATCACCCAGTATATCAGCTAATTGAAGTAAGTGCTGACATTGCTTCTGAAAATGTGGTTTCCATTTGTTGTCGCTTTTTGCTATCTGGATGACATCCATTTTCACGGAGGGCCGCGCGGTGTTCGAAGACACTGCCACAAACTGAACATTATTTTCATTATTTGTCCAGTTGGTGCCGAAGCTGTATTAGATAAAGCAACAAAAAATTGAAAATTGAAGTTTAATGTGTAGAATTTCTGGTTCTTTTTCTGATCTGTTTGTGGCATTTTAGGTATGCTGAAGTAAGTTTTAACTCTGAAATTTGTTATTTGTTCTTTTCCTCTATTCACCAAAATAATTGCAGCCCACCTGTCTCGCTCCCGCCAGCACATTATTCATAATGCTGTAATATCAGAGAGAATATTTGATTTATTGGGCTGGATTTTATTGAAATTAGTCTTAGCTGTCATATGTGTACCAAGTTTACATTTAGTGTGTCCCGAGTTTGTTTAATGTGATTATTATTGTCGAAGTCAGCAGTCAGCACACATAAACAATGTGTCCTTTCCGATAATATAATCAGTATTGCATTTCATGCCCTACGCTTTTGCTTCCCTGGGAATGATCAGACCGATTCCGGGCCTCTAAAATTTCCCGAAACTCTCACTTCTATTAAGCACGTAATTTTTGTTCGTTATCTATTTGCTTGAAAATTACGACTGGAGGCAAAAATAGATTGGTTCTTCACAATGTTTTTCGCTTCGATTTTGTGACAGAGGTGGGCGACAGAGGACATTTTTGGAGGCAGATGAAATGTATAATTAATCTAAACTCGACAAGATAAGGGTCATTTAACACAACAAACAGGACCAAAGATTGCAGAATATTGCCTAAAATAGGCCTAGAACCCTTTGGGTGCTGGAAAAAACACTTCCAAACTTGGTAAAGTTTTCACTCGTTAGACCTTTTCTTGACTTCTGGTCTGTGAAATGGATTAAGTTTGAAGTGCAACGATCATGCCAAATAAGGTAATTGGTTGAGGCATGAAATAGCCATGGGTATGCTATCTGCAGACCCCAAGTTCGAAGAAAGTTCAAAGAAAAGCGAGGTGTGTGTTGCATTACCTGCCTTGGTCTCTCCCTCCCTCCCACCTCAACGAGCTGGCACGATGCTGCTCGAATGGTTTGAGCGCCAGAGTCTCACGTGTTCATTATACCATAATATTTAAGCCTGCACCAGCTGGATACCAGCTGGTGCGGCCTCCTCGGCCAGATACGGTCCATGTTCCCTCAGAGTGTGCCGAACGAGCAGTATTTATCCTCAAAGTGCCGGTTTGCAGTCCCGTACTCACGTTGAACTCTCACGCGATAGAGTTTGCTCACGTGGTGGAGTGAGTGCCCGTGCTCACCATACCCCAAGTGCTATATATATATATATGTATATATATATATGGGAGAGAGAGGGGCTCTTGCAGTCCCGTTACGGTGTTTACCGCGCCTACCCTGCACTGAAATATTGCAGACACCCCCCGCAGCTACGCTCACCACGGTCCGCCACAAATGTCCGCCTTGCCTGGCGGTCCATACCCGACAGCATGCTGCTAACATTATGCATGCCATTTGATTCGTCGAAACCTCCTGGCTGTAAACTCAATGGTTCTGAGCTTCTCTACTTGTACAACTGTTTCTGACACTGGGGATGACGATCCCACATTCACTGTGTCTCTTCATCTCGACCCTCACCCTTTTCCTCACTTGCTGCTTGGTTCCGTAGGTTAGGGAATGACAAAAGCTTGCGCAAATGACGAATCAACGTGTGATGTAGTACATTTGTAAGTTAAGTGGCGATCATTCCACTTTTCGTGTCTTTTTGATAATATTGTCATCAGTTATGCTTTTGGAGGACGCGCGATTGTTGGAATGAATTGATAGCATTTTCTTTAACTGCGGTGCTTGAAGTGAATTTTTTTTGCGTGTCGATGATGGAAATCTATCTAATGTTTTCGTTAATGGTTTTTGAATTCGGCCAATGTGGGCTAACCTAAGACAAACATTCCTAAAATTCATTAGTTTCATCATAATTCTAGGATATGCGATCAGCGGAGGGATGCATTTAAATATGTACCGTGTGTACAACGGGATTTATGGTAAAACTTTGAAATATACTGAAAGCTAGGAAGGCCCGCTTTCTACGCTCAAGAAATTTGAAAGGATAAACATTCTCTACTGGACGATATTTGGTGATTCACGAAAATGAAGTGAGCAGGTATGACGTAGATTGTCTGGCAAAGTTTGCGGGCAAAATTGGGTGAGCAGCGCTGTGCGTAAATTTATCTGGCAAAGTTTCCGGACAAAATTGGGTAAGCGAGCAGGTATGACGTAAATTATCTGGCAAAGTTTCCGGGCAAAATTGGGTGAGCGAGCAGGTATGACGTAGATTATCTGGAAAAGTTTGTTGGTAAAATTGGATGAATGAGCAGCTATGACGTAGTATGGCAAAGTTCCCGCGGAACATTGGGACTAATTGCCCTCAATAAGTGATGCAATGATGCTTTTCGTTGATAGGGACGTTTGGAATGTTTTTATGTGCATCTCTACCCTTGTTCAATTATGGTGATCATCAATATAAACAGCTAACGACATCTGAGACTAAATTGCCCCTTCTTGAAAATTTTTATGTTCAGATGACTTTCTGCCTAGTGGCTTAAGTTAAGAAAGTGGTGGATTTGTGGAAATGATAATGCTTAACTTATGGTTCAAAGCAGACTTTCCTATATTCTGAAAGTATGAATTATAGATGTATATGTTCGGAAGTAGTTCCGCCTCTATTTGTCAAACATTGCTGCAGGCTCGTCAGTATCTTAGCATTCCTGACTGACCGAAAATTCAGCGTGTGTCTCTGTTCGAACAAGATTTAGTTCACCGGTTGCTACATTCCTTAAGACCTTACGACACACGTGCTTGCCTTTTCTACGGAACCAAGCACCGACCCCGTCCAGCTACCCGTCTCCTCTTGTGTCGTCGTCAGCGCGCCGTGAGTTGGCTTGTTTGCCACGTGGTGACATGTCCGACACGTGACCTGGCCGCCGTGTGCTGCGTTTCCGCCTATGGTCGCGTCGCTGGTGCTGTTGCCTGTGTACTGTCCGGACGGCTTCTGCTGTGTCCGGACAGTTAATCCATGCCCGCCTGTACGCTGCACTAGGTATCACGTAGCGTCACAGAAACGCTTTAGCGCCAGCGGTAGCGCCGCCGCCACGGATCGTCCGGGGTTCATGACCTGACCTGACCCTGCGGAGCTGGTCTGCCGTCCAGTGCGCGGAGGGTCGTAGGTACATTGGCGACCTCGCCCTGCTCGGCTGTTCGTTCTGTTGCGATGCCTCGTAAGTCGGTGCTGGCCAGCACTGAATAGCTACACTGTTCTGCTGCATCATACAATGCACAAATATCATAAGCTTGGCTAAATACTGATGTTCAGCCGGGTAGACTGAAAGTAAAATGTTTGCTTTAGACTAGGCTAATGAAGTTGGATTGTTTATACGGGACACATGCTCATGTTACTTCTCGAAAATCAGAGAGCGACAGATGATCAGATGAAGTTATGATTTGGCTTGAAGCACGAGCCGAATATTTTGAGGCTCTAGAGATCAAATTGATTATGTACATCTAGGATTTGTAAGGAGCGCCAGATCTAACGCGGAGACTCCCTCCTCACTATAGTGTTGCCACGGCAACTGCAGACTGGTCCCGTGGCTTACGTTGAACGCCATGCTAGGTTTGAGATTTCGCAGCGTGCTTTTGTTGTCTGTGTGCAAACTTAACTGGGTTTATATATTTATGTGGTTTTCACCACGTAACGGTGACTGCTGAGCAGCTCCAGGAGGAAGACAGCTTTTCTGTTTCCCTAGCTATCACTGAGACACCCTGCCGAGAAAGCTTTGAACGCTTGACAATGTACGTGGTGCGATAATGAGCTATGGTTTTTATCCAGGTGGTTAGGGTTGAGAGGAGATTGGCGTGTTGCGATGTGAAGGCACATTCGGCCGGGCTTTGCCGACTAGGTATATTATCGGTAGTTGGAGTTTTGCCGTCGAATACGCTTATAGATTTTCTGGTTCGGATCGAGTGCGAGCACAAGAGGATAGGGAGTTATTTTATTACTGCTGTATGTGACTTCTTTGGTTGCCTCTTGTGAGCGGCGGTTAGCGATCGCATCGGACGGAGTGAGCTTTTCCATCCTACAGCCAGCTCTAAATGCCATTGAGTGGACTGAGCTCCCCTTCAGCTAAATACACTATGCGACTTGTTTCTGCCCTCGGATTAAATGGCGCAACCGTCGTCCAGGAACACGGGACCCAGAATCCCAGAATCAACCCAACCCAGAATGAGTCAAACGTGAAGTATACATTTCAAGTGGTGGCGTCATGTTACAAGGAAGAAGAACTGGCATGGCATCGTATCTCTTTCCCAGCAAAACAAGGAAGGTGACTGGTTTTGTAGTGAATGTGTCGTCACGGCACAGAATTGTAGCGCGCACGTGAAAATGCCTCCAAGGTGACTCATGTCGAAGGGTGAAAGTAATCACGAGGAATGATGTGCTTTCTTGTTGGGGAGGATTGGCTGCAGTAAATTGAATTTTTTTAAGGATGCTGGTCTCGGAGGAATTAAGTCATTTACGCACTGCAAGTCTGTAATTTTCTCTGTCGGTGGACCAGTAAATTCTTTATCCGAAAGACGATTTGAAAGGTCACACCATTCGACCAAGATGTCTGACTGAATCTTTATCTCCCCGTGCAAGCGCGCGTGATCTTGGGTCCTGAAAAAATCAGAACAGAATTTGGAGACTCCCACTCTAAACCGGGAAACAAGAGTAAAGAGAGAAAACTCAGATTCCACACACACGGACACCAAGGACGAAGAGGCCAGGAGATGGATATCCCAAAGTTGCCGCTGGTCGAAAATCTGGGACGTGATGAGACTTGTACGGTTTCACTCCTGGGGTGGGATCATCAGTGACGAGAGCGGGTGGAGTGAGAACACCTTGAGTTCATCAACGTCTCAGCGAGTACGCTGGTATTATTGTGCAAGCTATAGGCGTCGGAACTAGCAGGGAAATATGGGTCTGGGGGTACGAATTGGTGACAGCTCACCCGTTAGTGCTAACCAAAAATCACCTCTGATTATGATACATGTTTAATGTGTGGTTATGTGGTTTCATACCGTCCTAATTGAGACGTGAGCGCTTCTTGAACTGCACTCTTGCCAAAAGGAACAGTTTTGGTTAAAAAAACAACGTCCTGTTCCCGTCTTGACCACGCTTTGGCTCCGACGCCTATCAATTCAGACAGACTACGGTACGCAAACGTAGCAGAAGAACTGCGGGCAATTGGTAGCTTGCCGTTGTCAAGAGGCTACCAGCCAAGAAAGGGAAGTGTCTCGTTTGGCTGGGCATGATGTTCTTGTGTTGACCGAGACAGGTCGCGTGCCTGCTTCGCGAAGTGTTCCGGCATATACGTGTTTGTAGGTGAGCGTGTCTTTATACGTGTGGAACGTTAACTGTGTATGCTGGTGTTACTGTCATGCTCTTACTGAAAGGATTTCGCGAATGCTGCATATGCCATCCCAAAGCATCGCTGGTGGTCGATTTCCGGGGTATTTCTAAATAGAAAGTGGTGGTTTAAATTTAGTCGCGGGTTTAAATTTAGCCGCGGGCTACATAAAAACCTTTTGGGAGCTGGAAATTGCTAGACAGTAAATAGCTTTTCACTCACTCAAAAGGTGGCGTTAAATACCCTGGGATCGACAAATATCTAGCTCCCTGACCACGGGCGATGCGCAGACTTTGTGGTGGCTGTGTTGCACGCGAGACTGTCTGTTTACACAGTGGGGAATGTGAACAATCCGGGATATGCTGCCTTGCTGCCATTGCATCGCGAAATGGACTCTGGGCTTGGGGTTCCAAAACCTGTGTTTGTTGGGGTGGTCCTGACAAGAGAGATTGCATTGGATAAAACATTCTTAATTGCAAAGATATAAGTGAAGTTCATGTACAATTACAGATGGTACAATATACGTTTGATACAATGTACGCAAGGCAGTATATCATTGTCGATCGTAGTGCAAGTGTTTGTCTTATAGCCTGTGTCCAGCGCTGTCGTCAAGCGTTTTGCACGATGGTGATTTCACGGCTAACCAGTGAGCTCTTTTCCAGGTTTGTGTGTGTGTGTGTGACGTGCGTGCCGTCAGTGGTGTTCTCAGTGGATACCTGACAGCCAGCACACGTGTAACCCTTGCACATGCCCTCGGGCGGGGTAATCACAGTCATCGCCCCGCCCACCGACTTGGTTACAGTTGTCATTCACGGACACCGATCCGTTTATACGTGCCAGCAGGCTGTGAGAGGGTTTGGGTGATACTGCCGAGTCGTAAGCTGAGGAGACACATAGGCAGCCCACAGGAGTAACACCTGTAAACTGTGGGAAATACGGTTGACGCTGATCCCGTAGATGGTGGCTGCTGAGCTGGCTTTTTTAATTTCCGGCAGTCACGAAGTAATCAGTATTCATCATAAACACTTGTTTTATCCTTGGCGTCGATCACGGTGCATTAAGAGCAACAAAGCGGATCATGCCTTTTCTAGCAAAATGATTTGTTAGAGCATCTGTGGGTTCAGCTGTTAACGCTGGGGCTTCCTCGTATGCTTGTGTTTAGCTTTGTGCTTATAATGTGTATTTAGCAGATCATATTCTTCAACTTTTCACTGCGGACCAGAGAGCCAGAGAGGGGAAGGGTTCTCTTTCGGGCTCCATAAGGCACATTTTAAAATTTGAAATCTTACCTGTTTCTGTCAGAGAAAAACGCTGCTTTATTTCCGGCATAATATACATAGTTGGGGCCCCTGCAACATCCAGCAAGGGTGCAATAGCTGCTATCTATCCAGGAACAGTTCTGCAGTTTTCAGGCGAAAAAGTGAAGCTCGGAAAAGTGGAAAAAATACATTTCTAAAAATAGCGTTGTCTTCAGATTGTTTTCCCGGAGGACAAATATAGAAAGGCTGGGGAATCATTTGGAGGGGGGCACTGGGGACAAAACTTAGTCCCTAGTTTTTATACGCAAAATTGGCTCTGGTATTCCAATATCATGGAGGGGGCTGTAGCAGGTGTGGTTCTGGAAAGTACTTAACGTATCCAATAGAAGTAAATAATAAGTAAATGGTAAAAAAAGTATCCATTAGGCCGGGACAACGGACGGTCCAGGCCTCGGCACGGTGAGGACTGTTTATTGGTGGAACGAAAGAAGAACATGTGCAGCAGAGTGTCGCTAACTAACTGAATGTAGCTTCTGTCTGTACAGTACCGTACCGTAGCGTCAAAGGCATTTATTGGAGGACGGGGTTCCGGAGGGTTTTTAGTTTCGCGCTGGTGTGCTACACGTCCTGCTCAGACCAGATTTCACACCGAGCGCTGCCAACCGGAAATGGTGCGTTGCATTCGGCACGTTTTTGCACATTTTTGCACAGGATTGGTTGAATTATTCGTCTGCCGTATCCAAAGCTCACAAAGAAAATGAGCAAAAATCCGTCATATTTTTCGAAATTTTATTTTTTACTTTGATATTTAGCGAGGCCCTAAGAAGAGGTTTCAGCACGCGGAAGCTGTATGATTAAGATTCAGATCATGAGAAGTAGCAGACCATAGTTTTTCTGCTGAAGTATGAACGTTATATTTCGCCGTCTTGAAAGGTACTCTGGGCTGTCTCAGATCATGTGCTGCGCTAAATCTAACTCTTTTTCGTCCATATTTTTGGTCGGAGATCAAAAGTTCGGCAGGGTACAGTTTATAATGTTTTGAGTGCATTTTAGTCAAATCTTTGGTGGTTCTATCATGAAAAAATCTAAAAGTGTTTAATTGTTTGCTCGATTCTTTTCAAAAACATTTTCTAAAAGTAATGCCCTGATTACCGATGGTGGCTTAGATGCCGTGATGGTTTTATTTTATTTTTTTGTAAGATTTCTTGTGTGAAACTGCGAAGACAACGCCAGGATAACTCAAGATTGTATAATTGGCCTTCAGGCAGTTGTGCCGGCTGTTTTATGGTTGGTAATAGGGCATTAGGACGGGCGACTTGTGGGTTGATTGCGGCATAGTATTCTTTTTGAAATCTGCGTTGGTTACATATTTGTCCTCGCTGCTTTTTTTTGTCCCGAAAATGGGGCTAAAGTAATCGGTATTTTTGGACAGCATACCTCAGTTTAAAAACTGGAAATTTTTTACTGGTCGTAATAACAATCACCCGAGTGCAACTTTTTGTCGGACGATACTGGGCTACTTATAACTCTCTGTGATGGTCGTTTATTTTTATCACAGTTCAGTTTTTGTTTTCGTAAGACAATGTTTATGTTTGCTTAATTTCCAATACAAGCGCGGCGTGGACTATTGCTAGAGTTTCTTCACTTATCAAGCCTTATACTAAAATATCGTGGCAGTGTTTGCTTTTAGGCCGTACAACAGTTACCATTCGGTATCGTTTATGGTCAATGGGCATTTATCTCTCAGCGGGGACATTAGGAATAATATCGCGGTGGAGGCGTCGCTTTTCAGAGCGTGGACCTGGGGTCGAGCGGCGAGTAAGTACAAGTTTTCCTTCAGCACAGCTGTTGTTAGTTTGGCCACCAGAGTGGGAGGGAGGCATTTCGTCGCCGTGAATGACTTCAATGAAGCGCGAAGTAGAATTATTAAACAAGCTGTTTATCAGGCAAATTTGTCAAGATAATTTTACAGGAGTTTTTCACTGCTGGGGCATGTGTGTTTGATTTTTTTGAAGATATAAAAATATTTTGATCCTAATTGCATTGCTAGGCCATAGCGTTCGTAGCTCGACTCGAAGTTATGTCTTGTAAATGTTTTGAGAAACCTAGTGTGGTTTTGAACATAAAAGTATGATATTTCCGGGACGAGTCAACTTGACGTGTTTGATAGGCGTTTTGATATAATTCCGTGTGGCTTTGACCTCAACGCGGCACTGACTGAGGACTCAGTATTGTTAGTTTTTTTTATTTTGTCGGGTCAGTGAAAGCGCTATGGTACGCTTGGCACGTTTTGTATTTGTGCACTTTTGACAACGGGCAAGTTGCGAAAAAACGAACTGTGGTAATAAGTAGCTGGCCTAGGTATCCTTGACTAGTGGCCAGGGTTTACCGACCGTGAAATGAGGGATGGTGTTCTCCCTGCGTCCCTTAAATTAGACTGCGTCCCTTAAATTAGACATCAGACTGATGGTTGGATCTGAGTTGGTTGGGAATTCAAGATTTCAAATTTGTCTGAACCGTTCTTTTTCCTTTGCATAAGTAACTGCGCATCACTCAGGTTTTTTACCCGAAGAAGGTTGGCCTCTGAAATTCCGTAAGAAAACGAAGATCAGCTTCGGAAAACGCCCCTGAAATAGGCGAAAGGGAAGAAACAACGCGTTTTAAAATGAGATCGGTCCGATTACTCAAATCTCACCAGAGCCGAGTACACTCTTTAGGGTTTTGATCCGATTACTCAAATCTCACCAGAGGCGATTACATACTTTAGGTTTTTGATCCGATTACTCAAATCTCACCAGAGGCGATTACATACTTTAGGTTTTTGATCCGATTACTCAAATCCTCACCAGAGGCGAGATTACATACTTTAGGGTTTAAAATGACATTTTCGGTCTGTACGCACTGTGACGTTTGACTATGTAGAAGATACGGTATCGTTAAACTCCGTAACCCTTCAATGTTGTAGTACTTATTGACATAGAAGGCTCAGAATAAAGAGTGAGACGACTCAATGGATCTCATTCTGTGCAACGCCGGAGGGGGAGATCGTTAAAAATCAGGGTAACGGAACATAGCCCATCTGGGCCCCCTGTACCTGGACCTGCAGGGGTCAGTGCCGCGTTGAGGGACTGCCTGAAGCTTTGCTGAGATTCAGAGTTCAGGTCTCACGACTCAGGGCAAATATTCCAGAGGTTATTGGACGAAATTAGAGTACCCGGAAACACTGCTGCTACGTAAGGAGAGGTTATTTTATGCGACTCCAAAGCCTGACTGTAAAATTATAATTTGCGTTCTAGCCGGTTTAGCTACGTGGTAAGTCTAGCGGTATCGAAAAGTCTGAAGGAAAACTTTTGCCAGTTTTGGGGACATTGGGGTTTAGAACGTCATGGGGTCAATGGTTAAGATTTTGAACACGGAAAATGCCACCTGCATCCCCCCGTTCCTACACCTATGTGTGGGGGAGTGTACTTATCTCACTAGTCGCATATTCTCGGCACAACCAGCCGAAAACGTATTCTTGCCGTGCTAGAAATCACAGCTGGCTGGTAGAGACGCTACGTCCTCATCCGGAGGGTGCCGTGGTGATATATTTTGGAGAGAACTACAACAGCGTCCTTGCTCCGCTTTCCAAAAGGCGTAGCGGGTTGCTGTGTACACTTGTGCTGACTGTTATGTATCGGTGGTGTGCAAGAAACTTCCGTGTCTTCTACTGTTGGTGTTTTATCAGCCGTCTTGGTGAATGCCTTACCTGTACTCGTTAAATGAAACGGGTCTGCCTTGTTACTGTTTTGACCTGTGCCTGGTACATTGTATGGTGCTTTTTATGTGATAATAATGGTAATGTTAATGAGTGAAAATGATGGTAAGATTATAATTATAACACTTTTTAACCTATTAAGCTCGTTGGTTAGAACTATTCTCTTTTTTCTCTGTCTGTAAAATTTCGTAGGTAAAATCATGAAACATTTATTCTTAAATGCTTCCATTAAAAGTAAAGTGTCCAATGTAAAGTTGGTAGGAATCTGTGGCCCCGAATCTTACAGGTGGAATCAGTGCAAATGTTCAGAAATTGGTGATCGTGGCCTCTCATCTTTGTTTAGAAGACAAATCACAACTTAAGATTTAAGATAAATTACGTCCTCAAGACCATGTCCAAAATAACTCTTCATGCTCTCTGTAGCGTAAGCTTTCTGGAAAAAATTTTGACTTTGATTCGCTGAACTCATCATGAATAGGGTAATGTGTCTAAAACCGATGTTTGGAATGATCTCGTAGACAATAAAGAGTTGTCCACTTTGCTTTCTTTGGATATATTCTTAACCTAGTTTTACTGTATAACGATTTAAGTATTCAAAACAAGTTTTGTATAAATCGTGTCGGTTTGATGCCTTTCGCAACTATGACTTTCTTCTCGCTGTATCCTTAGCCTGTTTTCAATATCGTGCTGGATAATTATCTTCCTTTTGTAAGTTGAAGCATTTGCAGAGACCCTGTGTGCGTCATTAAAGTAGCTTGTAGATTAACGACTTATCCGCTGTTGAGACGTAGTCTGCCTCCATTCAACATGTTTGCCGGGAAGGCGTTGCAGTGTTTTTTTGTCCAAGAGCGGCGTGGCCTTCCCCGGTCTGCGGGTTTTATAATACCTAGCACCGCGACTTGTTTAACAGTTTGGAATGATCTTATTTGTACGTCCAACATTAGTATTACTAATATTTGCAGTTCTTGGACAAAATGATCACTCACTGTCTCGACCTGGTGAGGCGCATGTGTACTGTTTTTAGATACGCACGGATAGCCAACGAACCGTCTGCAGGCAGGCTATTGCTTGTTTGGTTCTGCTTCTCAGCAGGAACGCCCCAAACGTAATAACGCTAACACACGACATTTGTCTGGGGGCGTTTCGGCTTATTGTTTTATCCAACTTCTCAGAGGGAGATATCCATTGATTATTTGGTGATGGATGGATTGTAATCGTAGGAAAAAATTCACAATTGGTACAAAAATTCAAAATATTCGAGTTTATGCATACTTCTCAAGGTAATATTTCATGCTCCGTTTTCTATCTATCTGGTACCCTCTTCTAGCGGATTGACATTGTTTTTTGACGATACATGTTACGTTCCATTCATTACTCATCTTTATCGCCGCGTCGCCTTTTCTTTCGTCCTGCGCTGTTTTTGTGCTTTAGTCTGAGGTTTCGCTCATCTTCTGTATTTGTTCTCTTTACGTCAGTTTATCTGTATAAAATATTTGTGGATGATTGTCATCGGTAATTTTTCGTTTGCATTGTCTGATATAATTCTAACGAAAATTTTATAACATATTTCTGGGACAATAATCGGTGATTTGCCATTCGCTTTTGTCTGATATAATTTGAAAGAAAACTGGGTAAAATATTTGTGAATCACAAGCATCGGTAATTTTTCATTTGCATCGGTCCGATATAATTTTAACAAAACCAAGATTTGGCTTCGGGATGGTTTAATCATTTCATCCCGTTTCTCCAGAATTGAAAGCTCTGACTGCCGACAGAGGCTGACGCCGCGCGCGTCTGGGCCGGGTGCGCCGGCGTCTGCAGACGGTTCGTTGGTCCGTGTGTGTGTGTGTGTCCCCGCGCTGCGCCTGTTGACCGGGCGGCGCGGGGTGGAGGTGGCTGGAGCGGAGCGGTGACCGCCGCCGCCGTCCACAGAGCCGCAGTCGGACCAGCAGCCGGCGGCGACGGCGGCCGCCCCCGCCCCCCGCCCCCGCCCCCGCCGGCGGCCGCACCCCCCGCTGTCTGATGCGCCACATGATATGACTAGGAGGTGAGAGCGGGGCGTACCTGCGCGCGTGGTTCCACTCGCGGGTTGGTTTTATGCACCACCGGGGGAGACGCAATGCAGCCCAGTCTCATTCACGGGTCGGGAGCATTCTGTCCCGTGGACTGCGAGTCTCAGAGTGTACAAGCCAACCACGTTGACGCACTGTATGGATGGTTTCATTAGATGGTACGAGTATACTCACCAGACCAGGGATCCACAGATGACCGGAGTCGGCTGCTTTGTAGATGGTTGTGTGGTAGCACATCGCTTTTGAGCTCCGCCCATGGCCTCTGGGGACACCTGTGGGGTCACACTGCAGCACTAAATCCGCATCCGCCAGGTACAGCTCAATTTAGCAGAGCATCAGTGTGTACTGGATTTAATTGTGGTCAACATTCTGAATGTATCTTTAAACAGAAGGGCCAGAGGTTCTGTTCGTACCATTCTACATCTGACTCGCTCAGATTTCCATAATTTGTAACGAGTTTCAATAAGCTGAACGCAAGAATGGAGCTAAATTCCAGTGCGCACATTTTGGAGGATGTAGTTTCCGGTTATGGAAGAGCTGCGTCATAGCCTAGTCACTGAAGCGCCCTAAACCCCAACACAGTTAGGGAAGAGCTCAAGTTTCACTGACAACCCCCCCCCCGTTCCTTGTACTTAGGCCGGTGGCGACCGTCATGTTGATTGCATGTTTGGACGGTAGGCTAACGGACAAGAACACTATATTTGAGTCTTTTGGTTGGCCCTCGAGAGAGCATTGAAACTGTTTATCTCCTAGAATTATGGCTGGGAATATCCAAACACCTGGCGCAGGAAGAGACCCTCATCCCTTTACTGGTGTTAAGCAGCACCAACATCGATCGCCATTTGGTTTGTGGTGTATCCGCACCGTTGTTTAACCATTGTCTTTGCTACGGGATCTGGGGTTTCCGCAAAGCCTCTCTTGATTTGCCTGCATTCTGAATACCTGCTCCCATACTGGTACGCCGTCACCTCCGAAGGGTCTCGATCGGCACACAGGCCCTCGTCGGGGTGCCATCTGCGGGGCTGTTTTAGATCTGAACTTGGTTCCATTTTTTTGGTGATTTTTACTCATTGTTGAGCCTGGAGGTAATCTTGAGAGCAATGATTGTCAACGACGTACCTCTGGAGCGTATCCAACAGCTTGTCATGGGGCGAACTGCTGGCCTGAACTGAACTCAGACGATTCGGACAACGCTTCTTTTTGAAGCATTGTGAAACTGATCAAAGCAGTCATGGTGTGTGCTCCCGCGCAAGCTTAGCTTTTCCATCCAGGTACCGAATGAGTTTTGTGTTTGGAGCATTGAAAAGCTGCAAAAGAGAAGAGCGCTCCCCGCTCTGATTAGCCCCGTTCTCTTGCACTGTCCAACGCTGAAAACGGCGGAGGCCGACGGAATGTCTTACCCGGAAGATGCGTCTTGGAGATGAAGTTCTGCATTTCTGTTAACGTGCCTTCTGCCTCACAGATAAGCAGCTGTCGTAGTAGATCGTGCTGTTCTTGTTGGTAAGCATCAACCCCGGGAAGGCTTTCTACCATGGGGTCTCGGCCCACCAATTACCACATTCTTCCCAAAGTTCCCACTCTTCTTCTAAGGAACCGACTTGAAAAATCTGGATTGCCACCTTGTTCTTTAAGCGTTGGTTAGAAACGACTGGAAGGCTGCCCCGCTGCCGATGACCCGAGTCACGACAGTTGGAGAGTCCACCCATGTGTGGTTTTAGAGTGATACAACGTTTTACCTGTCGGTTCGGCACACGGTCATACTTTCTGCGAGTACCGTGTGCACAGCTAATACCATCTGATCCAATCAAACCCAAGGTCGGCAGGACTCGGCGATGAAACGCACCTCAGTGCACAATCTTGGTAGAGAGGCATCCAGGTGATCATGTCACTCCCATAGTTAACAGAACCATGCGTTTGCTTGCCGCTTGCGAGGGAGCACGCATTTTCTGAAAATGCTCACTCCTGGTCATATCGTTGTGAGGCATGGACGCGGGCCGGTCGGCAGGCCTGGCTGCTGGTGGCCGCTAGTCTGAACCTGGCTCTCTTGACGCTCCCCTGACCGACACACCGCCGAGATGTCTTGTGGACTGGACTTCGCTCTCGTTCGGCCTATGCGCGAACGCCAGGACGCATTCAGTGCGGGAGCAAGAGGGAGCTGCTCAGACCACTAAGACGACGCCGCCGCTTTCAGAGTTGGACACGAACGTGCCGGCGGCGACGGCGGCTGCCTGGTGCGGGTGGCCGGGGACTCCGACCACCACCACCGAGCTGCAGCCCTCCCCGCAAGTCTGGCCTCCGGCCGCATCGGCCCTGGCCGCGGACCCAGGTCCGGGCCGGGACGAGCCGATGGAGGCGGCGCCGTGCCCTGCGGCTGCTGGAGCCGCTGCGGGAGCTCCTGCCGCCGCCGAGCCCGAGCTGGCGCGGCACATGCTGCGCGAGCTTCACGGGTCCGAGCCGTACCACTGGCTGTACTAGACCACCAGGGAGCAGCCGTGAGTGAGGCGGAATCGGCGGCGCTGCGTGAGAGGGCGCCCGGCGGTACTCTTCCACTGCCCGGACGGAGCTTGGTTACCAGAACTCTCCTTTTCAGCGTAGTCCTCTTCTAGTACTTGGATTGGCCTGGCCGATGATGCAGCTGTTTGCTTTCTTTCTGTACTTCTCTTCCAGGTAGTGTATGCAGCCGAGTATGTTGCATTCTTTCACGTCCTGTACAGCTGTTCCAACTATTGGCTGGCTTGTACTGCATGCACTTTTCAGAAAACTTGATCGTTGACTTGGAAATGCGTTGAATGTATTCGATTGTTCGCTTAAGATGTGTTGTAACTTATTCTACTGAAGTCTGATGTTGAAAATTTAACAGGTTTCAGTTTATTTTGCATGTAAGAATGTTCTTCCGAATGCAAGAATCGCAGTGGTAGTTGAAAGCAGTTATTCCAAGGATTTTGATGGTTTCTTTTGAAGGTCGCACTAGTCACAGAGGTGCCATGCAGCTCCCAAAAATGAGGATGGTTTGTACCAACTCGAGGTTCAGGATTGAAAGTCGGGAAGTACGCTGGAACAACAATAATCCGTGTTGTTATTTCTGATCTGATCTGGTGAATTTATACCAGTGCCACGTCATCTCTCACCCACACACATATATTAGCGTCAGTGCCACAACACAATTTCCAGCTTAACATGCGCAGTGGTGAGGGGTCTGGCGTCAACGCACAGAGGAGGGGGGTCCGAAAGTGCCCCTCTGAGATCTCGGAAACCATATGGGCTAGAAAACCATCCGTTGGGGGCTTTGTGGGGGCGTAATGATCTATTTATTGAAAAATTTTATTGACCTAGGTCAATATCTTCAAGGTCAAATGAGGTCGTAAAGGTCAAATTTGGGCCCTGCTGGAGACCAATTAGAAAATTCCGTTCTTATGCGGAAAAAGCCTGGTCATAGAAGGAAGGTCCTATAAAATGTTTTCGGAAATTTTAAGTTCAAGGTCATTCAAGGTCAATGACCGATGTTATAACAATATGGCATAACCTCAATAATGTACAATATAACTGACACTATTATATCAGTCTTTGGGCAGGAAATTAGGGTTTGACCATGCTTTGACCTTGGCCTTGAGTAGCCTGAACCATAAAGTCATAACATCACATACGTCATACTGACTAATGCCTCTTACCGGAATACTGGGGTCAATGATCTTGAACTGTGACCTTGGTTTTGACTTTCATTTGGGTTGACCTTGACATGTAACCTGATTTTATGGCGCTGTGACGTCCCCACTCGGTCTACAGTGCAGGCGAACTGGTGCGACTGCGCAATTGTGACGGTCTCAAAATGTAGGTCTGAGTTTGAAAGCCTATAAGTCAAACAATAAACTACCGATTTTCAAAATTCCTTCACCAATCCACGCGTTTATGAACTCTCAAATGTGGCTAAGTAGCGGTTCCCAGCGGTGAGCGGTTCTCCGGCTACCTCGAAAACATGGTTTATGGGAATTTTAGGACCCCTCCAATGCGCGTGCTAACTACCAAGTCTAGCGGCGTCGCCAACGCCTGGTGAGATTTTAGGGATTTCTAACTTGCTTAGGGTTCTGATTGTTCTGATGTACCCGGAGACCTCGCTGGAATTACCTGGGACCGGTGGCGGAGGAGACTTTGATGTTATCCATTAAGCCACCCATCCCCCAGTTGCCGGCATAGTGCACGGTCGCTCTTAATAATCTTAAGAGCGCCGCAGGCTGCTCTTAATAATAATAATGTTAAGAATGTTTTCCTGCGGCTAGGGGTTCTCCGGCCACCTTGGAAAAATAGGTGGCGGGTGGACACGTTAGGACCCCTTCAACTGCGCATGTTAAGGCCCTCTATCCATCTCAGTGTCTTTTTGATCGCAGCCTTTATCTCTGTATAATGGCACCCCGCACACAGCGGCCGCCCCACTCCCTGCGGGGACAACTATACCGAGGCCGCCGGCGGTCTGACTTTAGAGGTCTGACATCCCACCATCCGGTATCCGCGGGTCGAAGCCGACCGGACCAGAACTACCGGCCGCGCCCATCTCCGGCGGGCAGACTCCGGCTCCCCACTCAGACCAGGAGCGAGGAGCGACATGGCACATTTGTACATACTTCCACCAATGGTTGCTGTTTGAATACCGCGATGTCTGCAGCGGTAGACCCGACCGTTGTAGGTCCATTGATACCCACCGCAAACGCTACCCAGTCCAGATTCCTCCACCTGCTGGCGTGGTTGGAAGGTCACCTAAGGTCACAGCGTGACGACTCAGGTGAGAGCTGCGAACGACTGCTATTGTCACCAGTTAGTGGTTTGTCTGGGCGACTGGTACTCATTGTGTGCGCATCAGACAGCGCGGGGGGGCGGCTGGGAGTGTACCCTCCCGACCCGCCGGCACACCCCGTAACCAACAGTCCAGCGGTAGCGGTGACGGGTAGTGTTTCACTGCAGCACGCTCTCGTGCTGTGTTGCTCAATAGAGTGGCTGTGCTATGGCCCTCCGGACCAGCGTTAGTGTCGCAGTAGCAGTAGCACTAACCATAGCTCACCTGGTGGCTGCTGTGGTGACGGCCTCCTTCTTCACAGGCGATTCTCCTTCGCTGGTGGGGGCCCAGCCGCAGCGGGTGAACTGGATGGAGCTGGGGCCACAGCATCAGCAGCAGCAGCAGCAGCAGCTCGCCACAGCCAGCTTCCAGCAGCTGCAGCGTCTGCCGACGGCGGCCGAGCTCACCACCTCCGTGCAGGAGATGCGCTCAGCCGTGGCCGCCTCCTGCGACTACGACCTCATGTACGCCAGTGCCATGCACGACATGTACAACAGTCTGTCGGACGTGCACGGCTGCTAGATGGCGGCTGCGCCTTTGTACCCGACACTGCCCGTGTAACAGGGTACACACAAGCCTCAGTCGTCTGCCGTGCTGCTTTGTATTGATTTCGCCCGGTTCAAGAGTTGGGTAATGGCGGAGGTGGCCACAAGTTCAATCCGCGTGGCTTAGCGCTAGATTTACTTGTGAATGTCGGGCGTTGTGATAACCGAGTGGCGAAGTGGCTTACACCTGACCTTTCAGAGCGATCCCCAGCTGTAAATAGGAGCGTTTCGCTTGAAAGCTATCACCTGTTGGTCTCTCGCTGCTGGTGTGTGCGTGTGGATCGGCGCTGCCGCCTCTTGTTCTTGTGTCTGCCGTCCCGGAGGGGACTGTGTGCTGCCACTGCCGTGCTTTGGTTTCCCATGTGCCCAGTAGTGTCCAGTAGTGTTTTTTTCTCCGTTAGAATGCGGATTGGTCTACGGCCTATCCTATGTGCTCGTTGGCTGTATAGCGTGCTGAAGAAATGCCGGGAATCGTGGCTGGTTGTCTGACAGCCTCGAACCGCACTGGCAGCACCTCTGGAGGGGAGGCCTCGCTGGAACGTATCCAGCACGTGAACTTGTTGAATACCATGTCAGATCCATCGCCCTGCATGCGCTGTCCTCTGCGATCTCTGCGTTGTTTCAAACGCTCTGCCATCCTCGGGACGCTCCAGTAAATAGACCTCTGTGAGAAGTTTGTGTGCGTATGTGTTATTCTGTTTCAACTACATTCTGCGCAGTAAGTATTTCTCGCTTCTGTGGATCTCAGGTTATTTGGGACTTGATCACGATCAGCCACACAGTGGTATTCATTCTTCTTTGTTTCATTGGCCGCCCCGTTGGCTCTTTGGCCTGTTTGCTTATGTGCTTTCTCCCAGAAGTTGCGCCTCTTTGCCTCACGCGGATCCTAAAGATTGCGAGTTATGCTCGCTCCGATAATGTTCGAATGCTGCATCTGCCTGTTTCCTTGCGTTTTGGTGCTTTGAAGCTTGTACGAGTGGTGGCGTAAAATGATGCAGGATAACAAGCGGATATCGCCTGTGGGACGCTACGAATTGGTGCGTTCGTGCTGTGCATATGTGTGGCCAATAGGTTAAGTGTAGTTTGAGTGTAGCCATAGTTGGGAGCTTTACGAAGGGGTTCACTTGTGTTTGAATACACTTACTTGTTTTACAGTCATTCTTTCCTTTAGTTTAGTTGCTCACGCTTTCTATGATGTTTTCAGCGGAAAACCCCAATTTCAAAAGGGCTTCCGCGTTTGATTCTGAGTATGCGTGTTGCATCTGTCTGTTTAGAATCGTAGCGTGGACGGGACACCAAAAACAACCAGTCAATGGTCTCAAACGAATAGATTATTGTTTTCGGTTTTCGGGGATATGGGAATAAAGGGAAGAATCAAATAGTTTGAATCTATGTACATATATTGATGAATCTTTATCAACGGTCGGGGAGGTAGAAAGTAATGTGCATCGTTCGAAGGGCAAGATTAAAGGGATTAAGCCCCACTTTTATAATGGGTTTTGAACTGATATAACAGTTTTGTAGAGCGTGTTGAGAACCATTATTGACATTTTATTTCACACAAAGCTCTCGATATCAAATTTCCACCAACTTTAAAGTTCAAAATATACGGCCTTATTGGCTCATTTCAAACCCTGAAGGAATACCTTCCATAAGGTAGCAGTAATCTGATTGGCCCTAAGCCTCGCCCACTCGCTGAAAATACTATTCTATCGAGTGGGAACCAACATGCAGTTGCCTGTGGACCGAAAGCCTCGGGCAGTTAGCGTCCAGTCAACGTGCATTTGGGCCAAAATGCGCCAAATGGCTGCAACACACATCACGTTGTTCCTCCCCCGGACTTGTCGGAACAAGTATCAATTGTTTTTGTCAAAATCGAACTCTGGAAGCTGTTTATTTACATCAGAAATATGCATTATCGTTCGACCACTCAATAAACACGGCTGCCGCAACAACATCTGACTTTCAGTTTTTGCACCAGTACTTCTTGTGCTGCGCACGGATTGTGTCAGGCGGAAATGCTGTGAATGGGTTTTTACAGCGAGTCTATGATCAATATTTGGGATTACCCTGACTATTAAAACTGTCATTTTGATGACGTCACTTATTGTTAGAAAAGAGGAGATATTTCTGTTTTTAGCCTATGGAAGTGGGGAAAAATGTTGTTTTCTGATTTTCAGACCTCTCTTGTTCTTAAATTGTTCATTGTAGAATTCCGACAAAGTGGTCCATTTCCTTTAAAGAAGGCTGTCATCACTATTTGATAAAGCACACACAAAGCGCCAGCCCTTGGCAGCGAAGGGCCTAACTTGTACAGCCGGTTCCACACTGAATTGGTAGGTATTAGTGTCAGTTGCTTTTTAGTAAATATCTTAAAAACGATTACACTTCTCACAAAAGGTTGCGTCTCTAGAAATGTATTTTGACGAGCTCTTAACACGCGCATTGACGGGTGGGCGAATACCCGCCCCCTCGGGTTTTTCGGAGATAGAGAAAAACGGCGGCGCGTAGCGCCGCCGTACTTGGCATACCTTTTCCTCATCATTTTTACAACTTCTCTGAAAATTTTAAGGTTAGGTCATCTCAGGTCAGGTCACCAGCACAGGTCAAATGACCCAACCTCAAAAAGTTTAAGATAGCATAAGTCGGAGCAGGGTGAACTTATCCGATTGAAACTCATATCACATAATGGCCCCACTGAGTTCTCTAAAATTTCTTCCGGTATTTTTGATATCGATGACCTAAGGTCAGGTACGAGGCATGACCTCTCCATTGGAAATACATGGGAAAATTGTTTTTACGGAATAACTCAGTAACGGATGGTGATAGAGCATTTATTTTAGCTGTATTAGACTCGCCTGGGCTTTGCGGTTCTAATGATATGCATTTTATATAATTTGATCCTGACCTGACCTCAGGTCAAATCCTTGATTTGACCTAGCAAGGTCAAATTATATAGCATTCGATTCGGCTTGCTGAGAGGATTCATACAGTTTCAGTCGTTTTTCTCTATCTTTACTTGTTCAGATGTAATAGCCGAAAAACTGAATTTGTAGGTTATCCCTATGACGGCATGTTTTGACCTCTCGGGACCTTAAATGTGACCTGACAAAAAATGGTACGAATATTTTCGATGGAGAAGTGGATGGGCAACCCAACGCCGTTTACCGTTTTTCGCTACCTACCGTGGTTCTCGAGATCTTAGGGGGGCGGGTCCCGCCCCCCGTCAAAGCGAAGGTGGCTCAGACCCCCGTCAATGCGCGTGTTAAATGTGGGCCCCAGCGAAATGCATTAAACGTCAATTTGGAAAATTATGGACAAAAAAACTGTTTTCGCCGATCCCGATGATTTTCTGTGTATTTTCTTAATCACTTCCGAATTTTGGAACCGATGAAGTATTTTTGCTCGTCATTCATGCATCCAGTTAAAACTCAGCGGATGGGCAACAACGGTGTCGACAGGGAACATCTCTTGAGAGATATTTCACAAAAACGACGGCAGCCTAATACCTACACAATCAGTATGGAACCGGCTGTACATCTGGGTAATGCAAATTCACCAGTCAACATCTCGTGCAAACAGACACAGCAGTGAAACTCGGCACTTGCATATACTTACAAGGAAGTTGAGTGTGACGCCTTTATGATGGAATTTCAGCTACGATATCCCTTTCCCTGGCGACTTTTTCATTGCAATTATTTTAGTTGCGGCTGTTTGAGGCGACGTCGCAAACAGCCAAAGTTAATGTCGCAGCCGTGCTAGGGATATCGAAAGCTGTCCTCAAGCTTGGACGCCTTGGCCGCCTTATCTAACACCTTGGCCAAGGTGTTAAATTGGCCGCCCCTCGAGGCCTCCGCACCGCCATTAATGAAACCCTGGATCCGCTCCTGTTTTGTAGTTCATCTCACTAGGGAAACAATGAACGTATTCTTTTAAGTTGAATCGAAATTGGCAATACCACACCAACGGCAATTATGCCGCCGTTGCGAGTACGTAGCGTCTTCTCTATAAGAACTATGGAATTATCTAATATAAAACAATCCAGTGATTTACTTTTCAAATGCACTTCTTGAAAGCAGCTGAAGTATTTAAAGTCTTGCACTAAACAGAGTTGAGAAACTTTCCTCAAGGTCTGTTCGGTAGAATCATTTTCTTTTGACAATATTCTATGAGGTCATCAAATTTTCGCTTATTCTTAATACAAATAAAATGCATAGCATTCGGCCAGAATAGTCAAACTTGAGGTTAAAGCAAAAAGATATCTCAGAGTGCATTTATTATTTTACTTTTAAATTTTTGGTAAGCTGTCACCCTTGTTAATCGGTTACACCTTTTTGTGGCTGGTTAACTTTAGAAACAGACTTACTGAGCCGCAACTCGGATTCTGATTTGACTCTGGTTGAACCAAACTTTGCCTGAGTCAATGTTTGGTCGACTCACTTCTGGATTTGGGCTTATCTTGTGTTGGGCCACCTTAACCTTGATTAATCCTGCAATTTTCCCCAAATTTCAAAGTTGTCTCATCTCAGGTCAGGTCACCAGTGCAGGTTAAGTGACCTTACCTCCAAAAAATTTAAGAAAGCATAATTTAGAATAGGAAGAATCTATCCAAGTGAAACTCATCACATAATGAGTACCGTGTACTACAAAATACATTCGGGGATATTTCATATCGATGACTAAGGTCAGATATGGATCATGACCTTTCCATCGGAAATGCATGGGAAAACGGACAGGGAATGGTGTGTAGATACGGCTTAGAATACCTTCCCATCGTCCAAATCCTAGTATACCAGGCCCCTTTCCAGTTGCATGCTGCAAGTATGGACCTATGGCATCCGAGGGGTCAATTGGGACTGCTTAAGCAAATTTTCCGATTTGCGCCAATAAATTCACAGGACATGACGATAAAGCTTTTATTTTGATGCGATTGTTTGTAGCATTATTGTGAGTCCATTGGTATGCATGTTGACTATGCTAGGTCAGATGGTGACCTTGACCTGACCTTAGATCACATCATTTTTAATTTTTACCTTAGTATAGTCATATCATATATGATTTGATTCGCCGTAACGAGCGGAGGCGAATGGTGCCTAAAAATGATTCCAACTCAACTCTCGACGCTGAACCCAGAAACTCAGTTCACCTCCGTATATTCACATCATCATCAGCAAGACAGGGTTTTGCATGAACGCACGTTGTGATAACAGGTAAAATACGTAAATAAAAGGGCTAAGGCACAAACATAAAACTCATGCTAAAGCCGATCATCACTGGCCAGCCTGCAGGTGGCATCTCGGTGCACGCTTGAAAGCGGCTCAGCTAACAGTATCGCACATCTCGGGGCAGCACGTTATGCATATCAGTCCCCACACTCATTTGCGGACGCAGGAAGAGGGCAATTCCGGTCATGCCCCCCCAAGCGGTGGAGGGGGCCAAACTATCTTTTGGCCCCCAAAGGCCAGAGAAATAGTTGAAAAATATGTTTACACTAGGTCTGTCGAGCAATTAAATATTCGCTCCCTGGTCAACGCTTGGTCTGGTCTTACAAACATTTCTCTTCAAGTAGCTCGGTTCGTTGGTGGTCAGCACGTTACGGACGAGACATGGCTGATGGTATGCAACGAGTTCAGATATCGTGTGGAAAGCCCAAGTGGCGGACCTCGTCACTGATGTGATGGAGCCTTCTTTTGCCGGCAATAACTCGTGCCCAAAAGTTTATGCCTTAATTCTGTGAATTTGAGTTACACCACAAGTTTTGTATATGGACACACAGTAGCGGACCGATGAAATGACTAATGAATGAATGACTTGTTTGAGAACCGAATGAGGGATGACGTGTTGGTGAGCGAGTCCCGTCAGCATGCCAGTACATTTCGTGACTAGATTATCAGCGTGAGGTCTAAAACTGGGATCCCTATCCATGTAAATTCCAACAATGTTTTATTTGTAAATGTATTAAATTTTTGCTTCTTTACTTTCGGTGATGACGGTGTTAGCTACTTGGATGCTGAATAGTGAGAGGTCTCTTAACCCTCGCCCCGGTAGGGGGTGTTTGAACACCCCTCGGTTTTTTCCGCCGTACTTGGCACACCTTGTTCTTGATGAATTCCACAAATTTTCCCAAAAATTTTAAGGTTTTCATCTCAGGTCAGGTCACCAGTGCAGTTCAAGTGGCCTCACCTCCAAAAATGTTTAAGGTGGCATAAGTAAGAAATGGGTGAGTCTAAAGGATTGAAACTTATACCACATAATGGGCTCACCGAGCACTACAAAATATATTCCGGGATTTTTCATATCAATAACCTATAGGGCCAGATACGGATCACCCCTCCATTGGAAATGCATGGGGAAAACAGAAATTGGACTGTATTTGTGTAGATAAACCTACGAATACCTTCATATTTCCCAAATCGTAGTATGCTGGGCCATTGGGGATCCGGAGTTTTGGGGGCAAACATCGTTTTGGGCAAATCGGAAAAATCGAAGCATGATTTAAAAAACGGCAGTCGGTCGTTTGGGGGTACTTTTGCTTGGGGCATGCCCCCCCTGATCCGTGCTGGGCTCATTCCCAGGAAAATTTTGCAATTTTTCACATGTGGCCTTTGAGGGGTCATCTAGGGCTACTTAAGCATGTTTCAAACTTGGGTCAATAACTTTGCAGGAAATGATGATAAATATTTTACATATTTTAATACTATTTCGTTCGGATTGTTGTTGCCAGTCGACTGATAGGCATATTGAGTATATTAGGCTGGAAAGTTTGGTAGCTCATCCAACAGTTTGTCATGGGGAGTCACGTCAAAACATTTTGAGCAGCAGCACAAGCATCGACATCAAACCACCATACATTGCGCGGTATATGCAGACCACTACAATCGACAGTGCGGTTTCAGCTGAATGGTTCCGTTTATAGCCGTGCTGAGCAGGAGAGTACAAGAGGCTGCTGTTGAAATAGTCACTCAGTTGCACATGCACTATCCTCTCAGTGATCTTGGAGATGGCAGGCAACGTAGTAACAGGGCGCCAGTTCGATGGGTCCGTCGAGTCACCACCCTTTGGAAGCGGTACAACAATACCGTGCTTCCATGGTCGTGGAATGACACTCGAAATAAGGCTAGAGTTAATGATATTACATAAAACATGGATGATGCCGTAAAAGAGCCTCTGAAACATCGCAACACTAAAACTGTGAACATCAACAGATGAGGATGATTTCATAGTACCGACAATAATGCAAAGGTCATTGACGGAAATGGGGGTCACTCTGAAACCGCGGGCCGGCATTGGCGGCAGACGGATCCGCGCACAGGTATCATACAGATATGATATTCTTTTCTAAACCCGTATGATACTCTTTTCTAAGCTGTGACCCTTTTGACGTGTCATGACTTCAATATTGACCTGAGCCCAGGCTATTTTCAATATGCTAACAGGGGTCACTTGCCCCCCAGTCGGCAGAAATTCCCCTCAGTGCCAGGAATTTGGCCCCCTGTGAAAAAAGACAGGAGGTGATTTAAAATTGAGCGAACGCAAGCTCACCTAATGGAAATAAAACAATGCCACCCGATAATAATTACGTTGTTCTTTTGCTCGCTCTAAATTGGCAATCCACAAAAATGGTATACAATTCCCATCAGCGGCTGTCTACACCATCGTGCGAAGACGAAACAAAGCGCACAGTTGCGAGAAATCCCGGAAAGGCAGCTTCAGCATCACCTAATCACAGTGCTGGACCTACAATCATTCAAACAGTGTCCTATCCGACCGGAAGCCCCCGCCCTAGCCAGTACCGTGGGATTGGACGATACTCCCATTTCACACGCGGTCAGTTGTCAGCGCTCAGAGCTCGTTCGTGGATTAGGTGGGGCACGTTGTAAACAAAGCGCGTTAGACTGGTTTCTGGTGTGGTGGTGTGAAGTGCTTAGCCTATTTATCATTGTGGTGGCAGCATGCATGAAATGTATAGTGAAATCCCTGCATCAAACTTTTTTGTAAAGTTGATTAGTTGTTACTTGGTCTTTCTCATCAAGCCCTAGATGTTGAAAATTGACAAAGATTATATATTCGGCCCCAGCCCTTCATCAGAATCATCAAACTGGCTCCCGAGAAATCCTTCCAACAGGGAAAGAGTTGGCAACGCAGTATGACCCTGACAGTTGGTGCCTCGACAAGCCCCAAAAATTATTAACTAGTTTTTGCTCTACATTCCTTAAATGATTTTCACAGCAACAGCCACTCATCATAGTGGTTATATACATACATTTTGTCTTGGTTTAGCCTATAAACGACATGTAATCGAAACTTGAGGAATTTACTTACTTTGCCACACTTAAAGGAAAATAATAAAATAGTTTATACATTTGGAATACATTGCGACAACATCAATAATCTCTTGCATAAAGAATAGCACAAAAATTGGGAAATATTTCTTTTAAACTAAAGCGTTTAAGTTTTATCAACGCCGCCCCCCCCTCCAAACAGGGTCTTGATCCCCTGAAGACACTACAATGACCAGCACAGGAAAATCCCCCAGTGATTTAAAAAAAATGCCTTGCCTAAGCTAGAAAACGACTGATGTCATGTCGAGTCCTAAATATTCTTATGAGCTATCCACCAGCGTCCGTGTTTTTCGCTATCTCTGCATAGGAGCCGAGATCGAGGAGGAAGGGGTGTGATTGAAATCCCCCTCCTAACAGGGCGAGGGTGGCTCGGGGGCCTACCGGGGCGGGCGTTAAAATTCAAACCGACAGTTGACTGAAATTCTTTGGTCCGTTTGTCCACAGTAAGCTGCATTTCTTGTAGTTGTTGCCAGTGTTTTTGCGGTGTTGGTGGCCTTTTCAAATTAGGTACTTCGTAAACATATTTATGAAAATTATCTGCAGCTAAAGAAACTTGTAAAGTTTTGGTCCAATCAAGCTAAAACAGTCTGATTCAGCTTTAGGGTTCAAAAAAGTGTTGCACATTAATCTGGAAGAAAACAGAAGGTAGGTGCCGGTAGATTTGCCATTTGCATGGTCGAGTTGTGATGGAATTGCCAATCTAAAGGTGAAAGTTTCTACCCTATGGTCGACTACCCCTGTCGGTACCCCTGGTGGTCGACCAGAAAGAGCTCTCATCGTCAACCGATAGGGTACAGATTAATACATATAGGTGGATACGGATGTCCGATAGAAGGTATTTTTGAGCGGGAAAACTTATCCGGCCAAATCCTATCGCGGGGCGCCGATACACGCTTCCTGGGAGAGCGACACTTCAGGGGTCGCCATCGACCTTCCAGGCGGCGCCATGACCATTTCAGGGGGTGCCGAGGGTTGATCAGAGGCGGGGAAGTGCCCCCATGTCCCTGGATCCGCTCATAATATAAGATGGATTGACAGAGGCCAACTGACTGGGGTAAATGCCTACTCTACTATGAAGATGTCAGAATAATGATGCATGTAGTTCTATCTAGACTGTCTACCCGATATTAGATCCGGCCGCCGTTTGATTCGGCTATTATCAAGGATTAGCAAGTGAACTGTGGGCAACATGTGATCTGCAATGTCTTTGCTGCCTGCCCTTGGGCTCAGGGCAGAATAAATCCACGAAATCAAGGAAGAGTTTTGCCGTTAGTCTTCTTTGCAAAATTCATGAGGGAGCACGTTGATCGCATTCCAGACAAAAAAACTGGCATGATATATGTGGTTTCATCTGGCACTTGCAGGGACTTAAAATGTTTTGTTTGATTTGAATCGGTACTTTTATACAGAGTGCCTGGCCGCATTTTGGTAACATATATCGAATGCACCAAACAAGAATTATACCTAAATAAGGGAATTCGGCTTCCCGTAGTTTTGACCAATTTTTGCACGTTTTTACTGGTTCAAATGAACTGGCAGCAGAAATTTCCATATTTTTTCTCTCAAAAAGTCCCATTGTTCAGATTTCTTCCCTCACCCACCTACTGCGCGAGCTCAGTCAAAGTTCTTCCCTCAACCAACCTATTCGCACAATTAGGTGTCTTCCTCCGTCAGGAAATAAATAATTATCGCTCTTTTAAACCATTTGACTTGTTCTTGAAACAACTTAATCCCAAATTTCAATGTTTTGACCGAGCCATTTCCAACGAAACATACTGCGAGATAGGCTTAGAAGCTCGCCATACCCGCACCGCCTGTACTGCAGTCAAACTGGCGGTCAGCAAACACAAAGCAGCCAACACAGTCGTCATCGTCGGAAAACTGCTAGCATCCACAATTAGGCCTCCCACCGTGGGTCCGATGACATTGCCAGAGGCGAAAACGGTCCAGAACACACTGGACACTAACGAATGGGTAGCAATGGTGTCGTCCATACCTCGGGCGAGACAAGACTTCAATATTTTTGGGAAGATTGGAACAAACGCGCCTGCTTGAGACACCTCTTTGATTATCATGCCGAGGCCGAGTAGCCACCAGGAGGGTTGCAACGGCAGCAGCGGCGACGGTGACATCAGCATGAAACCTGCACTGGCGCCCACTAGACTCAAAGAGACGAATATGTAGTTATTGGCAATCCTATCGTGGAGTCTGCCCCAGAAGTAGCTACAAAGGCTGAAAGAGCCAGTAGCAACAAGAAAGTAGAGACCAAGACGAAATGGTGTGATGCCCAGAGCGGTAAAAACATATGGCTCAATGCCTGGATCAATAGACCACCAGTTCACTGATACCGTGAAGAGAATGGAGCAGCACAGCAAGACATCAGCGCTTCCAACGAATACGCTTATTAGCGACCATACGCTTTCAGGGTGCGAAGTCTTCGTTTCAAAAGAGGGCAACAACATGAACGTGATCCCACTGACTAGCAGCATCAATCCAGCCAAAACGTAAAACGGCGCTCCATACCCGGCCGCTTCGTACAGCACTCCTCCAACACCAGGGCCCAAAGAAACGCCAGCACCAGTCATTGCTTCCATAATGGAAACTGCAGTATTTGTGCGGTCCGAAAACTTGTTCGCTACCATGGTGAGAGCAGCCGTATTCATCAAACTTATCGCCATAGCTTCGATTATTCTCGTCAAGAAACACGCCGCGATGAAGGTGTCTGTGTGCGCGATGTGGGGCAGCGCGCCAAAGGCAGCCGTGCTGATGCCGGCAGCGGCCAGACCGGCGCAGTAGGCACGAGTGACGCCCACACGTGGCACGAGACGCCCCGTTATCGGGTACACGACGATCTGGGTGGCGGCAAAACAGCTGAAAACACCGCCGATGGTAGTCTGAGAGACACCGCGTTCTTCAGCTTCCAGGGGGGAAGAAGGGTATCATGAGGGCGACCAAACACCCTGCCATGAGACTTCCCGAGCCAACGCATGCCAGGAGCAGCTTTTGTTCGCGGGTGAACGCCGCTGTTGTCCCCGAGGCCGGAGATTTTCGGTTTTCATCACTGGGTTGGCGTAATTTTCCTGTTAAAGGTGAGTTTTCCGTTTTAATGCAAGGCTGGAATATTGACTTTTCTGGAACGGTCATTGTTTGAAAGATTCCGGACAGTTTTCCCTCGTTTGAGCGTTCGCAACCAGACGTTTTAGCCGTTGTTTCATTAAGTTTGATGCACACGGCGGAGATCCCACAGACCTTAATCGGAAAATTCCACGGGCCAGAGTTGTCTTGCCTTTCCAGGTGGACTGACGAGTCTTCCTATTGAACGAGTGCCGCAGAATTCGGCGGCCGAACGCTGGCCCCGCTTAATACCACTGGGTCTGCCAGTGTACACCGCACGCACCGACGCCTCCCGCGTGCAGCCTGAGGGTATACACCGAGCGCACCCAGACCGGCCAACGTTTTCCGGGCGACGCCTGGCATCCGACTGCCACGTCGAAGTAGGATTTACGGCGAACTGGGGCACCGTGCAGCCGGCCAGGGCTGCGTCGGATTGGGTGGGACACCCGGACATACACGGCAGAGCACATCAAGTCCCCCGGAATTAGGGTAGACAAACGACAGCAGAGGTCGAAAAAAGTGTCCTGGTGCACCAACGGAATAGCGAACGAAACATGTGTAACCAAACATGTCGAGGTTTGGCACCTAAAGTGGATTTTTTCCAGACTCTTTCCGTCCTTCTAAATCTTAGATAGCGTGTTGAGAGACCGAGCGTACACTTCTCGTGCTGAGCTGAGCACAACTTTACCAGCTTTTCTCACCAACTTCAGGCGCGGATCCAGGATTTCGGTCGGGAGGAGGGGGTGCCTTCGGTCAGGGGGGCACTGCAGGCCAGGGCACTGGCGCTTTCAGCCGGCCGTGCCCGGCTGTCCCAGGGGAGGGCGTGCGCCCCTGGATCCTCTCCTGTACTTTGTCTATTTTTTCACCAAGATTGTTGTCGAGTTGACAGATGCTTCTGCCTCTGAATGAAAGGTTATGATTCGTGACTGATCTGCTATTTTGGAAACTGCACTGGCAAGAAAGTATATTTATGGCAAATCTACTTCAAATTGGTGGGTACACCTGGTTCCGTGCTGATTGATTGACATGGGGCACCGGCTTTGATAGCGAAATACCCATCTCTCGAGTGGTGACCCGTGCCAGCACCACTCAGACCTCCATTGGCATGTTTAAACAGGATACCTGCATTGGCATAGATGGATTAACTAAGCGGAGTGTTTTTGAACTCTTGTTGAACTTGTGATGGTCGTATTGTTTCTTGTTTATCTAGCATAATCAACAACTGACATGACACCCAATTAGAGCTGAAGTCAAAAGGATAAAACATCATGGTGAGTATTTATGATGAAATGCACGCGGTAAAATACCAAGACGGATGAATGGTAGGAGAATCCGGATCATCTGTAAAAACACTGGACACTTAATCTCACGGAAACAATCAAATCTGGGTGGTCAGCCCGACCAGGTTAAACGTTCGAAATCATTGAGGGGTATGCAGCCGACGGTCTCCAGATGTTGGATATAAATTCGTTCACTCTCAGTCTTAAAATATCATGGCTTTTGGAAAGATATACATACATAGTGCAGTTGCCAATTCAGTTCAATAATACTTAACACGCGCTGCCAGCAGAGATATTGACTGAAACTATCTGGTATTCGGACTTTACTAAATACAAAATATCTTGTATTAAGGGATGGGATGCAAGTGGGCTAAGATTTATAGGGGATTTATTTAATTCTGAAAATAGAAATATACTGTCACGAGAAGAAATTAGGCGTAACTACCGAATTTCAACTTTTTTGTATTATGAGGCGTTAAGTAAACGTTTGCCAGATGAAGTGCGTAGCTCTGGCATGGGAACTCCCTTCCAGAAACCAAATATCCCCCACGGGCTCAATGCTTTCAAAAACAAGCAACACACACATAATGAATATTTCCGCTTAGCCTGACACGATTCTACGACGTTGAATTTATGGTGACATTTTTATGGTGACATTCGAGGGTAAAGTAAACGCTTTCCGTGCAAAAAATCCCTTATTCTGCAAAACGTGCACGTTCACTGTCGCACCAGCTGACGATTGGGATGTTATAATTGCTATGGCAACGAGACTATTGTTGCGGGAAATAAACAAAGCAACTCTGCCAAGTTCAGTTAGCAGCTTCCACTTCTGCCACTACAGCGACGCTAGCCCCGTAATGATAGTCCCATGCAAATCCCCGAGCAATGAGCAATTGCGCCAAAAATCATGTGTGCAGAGAAAAGGTGGGCTACGTCATTGTCAATGGGTGCAGCTTTCCACATCTTTGGTGGAATCCAAGCAAGCCCCGCCAACGTTCGGAAATATCCCACCAATCCAGAGTCGTGGCTTCCGGTGGTCACAACCAGGCTCCCCGATAATAGCATAACCCTGTTCCCTCGTCCAATAAAATTTTTTCCATGATACCTATCATAGGCGTAGGAACAGGGGCCAGGGGGCCATGACACCCCTTATTATTATCTCAAGACACTGCATTCACAACCGACCTCACATTATTTTTTAGCTATCCTGTGGTCACTACAGCGACAGATCCAGGGGGCAAAGGGGCTGTCGTCCCCCTTAGGACCCAAGGACGGACACAGCCGATTTCGGGCACCGAAGGCGCCCGCAGTTGGCGACACTTTGGGTACTAAACACCAATGCTAGACCAAAACGCAAAGAAAATACCATTTTAAGTTGACTTTGTTCACTGTTAGCCACCCTTTATTTCGAACCAGCTTCCCCTCGCATACTATTGGGCGCGCCACGTGAACATGGACCGTCCTCATCGATTACTGACCGCCCTCTTCTTTGCGATTGGGTGCCTATAATTTATGATTAGCCACCGCCTTTCAGCCCTGGGGCGCCCAACTGCAACATGGACCACTCTCGTCTACTTCTGGTCGCCCTCTTCAGCATGATTGTTCGCCCCTTCTCCACTATTGGCATATTGGCCCATAGTGCCCGATTGGCCGCCTTTATGTACCCATACATGTTCTCACATTCGCAGGCAACATGCCTGTACACAAACTTAGGATAACATGAATAGGTGCACGTATGAAGTCTTAAAACGTACAGGGATGAGTGATGACAGCCCAGAATGATGCACGTCCCATCCATCCAGCCCCACAGAGCGGGCCGAAACGCGACGGCGCGCAGGTAGAACCGCGCGAGGCGAGCAGCGGGTGGAGCGAAGGGCGTCAGCGGCAGGCAGCACGGGAGAAGCAGCGGTGATCGCGGGGAGAAGTGTCTGCTATTTTACAGCCTCGTGGCGCCCCACCTCAACATGGACCATTCTCATTTGCCTCCGGCCGCCCTCAATTTTGTGGTTGGGCGCCCTGTTTTGACGATTCCCCCTCCCTTTCAGCCCTAGGATGCCCCAATGCAACATGTATCGCACTCAACCCCTTTAAACCACCCTTTTCTGCATGATTGCGCGCATGGGTGGATATCCCGGGGTTAGGGATCAGGACCCCCTGATTTAGAAATTGAGAGAAACTGGGCGGTGAGGGGAGGGGTCAGCTCGGATCCTACCACTTTTGCCCCCACAAAATATTTTCCCGACCCATAAGTAATGATAGTTCTATTCGCGGCATTTTTATGATCGGCTTAGTCAAGATTTGACTATCTGTCCCTTTGCATCTTCTTTGAATAGGAGTGCTAGAGGCCAGGGGCGGCGCAACGGCTCTGTGTCAGGAAAAGTCCGGGTCCCCGAGCTGGTCTAAGGTCCTTCGGCTGAACTAGGCAGCACCCTAAGTCGGTCTTTCACAGAGGGCACGAGATTTAGTGTGGAGTCATGCTCTTACCTTAACACCTTCGCTGGAGAAGGGTCTGGCGTCAACGTGCAGTGGAGGGGTGTCCTAAAGTGCCACCCTTAGGGGGCACTTTAGGAGATGCTCAGGCACTTCCGAGATCTCGGAAACCAAGAGGGTTAGAAAATCACCCGTTGGGGGTGCGTGGGGGGGATGGCGATCAGCGTAATGGCTAAGATTTATTGACCTAAGTCAGTATCTTAAAGGTCAAACGAGGTCGTAAAGGTCATATATGGGCCGCGCTGGAGACCTATCGGAAAATTCTGTGATTGCACAGAAAAAGCCAGGAATACACTGAAAGTGGACTAAGGCCATAGAGGGAATGTCCCACATAATATCCTCCGAATGTTTGAGCTCAAGGACATTCCAGGTCACTGACCTATGATTAGCATGACATATTCTCAATAATTTACAATATAACTGGCACTGTAGCAGCTTTTTGGCGGGAAATGAAGTTTGGACCTTTAAAAGGCCTTTGACCTCAACCTGTGGCATTGCCACTAACAAAAACATTAACTATGAAGTGATAGCATATCATACATTATACTGAGCAATGACATCTGTCCAGAACACTTGGGCCAATGACTTTAATATGTGACCTTGAACTTCAAGCGCGGGGACCCTAACATATAACCTGATTATATGACGTTATTACGTCACCGCTCGGTCTGCAGTGCAGGCGAACAGGTGCTACCGCGCAATTGCGACGGTCTCAAGATATAAGTCTGATTTTCAAAGATCATATGTTTGTAAATTATTAAACAGTTTTCCAAATTCGTTCACCAGTCGACGCACTTATGAATTCTCTCAAATGTGGCCGAGTAACGTATTCTGGTAAAGAACGGTTCTCCGGCCACCTTGGAAAAATAGGTGGAGGCGCTTTAGGACCCTTTCACTGCGCGTGTTAAGACCCCTGAGTTGATTTGGCGCCCCTTGAGCTGATTCACGGCCCCGGAGCTGAGCTGGACCACTAAATTGGCGTGTGGAACCCCCGCGTTGGTATTGCCCCACCCCCTCCCCCAGTGGGGCCCCTTTAGAAGTTTTGGAATCTCGTGAAGTTAAGCTAGTCTGTGGTACCTGAAATAGACTAGGCTCTGGGCTGGTGTGGGCCCCTGACCCTTGAACTGGGCTGGCTTTTGAACTGGTCTGGGTCCTTTACATGTTTGGGTCCCGTGCACTGATCTTGTGACCCCTGGGCTCAACTGGACCCCCTACGAGTTGGGAAATGGGCCTATACGCTCATTTTGAGCCCATTATCTGGTCCGGGGCCCCTGAACTCATATGGAGTCTGCCAGGTGATCTTCGGACCCCTGAGCTGGTCTGCACCTCTGAGTTAAATTTGCGCCTTCTGAGATCCGTGTTTCGGAGGGGCCCTTGGGTCGTTCTGGGGGCTGCTTATTAATACTCATGGGTTAATAGAGTTCCAAAAATATACATATAGGCCTCTTGTAGATTCGAAGGACGTGCAGAAGGAACATCTGTGGTACAATAGCCAAATTAAACTGAAAAATAGTGACAGCTTTAAGAGCATGTACCCAATGAATATTAAAATAATAGATGACATTCTTGATAACAATGGAAACATAATGGGGTACACAGACTTTAGAAGAAAATATCCTAACACTCACACAAATTTCTTAGCTTACCAGAGACTTAAGTGCGCCATCCCAAACCTTTGGCTTAATCTCTTGCAAAGCGGGAATTACAGACCACTCACAGAGGCCGAAAGAGAGGAATCCTACGAAATAAAACTTAGCGAAAATTGGATAGCAGCAAAAAATGTAAAAAGCAAACAATTCTACTTAGATCAAATACCTATACAAACACCGACCGCACAAATACGTTGGGAAGGGGAGGGATGTAATTTAAACTGGAAACAAGTGTATGAACTACCTTATCAGTGTACAAGGTCAACAAAATTACAATCGTTGCAATTCAGAATTCTACACAGATACATTCCCACAAAAAGGTATCTGTTCTTAAGGGGGTATCCGATTCTGAAAAATGCCCAACATGTATTCATGCTGATACACTAAGACATTTTCTATTCAATTGTCGTGACGTCCAATCTATCTGGGAGTATGTAAAAATTAAACTGTCAACTTCGAATAATAACTTACCAATACAATTGAACACGAGCAATATAATATTCGGTTTGATATCTGGGAGAAAAGCACACAACCTCATCATTCTATTGGCAAAACAATATATTGTGAACTGTAAATTAGGTGCAACATATTCGGCTCCAAACGTAGAGGCTTTCAGAAAAATAGTAGATCAACATATTCTTACGGAAAGAACTGCCGCGTTTAAGGGTAATAAGCTAGACAATTTCCTCGAAAAATGGAAAGGATTTGTGACAGATCACTCGTGAACGCTGCTCCAATTGGGATGTACAAATTTGGAAATCGATAATATTTGCTTGAGAATTGGAGGAAAAATGAGAGGACGAAGCCGACCTCTTGAGGCAAAATGACAGCACGTGTGCTTCTTAGCTGGGTTGTAAGTGCGGTAATGGATCTCTTGTCATCTGCGTGTGTTGCGAGTGTGTGTAGGTGTGTATGTACGTGTATGTTTGTGTGAGTTGATGATGGGACCGGTATAATAATAATCTGCTAAATCTGAAAAAAAATTAATACTCATGGGCTGAGCTGAGCCCCTGTGTTGGCACTGAGACCGGTGGGGTCTTTGGCGCCCTTTTTCTTATTTGACCCTCCTGAATTGGTATGGGGCCTTCCTCAGATGGTTTGGGGACCCCTGAGCTGGCTTTTGGGCCCACTGAGATGGAGCTTCCCTAGGGGCCCCTGAGAAAATCTGAGGCCCGGGGGGGGGCTTATCGACGCACCAACTGTCAAGGTCATGTGGCAAATCTGGGCCCCTGAGACTTGCACAGAAGTTTCTAGACTTGGGCTTGGAGCCCCCAGCCAGTATCGTCCCCTGAGTTTTTTTCAGGACCTTCTGAGCGGCTTTGGAGTCCATCAGTATGTCTGGGTCCCCGAATTTTTCTTGCGAATCCTTTGAGTTTATATTGAGTCCCCACAGCCGATCTGGGGCACCTTTATATAACCAGGCCCCCAAACGGATTTCAAAACCCATGTGCTGGCACTGGGGCTCCCTAAGCTTGTCGCTACCCGTTAACTGGTATCAGCTGATATCGGCCCTTGAGTTGGTTTTTTCAGGTAGCCCCTGGGCTGTTCAGGGGCCGTGAGCGGGTATTGTACTTAAACTTACTGGCTCGGCATTAGACCCACGCTGGTTTGAGACCCCTAAGCTGGAAAGAACCCTTTATATGGAATTAGTGAGGCGGCCATGAGCTGGTATAGGGCCCATAAGAGGATTTACGGAGGAGGTCCTTGGCTTGGTCGTTGAGCCCCTTGCTGGATTGATGTCCTTTGAGCTGGCAAGGACCCCTGAGCTAGAATGGAACCCTTTAAACTGGTATTGGCATTCTAGCTTGTCCGGACCCTATTACGCTGATCTAGGTCCCTTGGGATCGTCGCGGGGCCAGCTGGTCTGTCCCCTGAGTTTTTTCAAAGCCCGCTGAGCCGATTTGGACCCCCACAACAGGCCTGGTCCCTAAACTGATCTGACGTACTTTTAGATGGTCAGGGTCCTCTCGCTGATCTTGAAATATCGGTTTTGGACTGGCGCTCCGAGCCGTCAGGGGCCCCTTATCTGGTCTGGAACCTCTTAACGGTATGAACCCTTTCAGCTGATCTTGGGCCCCCTGAGTTGGGTTTGCGCCTCCTAAATAGTTTTTCATGGGGCCCTAGGCTGATCCGGGATCCTGAAAGGGTATTTTACATGAATTTACTGACTTTGTCTTGCGGCACAAGCTGGTCTGGGGCCACCTCAACTGGTAAGGGCCCCTGAAATGAATTAAATAAGAGGTTTTTAACTTGGCCATATGACCCATATCTGGAAAAGTGTCTCTTGAGCTTACAAGCGCCCCTGGGTTGGTATCGGGTCCGTTTAACGTATGGGCCCATTTAGCTTGTTTGCGGCCCTCTTGTGCTTATCTGAAGGCTCCGTGAGTTCATCGAGGCATCCGCTGGTCTGGCCCTCTTACGTTTGTTTGGGCCTCCCAAGCTGCTCTTACGTTTGTTTGGGCCCCATCGGTGTGCTGGGCCCCCTGAGTTAAAGCTGCAACTCAGGGGGCCCAAACACGCTAAGCTCAGGACCCAGCACAACAGCAATGTCCCAGCAGGGTGCGGTCTGGGGCCAGGCACAACGCCCGGCCAAATTGCTCTCCTCGCAGCCGGGACCCGGCTAACGCCCTGCCGATGCCCAGCGAAGTCCTCTGCCGGGATTCCGCTATGCTCCCAATAAAAAACGAATTAATACGCCCACTCTGCCCCACTGAGACATCCAGCTGGCACCCCGCAAAATTGCCGGCTGGGCCCCAGCGGAATCCCAGCGAAATTCCTGGCTGAGAGTTTGGCCCTCTGAGCTTATTTAGGACACGTGTCGATGGTTAAGCTCCCCATGCGGATCTTGTAACCCTTGTGTTGGCCTGGGCCCCTGAATTGACGTTGGGTCTCCTGAGAGGGAGTTTCGCAAAATTGATCTGAGATGTTCTGGGCCATGGAGAGGGTATTGCATAGAAGCTTTTTGGCTTGACCTTGGGGCTAAAGCTGCTTTGGGACTCATGAGCTGAAAAGACCTCTGAGGTAGAATTTCAACGGAAGCCCTGAGCTAGTCTAGGCTCCCAGAGAGGGATTATGTAAGAGGCTCGTAACTTGGTTCTATGGCCCCTAGCTGGATCGGTGTCCCTTGAAATGGCAAGAGCCTTGAGTTAGCATTGGGCCCGTTTAACTGGAATGGATCTAATTAGCTTGTCTGGGCCCATTGTGCTGATCTTAGGCCCCCTGAGCTCCTCGGAGCCCTTGGCTCGTCTGGCACCCTGGATTGGTGCTGGGCCCATTTAGCTGGCCTGGGGCCCACTGAAATTTGATTTTGCAGAAGGTTTCTGACTTGATATCGGAGTCATTGTGCTAGCAAAGGGCCCCCTGAGAGACTAAACTGGGTGTCTATATCCAAAGTCAGCTGTCGCACAGAAATTGTGGCTTTAATTGGTGTGTTTGCAGGAGGCCCGTTCATCGTTATTCGCTATCGTGATTTCAGTATTCGGAACAACGTGATGCGACCTGCGTGAAAGTGGGGGGGGACAAAATACTCAGTCCTTCCCCACTCTCAAAAGTGGGCGGACGCGTCTCCCCTTCCCCATGCGGAACTCATGATTTTATACAAGAAAAAGAATCAAGAAAGTGGATAAGTGAAATGTATTCAATTTTCGAAACATTCAAGGAAGAAATTTTCGTGGTATAATTGTTTAATTCACTTTCAAGTAAGGTTAAGTGTTTTTTCTTTCTTTTTTTGTCCTGGAATTTTAGGGGATAAAACCATTGAATGAAAGAGAAGTGAGATGAAGAGCGCAGACATGTGTCAATTTTGTGGAAACAGCATACTCAACCTAGCTATCGACATGTTGTAGCATGTCTTAGAAGCTTGTGGTGTTTCGTTTATAGCATCCAAATATGTATATTGTAATAATTGTTTTGGGCTACTGCTGGTGTCATAAGATATCTTAGGAGGATACGCTAGGCTTGAGCATTCAAAAGTAGTTTGATTGAATGCACTGGTGTAATGTTGTCTGCTGCTAACACGTTTTCATGGAGAACCAGATTAAAAATCGTACGGCACGTTATAATCGCTTCCCATTCAAAGACCAAGTGAACAGCAAAGGTTTGGAATTGTACCTCATTTCGAGTTGACGAAGAACAATCTAATTAAATGCTAGAAGTTTGTTGAAATGTGCATGTGGCCTTTACCTCCCGAGGAAGTTATGATAATATTAATAATAGTAATAATAATGCCATTTATGATCCAGGCCGTGTAAAAATGCTGACATCATATAGTTGCATACAGTATTTATAGGCTTGATTGATTGATTATTGGGGCTTAAGGGCGCACCAACTACAGTATTTATAGGCATTGCCCGAATTTTAATATATATTTTTTTAACAAAAATCCACTCCTGCAGCGCCGATCAGACCGGAACCATGAAGAGATTCCAGTTTGAAAGTTTCAATTCCGGAGGTTTGAAGAGATCTCCACCCCGGACTGGGCGTACCTTCTCCACCACTGGCCGCTCTTGAGCAGTCCCGCTTCAACGTGGACCGCCCTTATTCACCTCCGAATGCTCTCACCTCCGACTTTGTGGTTTTGCATACCTATTTCATGATTGACTGCTCATTTGGCCATTTCATTTTTCAATTTGGCTTATTGTTGTCAGGTTTCGTGATTTCTTCCGTTCTATGGTCCAAGTGAAGTCGTTCGGTGCCAGTTATATCAAAATTGGACACTATTTTGGTCTCCCTCATGGGACCTAAAGACATCGAGTTACCGTTAAAATAACTATACTGGAGACAACTGCAGCTGACACTAATGGTGAGGATCATTTCAAACGTGTTATTTTAACCCCGCTATTTGCAAAATGTTCATAAAGGCATGATAGAAGCCATAGAATGCCATTAACCAAGGGAACAGGGTCTCGGTAAGCTATGATAAAGAGGGCAATTCTCGTTTATGATGCCTTGACCAGCCCTTTTTTAGCTCACTTCTGTAAGTGCTTTAGGCGGTAAAATGCATAAAGAACAGATCCTGGCTGGACGCCATTGTAGTATTGCATTTGCATGTGCTGATCGTGGAACAATTTTCGGAGTGTCACAACTGTTTTCATTCTGTGTGCATCCCGTCAGGTCACGCGCCTTAGTGGTCGGGAAGTGCGGGCGCATGACGTTGTAGCCACTTAAGGAAGTGTACATTCTCTCCTAAACATGCTTTAAAGCTTCCTTGGAACCAAGGAGATTTAATTCTGTAATTTTCCACCTCCTGCAGAAGCCATTGAAACTGCTGTTCATATTTTTATCTGCTGGTAAAATCTTTCAGTATATCAATGCCTGTTCTACTATACCATTTACCACTTTAAAGTACTTGATAAGGGTGTGCAACATGTTGTACTGCTTGTCTGTGTCCCGTTCCTTAATCTCTTTTGCCAAGCATTTCATGATGCATTTGAAGATGCAGGTAACATTAGAGATCAGGTGGCGGATCTGGAAGACTTGGATGGATGAAAGCGCATCCCAAGCCTTTGCTCTAGGCGCCATTGAGCCAGCTCTTGTCTCCCCCGAAGGAACGCGATTGAGCTGGGTGGGGGGGGAGGGGGGCATACACACGTCAGGGCCTGTGAGACGGCGGATTGAGTGATGGATCGCCGAATGGTTGAGGAAGTTTGAGTTATCGTCACGAACTGAGTACAAATGTATCAGAACAAGTATAATGTCTTTTTACCTGGATCTCGACAGGGAAACTATTTGCGTCGCAACCACTCTTCGGCTGGGAGTCACTGTTTGTGAGCCGGCAAACGGCCGAAAGGGTTATACATTGTTCCCGGTCACCAGTGGGAAGTGTTTAACGTGGGACGCAACCTGCGTAGACACCTTCACTTTCACAGTTGTTCAGTCCGCCCTAGAACCGGGAACGGCTGCGCGTGCGGCAGGGGAGAGGAAATGGCATCGCTACGCCAGCTTGACCTCCAGGTGCCGTTTCCAGCCGCTGGCAGTCGAAATAACGGATGTACTGGGGCCCGCCGCTTCAGCCCTGTTGAGAGAGATGGGACGGCTCATCACAGCTGTCAGCGGCGATCACCGAGAGACGGCCTGACTGCGACAAGGAGTTTCCATCTCTGTTGTTCGAGGAAACTCCGCAGCAGCCCTTGCTACGGCCAGTCCCCGTTGTACACAGAAACATCACCAGACGCCATCAGCCCGTACCTCGGCATCTCCGCGCAAGACAGGCGAGGCGGAGAATGCCCTGCTGCTGAACGGCGCTCAGGTGCAGACACCGATCCTGGAGCTGGTGCTTGCAAGCAATCGCGACTAGCACAAGCACAGCCCGGCTCCGCTCTTTATCGGTCTGTCCAACTTAGGCAACTCGTGCTACCAGAACGCTACGCTGCAGTCGCTGCTGGGACTGTGGCCGTTCCTCAGCGAGATTGTGGCCCTGGGGCCGGCTCTGGACCCTGGACGATGTCGCATCCCGCGCGCCGTCACCTGCCTTATGGAGCTGCGCTAGAGCGCGTGCGGCACCCCCGTCTACAGCCACCTCAACTACCTGCGATGCGCGTTTGCTCGGATAGGCCCGGCGTTCCACAACACTGAGATGCAGGCTGCTCAGGCTACTGGATATCATCAAGGAGGAGGAGAACGGAAGTCAACCGGTCTCCCCAAGCAGCCGGCCGACCACTGCCGCTAATCCAGTTAGAGATTAATTCCTGTACTAGACTATGGAATGATACACGTGCATGAAGTGCCAGGAGGCGGTGCTGAAGCAGCAGGAAAACATAGCTGATTCGTTAACGTGCCGCGGCGCCAAGGAAGCGGCGCAGCGCCCACCTTGCAGGACGCGCTGCACCTCTCCATGTGGCCGACCGACGTGAGCTGCACGGCGAAAAGTGTCAGCACGACAAATTCAACATCACCACCCGGATCTCCAAATTACCCAGGACGCTGATTATACAGCTGAATCGTCACCTGTTTGTTGGAAAGGAGTCGAAGAAGATCTGCGCCAACGTAAAGATCTCCAAGTTCGTGACGCTGCAGGATTGTGTGGTGGACGACGCCGTCCGTCCCCCAGCTTGGGACGCCACCAGGTACGGCTCGCAGTGCCCGCCTGAGGAGTCGAAGTGGAAGGACTCGGCTGAGCCGGAGCGATCGGCGGCGCCGTGGGCGTTCGATCCTCCGCAGGTGTCTGACGCCGGTCTGGAGGAATTGGCGGAGCAGGACGGAGCCAAGGAGTGGCCAACGCGCGCTGTTGAAAACGAGGAATATCAGCTGCAGGAGACCAACCGACGCTCGCTGCAGGAGGACGAGCCGGGCGACATCGCCGCCGATCCGACACGGCGGTCCCAGCTCTGCGCGGAGGGCGACGACGACTTCGCCATCTGGGCATCGGATCGCTAACTGCTGTACTGCGCGGACCGCCTACGACCCTCACTCGACGAGATATCCAACTGGTGCGACCAGTGGAAGGTCCTGCCCTCCCTCGTAAAATGCTCAGTGACTACCTTCTCCCTATGCCCCAGCGAAGCGAGGGACAAAGTCAAGATCAGGCTCCATCTCAGGGGACAGGAGATTCCCCAGATAACCCACCCCACCTTCCTTGGCCTCACCTCGGACGGCACACTTTCATTCGTAGAGCACATGAAGAGACTGAAGAAATCGATGGCCCAAAGAAGAAACTGTCTGGCGGCGCTTACTGAACGCAATTACGGAGCATGCAAGCGAGTCCTCCGTACGGCCTACACGGCTTACATCCGCGCCAAGGCGGTCTACGGAGCGGCAGTTTATATGAATCACGCAGCCCCGCTCTTCAAGAGACCTACTAGAAGTCGAACAGCGCGCTTGCACCCGCATTATCACTAGATGCACCCGAGAGACAAGAAAGGGATCCTAGAAGCTAAAGCAGACCTGGAAATATCAATACGTGGAAACTAGCGGGCAGAGAAGACCAAAGAATACGCCGCCTGCCAGATCCGACAAGAGTCCTGGAAAACGACATCCCTTAGACTTACACTACCAAGCAAGGGAAGCTTGGATTAAGAAGACAAGAGCAGACGGTCATTCGGGGGCGAGGGCAAGGGCACAGGAAGACAGACGAGGACATGGAAATGACCACCAAGCCAACCTTCCGCAAGAAAGGCATCTGGATGGAAGAGAAGAGCGACCCACGTGGTCTCCCAGCAGAGACGCAGAGCCTGGTCCCGCCACTATTGCTGCCCGATCCACCAGCCGCCTCCTTCAACCTGCACCTCCAGGAACCCGTCGGAAGGAAAGACCCCCAGATAAACGCCGAGAAGCAGCTGAGAGGACCCCGGAAATATATACATGTGGAGGCGTGGACTGACGGATCGGCCTCCTTAGGTATTACCAGGAGGAGCCGGGATACTTATCCACCGACCCGGGGGTCCCGCCACCAAAACCACCAGAGCGGCGGGGAGTTTGTGCATTAGCACTCGAGTGGAGGAAGTGGCCCTGGAGGAGGCTATTTCCTTTATATTATGCGACCCCAGGGCATCCATCCAACCCGTAGCAGACCAGACAAATTCCAAGACACTAAAAGTAGAAGCCCCCTGGCAACATATTAACTTGCTATCTTCTCTAGGACACAAAATTGTGTTTCAATGGATCCCGGGACACCCGGGCATTCCCGGGAACGAGGAGACAGACGAATTAGCCCACCGAGGAGCACGGGAGGATCAGCGGGACATCCCCATCGACTAAGAATCGGCCCGAGCGGCGGTGGCGCGCGCCGCATCGTTTTTCAGGACCAGCAGAATCAGGATGCCCACCAGCACACCCGAAGCCCACGCCGGGGACAGACTCACTATCTAGACGAGAGCAAACCATCCTCGCCCAACTGAGAGTGGGGTCCTCAATCGCCACATACGACACGCTTCACAGATTTGGTCGGGCGGATAGCGCCGCGTGTCCGGATTGCGGGGACCCGGACTCAGTACAACACCTCATCACAGACTACCCGCTCTACCAGGGCCCTCACCAGAGGAGGTGGGGCCCATTGCCCTCCCTACACACTATTTTCACACAAGAAGCCAAATGCATATGGTCGTTCCTTCTGGAGGTGGGGAGGGTCGTCCAGGACCCTCCCCGAAGAGCTGGCGGAAAAGAAGAAGGGCGACAACTCAGCGGCTGAGGGTCAAACAGTGAATCCACCGGTGCCCATAGCTACCGGCTGGTGTCCTAGTCAGCCTAGTCTAGTCGGCCTCCACTACGGCGGCGCCACCCAGGCCGGACACTATGTGGCAGACGTCTACAGCCTGGGCATGCAGCGTCAGTTCCACTGTGACGACCGCAGCGTCACCTGCGTCTCAGAGCAGCACGTGCTGTGCAATGGGCCCCATCACGATGGCTAGATCTTTTACCTGCATACAGATATCTGCCGGCAGGTGGACAAAGTAGAGAATGGAATGACCTAACAAAGTTTTATCATCAGGTGTGGACCCGTTCCAACGCTATTGAAATGTTTTGTACGGTGTGTGCAATACGGGCACTTTCCAACTGCTTCTCCTAATGCATTTTTTGTAATAAGCAACTTGTCTTGATTGTAGTGTCGTCTGTCTTCACGGAGAAGTATCGAGCACAATCCGGGCCACAGATGGTGACGGATGCTGTGGAAACGTCGCCCGCATTTAAATATTAATTTCTGCCCCCATCGAGCCATGATTTGTGTTGTCGGAAGGTTCTTAGTGTCTTCCATAAAGTACACACCCTCAGGCACTGTACCAAATCCCAGGTTTATGGGTGGAGAGCAACACCTAAGCAACCTGAAAGCAACCACACTTACTTCTGTGCCGTTCTTCACAATCTTCCAGCCACTTTACTGTGGCTTATTTCTCTTAAAACCAATTATCCCGATGAGTATGAAATCTTTGAACCATGACAGGGAAAATATTTTGATGATATTTGTGTTGAGCTTAGAATAACGATCACAAGCGTTTGAGTAAGGATTTACTTTACTTTTGCAACGTTGTAACTAATGGCATTTCTACCTTTTTGCAGGGTGAATTTCACCCTATGCTTCCTAATGCAAAATCAGTTTTGGGATGCAATGCAAACCAGGTTGATGGACAATGTAAGCTTCAGCCTTATTGGATGCTAAGCATGTAAAAAAGTACAACCAAAATTCAAAGACATTGCATGGGGAGGAGTGCAAGAAATCTTAAGATTACAAAAATTAGAATCACCCCACGTTCCCTAGTGTAAAATCAGTTACATTATGCAACACAAACCTGGGTGATGTACAATGCAAGACTCAGCCTTACTGAACGTACAAATGTAAAAACGGACATTTAAAGACATTGCATAGAGGAGGAGAGTACAAAATCACAATATATGTGCTGATACTTTATAGACACCTCATCTTATTGAGGACCCTGTCATATTCAGAACACTGACAATTGGCACTCACCTGGATATGACCTACACAAATATTTTAGGTCCACCTTGCAAGACAATGTGTCACTGTAGACATCATGTGCATAGGAACAAAGTGAACCAGGGAGTCCATGGCTCCCTAATCCTCAAAGTTGGTAATATTAGCCCTACGATGTTACAAGGAATAGACGACTTTGTTGTAATTATAAAAGGAACAATTTATGGACAAAATCCATGAAAATCAGGAAAACAAATTTTTGTTCACCTCAATTTACTTAAAGCAAATATATGACCTATTGACTAACTATGCTGGGTTAACCCAAGCATCACATGTGATCATGAACCTGACAGCTTCTGGCAGCTTGTGACACATAGGGTTGCATGGCCACACTATTTGGTGGCAGCTTGCACATGACAAGCACTACCAGATAAAGTGTAGTTCATGCTAAAAACCAGGGGTAGTCAGCTATTTTACTTTGAACTTTAAAATGATCGGCTTTAAAATGGCTTTATGATTGTGTTTTCACCCTTGTATTGACTATTTTAACCTTTCATTGACGTGCATTCATGACACCTCACATTGTTGAGGATGATGTGAATATATGGAACTGAATTGAGCTTGCAGAATTGCATACAAAGAGCTTTGAGTGTAATTAAATATGCCAACTATGTTTTATCACCATGCTCTCCAAAGCTGCTATCTCAGTTAAAAACAACCCATTTTAAAAGTTGGAAAATCCCTTTAACTGGAAAGAAATCACTTCAAAATACAACTTGGCCCTCCACTATTCCAGATATTCTTGCACATTGGCAGAAAGTAGGTACGTGTAGATATCCATGGCGGGTCAAGAGTTGAAAGAGATATAAGAAATATCATTAATTTTTGGTGACTACTAATTGGAGCCAAAAATGTTGTCAAGCTTAAGAGCATCCAACACCATACAATAAAGCAAAATTCAAGAAGTCAAAGCTAAACTCAATAATATATGAAGGCGACATGAGCATGGAATACATAGTAGTCGGCTAACTGATATTAAAACTGAGTAGAACGTTTCTGGCCATATTAATATTTTTAAGAAAAATATATAGTTTGCCACACCACCATATTTAGGGGCATCTCCAGGCCAGTTTTCAGAACGTTGCAGCTTTTAAAAATATCTTGTTGGGGCAGCCTCAGGGAATACCTATTGGTTTGGGGCAGCTTTTGCCCATCATTGGGGAACCTTGGGAAAAGAAAGGAAACCTTGGGCCAGAAAGTGACACTTAGGGCAGCACTGACACAGAGGCGGACATAGCAGCACCAAAAAAGAATACATTTATAAAGAAAATTGTTGTTTTTTAGTGGTCCTGCTACAGTATAAAGGCAAGATATATTCCCCAGCGGAAAGAAAAGCCTGCTCCCGCAACCAGATGTAGACCCTGATTGATACTTAACAATACCTTAAGTTGCATTAGGTGTGCTGGTACAAGTCTTTATAAGGCAAGCCTTGTCGCCCATGTGCCTGCCTTGCTCACAAAAAAAACCTATGGCAAAAAGTAGGTGTGCGTACACATTAATGGCAGCTCAAGAGTTGAAAAGATACAAGAATAACATTAATTGTTTATGGCTACCAATTGGAGCCAAGTATTTTCTTGTTTAAGCTTAAGAGCATACAGCAGCAAATAATAAAGCAAAATTAAAAAAGTCAAAGCTATACCTACTCAATAATCTATGAAGCCGACATGAGCACAGAATACATTTTAGTCGCGTAACTGATATCAAAACTGAATAGAATGTTGCTGTCCATATTAATACCTTTAAGGAGAAATGTATAGAGTTTTGCCACACCACCACATTTAGAGACATTTCCAGGCCAGTTTCCAGAAGGCGGTAGCTTTTACCAAGATCTTGTTGGGGCAGCCTCAGGGAAGACCTATTGGTTTGGGGCAGCTTTTGTCCATCATTGGGGCAAAAAGGAAACCTTGGGCAGAAAGTGACACTTAAGGCAGCACTGACACAGAGGCAGACATAGCAGCAGCAAAAAGAACACATTTATAAAGAAATTATTATTAGTATTTTTTAGTGGTCTTGCTACAGTATATAGGCAAAATATATGCCACAGTGGAAAGAAAAATCTGCCCCGCAGCCAGGTACATGCTCTGATTGACACTTTACATTACCATAGGTTACCTTAGGTTGAGGTGTACTGGTACGGATCTTTATAAGGAAAGCCATGTCACCCATGTTCCTGCCTTGCACACAAAAAACACCTGCCAACATGATTCTTAACATCGAAGCATGACATTTTCATTCTGCTCCTACACCGCATCAAAAATTGCAGTAAACGCCTGTAAATAGATTTAATCAGATATTGATAAAAACCAAGATACCTTTGATAAAACTGACTCTATGCGTGCGTTTAACCACGGCCCTAAAAAATATCCAATGTAAGCGACTTGTACGAAGCTGGACATCCTCCAAGCGATCGAAAAAAACCAACCAATCACTGATCAGCATAGCGAGAATGCCGAATGCTGATTGGTCCATTTGGAGAAATGTCAAACGCAAGCTGCGAAAGAACCTTTAAAAGCAGGATGCTTCCTGACAAAATGTGGCATTATTCATGGAAGAAATTTGTGTACCAAGCACAATAATGCTGCGCCATGGTTGTAAAAAAGCGTCATGCCTACTACCAAAGGTATAAGCCACTAACTGCTGCCAAATATTGTAACAAATTCTCTATCAAAGAAGAAAACTCGGCTTGTTCGAAGGAGACCAATGGCGGGCAAAGGCGAATTCAAATCTCATTGCGAAAACGTAGAATTCGGCAAGTCAGGATAAAAGGGTTTATCCTGACATGCTCCGATGTCAGAATAAACTCGGATCTGGACTTTTCGCATCAAATAACATAGGGTTAAATTTATACTGATTTTTTGGTTATGATAAATTGAAATTCATTGAATTTGGCGCTTATCCTGACCAAATGTCAGGATAAGCGGAGAAACTAAAAGCAAGTCAAACCGGTATTGCTACAAACAATTTGTAATCTCAAAAGTTAAAAATAGTAACAATCATAGTAAATCAACAATCATAGTAAATCACAGTCTAGTAACAATCACTAGAGCAAAAATGGGAAAGATATATATATATATATATATATATATATATATATATATATATTCAGTCTGGAACTTTGCTAAAACTGAAACAGGCTACCAAGGCTAGATCTCTGCCTTATCTCCACTATCGTATAACTAACAGAATAATCACTACACACGGATTTCTATATACAATAGGAATATCAAACACTTATGGTTGTACCTACTCTCTGTACTAACAATATAGAAGCGATACCTGTTTTGGCATTGCCGAATCGTACAAAAATTTATCTATATCTAAGAAATATCATCGAGCATATCTTACAAGACTGCTTATTTGGCGCATACATTTTTAACACATGCTGTATGCAGGGCGTGGCCGTGGAATTCTTTCCACGGGTGTCTGGATTAAAGGATCTCCTAACCCTGTTCCTTAACACGCGCATTGACGGGGGGCGGGTACCCGCCCCCTCCCTCGGGTTTTTCGGAGAAAGCAGAAAAACGGCGGCGCGCAGCGCCGCCGTACTTAGTATACCTTTTCACTCATCATTTTTGCAGCTTCTGTGAAAATTTTAAGGATAGGTCATCTCAGGTCAGGTTACCAGTACAGGTCAAGTGACCCGACCTCAAAGTTTAAGATAGCATAAGTCGGAGCAGGGTGAACTTATCCAATTGAAACTCAAATCAAATAATGGGCCCACCGAGTTCTCTAAAATATGTTCCGGTATGTTTGATATCGATGACCTAAGGTCAGGTACGAGGCACGACCTCTCCATTGGTAATACATGGGAAATATGGTTTTTACTGAATAACTCAGTAACGGATAGTGATAGATAATTTATTTTAGCTGCATTAGACTCGCCTTGGCTTTGCGGTTCTAATGATATGCATTTTATATAATTTGACCCTGACCTGACCTCAGGTCAGGTCAAATCTTTGATTTGACCTAGCAAGGTCAAACTATATATCATTCGATTTGGCTTGCTGCGAGGATTCATAGAGTGTAAGTCGTTTTGCTCTATCTTTACTTGTTCAGATGTAATGGCCGAAAAACTTAATTTACATGTTATCCCTATGACGGCATGTTTTGACCTCACGTGACCTTAAATGTGACCTGACAAAAAATGGCTCAAATATTTTCGATGGAGAAGCGGATGGGCTACCCAACGCCGTTTACCGTTTTTTCGCTACCTACCGTGGTTCTCGAGATCTTAGGGGGGCGGGTACCCGCCCCCTCGTCAATTTGAAGGTGGCTCAGACCCCCGTCAATGCGCGTGTTAAAGAGGGTCCTAGCTTTTGGGGGCCTCCATTTTGCATTTCATTTAGGGGTTTGTTTATGAGAAAGGGGCCTGATATGTTGAGCGTTTAGGGGCCTCCTTAATAAGTAAAGGCGCCTCCATGTAGATCATTTATTGGGCATCCGTTATAAGTAAGGGGTCCTCCTGGATAGACTGTCTTATAATAGGCTTGCTTTATAAGTAAAGCGGCCGCCTATTTGGGCTGTTGAGTGGATCTCTTTTAAGGAGGTCTCCTAAGTAGATCGTTATGGGGCCTCCTTTATTGCAAGTGGGGCCTCTTACATAGGCCAATTAGGCCTCCTTTATAAACAGGTAGGCTCTTTGATACCCAAGGGGCTATTCCAGACTCTAAGTATCCGAAGGGGCCTCTTGAGTCAAGTGGAGGTCCTCCAAAAGTCAGCCAGGGGCGTCGCGCCCATGGTGGAAACGCCCCTGACTGTATGGGTAATGGATTCTGCGGGATCCAATATCATCCCGCATTTTCGTGTGTTATTGTTTACTGAACGTCGCTAGGATTATTTACAATTAAAATATAATACGATACGTTGTTAAGATGTTCCCTGGCCTCTCCCCTCGAATCCGGAAATGTAAAAAACACTGAAGATTATATATTCGGGCACAGCCCTTCATCAGAATCGTGGAGTAAATATCAATAATTCTCAGTCCTAGTATAGCCAGACCTCGAATTCGAGGTCTATACTATAGTGATTGTATTCGATATATGATCGAATAATCTGATGTTCTGATGTATCTCGGCGGAGCCTCTGAATAAGTCGATCTGATCCCCAAAATCCCTTCCAACAGGGTGAGAGTTGGCGACGCCGTATGACCCTGGCAGTTGGTGCGTCGTTAAACCCCAACAATTATTATTATTATATCTGATGTATCTGTTATTCGATGGTCAGATGTTATTCGAGGTCTGGCTATACTAGGACTGAGAATTATTGATATTTACTCCACGATTCTGATGAAGGGCTGTGCCCGAATATATAATCTTCAGTGTTTTTTACATTTCCGGATTCGAGGTGAGAGGCCAGGGAACATCTTAACAACTCATCATCATGCTCCTCGCCGCAGCACTTCAGAACTTATCAACGTTTGAATCCAACATAATACGATACAATTAAAGGCATGCATCGTGCAAGGGGTATTTGGGGGAGACAGACAAGGGAAATTAAACCAACCACTTAAGCGGGGACAAATATGATTGCGCCCCTCGGCGCAAGAGTGTCATGCTTTCTTCTTTAGAAGAGCGGCGACGGTCCTCTGCCGCAACCCCTTGGATCCTCCCAAATATTTCATTTAATTTATTTTGTATATCGTCTACGGGCACATATTCCCATGTACAGACGAAGTTGAGAGAATTAAAAACCTCAGCTAAACATGTTACGACTCAATAGCTCAAACACAAACACACGCGCGAACATTGTAAAAAGATATAGTTCGTGTTTAAAACATAACGGTAGGTCTAGAAAAAGTGATTGGCGAGGAAATAATACGTATGGACAATTGGAATCATCGCAACAAGCCGAATCAAATGATACATAATATTACACTTCTAGGTCAAGTCGAGTATTCGACCTAGCACGCATGTTATATATCATTCGATTCTGATTGTCGCACGATTCCATCTCTTTATATCTGTTTGTTCTATCTCTACTGGTTCAGATTAAATGACGGAACACCTTCATTTCCATGTTATTCTTATGGTGACATGCCTTGACCCCTAGTAACCTTTAATTTGACCTGACGAAAATTGTTCAGATGTTTTCGATAGAGACCTGAAGGGGCTATCGACCACATTTTACCGTTGTATCTATCTAGCATAGTTCCGAGATTTCAGAGGGGGGGGACGGGTACACGCCCCCGTCAAAGTGAAGTTGGCTCAGACCCCAGTCAATGCGCGTGTTAAGACTGCAGCAATCGGCTATTGGTTTTGGCTGCAGTCATACGTCGAAAACTCATAGTTTCTACTCCCTCTAATTATTCACATCCTGTGTCCCTTTACGGTGCATTTGACCCCATTTCTCTTCAGAACCCTGTGTCCTTATGTACCATGTGTAAAGCGTGCCCCACATGCGAACATTTACGATGCATTTCCAGAATTTAATCTACCCACTTCCATTCTTTCGAGGGCTTAACCTGTTTGTAACTGTTTGTAACTGAACCTGTTTGTAATATTTAATGTTGAGCACCAGAACAGTGTTTTTTTACATATCTGTGTAAGCAACCTGAACGTGCTGTCTTTGACAAACATTTTTCAAATCATGAGCAAGATATTCCACTCAACATTGTGAGTCCCTCCTAACGTAGATGTTGAAAAGACATCAGATAATTCAGCGATTACGTGCGGGAGTGTTCTGAGTCACTAGTTCGAGAGACTTAAAAGTCTCTCGACTCGATAGTGCCGAAAATGATGTAGAAGCTAGTAAGAACACTGCATTTTGTCACTACGTGTGCATCATGATTTTTAAAGGTATATTTTCCATACAATGTTTCATTTCAAAAACTCTTCCAACGCTACGCCAGCTTCTCTCGCGGTACTTCACCTGAGTGAATCGCTACACGTGTCTTACTGAGGAGCGAGAGAGACTATGATTTGGAGAGTGACATTTTGTGTGTTTGGTTGTTGGTATGGGTAAGGACGTGTAACTATGGGCATGGACTGTGTGCAGGGGTGGGCGTGTGACGTGTGTGTGGGTGAGTTTGGTGAGTGTGTGCGTGCATGCGCGTATTGCTTCAGCTTGTGTGCAAATTTGTACTTGTGTAATGTGTATATGTATGTGATAGCATGTGCTTTGTGAGTTATATTCCAACAATGCAAAGACAAAGTACACCCCGGACGCTAATTTCAATTTCAAGTGATATTTTGCGGCCATCAGAGAGCTATGACTGGTGGAGGGGCAATCTCCCCATCTCTCCCAATTTTTGTAACCATGATATATATTTGCACATACACGCACATTCCTACAAGTATGGTTAAAAGACAAGACATGAGATTAAAACGTCCGCATTCAAGTCCAGCGGCAGGCGCCGCACGATACTCCTGAGATCAAATATGAGCACAGGCCGAGTAAAAGAAAGGCCTCAGAAGAGCCTCAAGAAGAAAAGCCTCAGAAGAGTGACAATGGGAGAGTGCCGGGAAGAAGGTAAAGGAAGTGTCGAGAGGAATCAGGAATTTTTGTCAAAATTCCTGATTCTATCCTTCTTCCTTGCAACTTTTTCCTCTTGTTCGGCTTCTGAACGTAATTACTGCTTACAATGTGCCACTGTTGATAGTCGCTTACTTAAACGGGCTTTAAATATGACCAACTTTGCTACTGTCACTATAAGAATATCAGTTTGTTTACCGCTTTCAAGGGTGGGAAGGAACCAGTCTGGCTTCTGAAAACGGTAGGTAATACTGTACTGCTCGCATCTGATTTTGAATATTTCTCATATAGATTTGGGTCTTTGGGCATGACCAAAACAGGTGCTCTACAGCTTAAACCGATTCGCAACAGAGGGTGCATAACGCAGATTCAGCTATACCTATAAGGTGAAGGTATATATGTGTAGCTGTTATCCGCGATATTACTTTGAAATGAAACGATTGCAAATACGTGCTCTTCTTTGTTGAGCATATAGCAAGCATACTCCCAACGTAGGGTGATTCGATTCCATGTTGTCTCCATCGGTTTATCCGTAGTTGTTGGGAGTGCTTATATTTTTTCTTAAATTGGTAATAAATTATCGGTAGACTTTTCTGTTTGTGTCTGTAGTTTTGCTAATAAGTACAATCTGATATGACAATTATGGCTGGGGGAATTTCAGACTATTCACACAATGTTTGTACATTTCTAGGTAGTACTCGAATCAGTGGCTGGTAACACGGAAAAGTCATCGGTATATTATAAATACGTTGCAGCTCGGCGTGCGTGTAAAGCCTTGCAGCATCAGTATTTATGAGATCGCCGATAAATCGAGGACCCTTAGCATCCCAATCCTTCACAATCGTGGTTTTAAACTTTGTAAAGTTAGAAAACCATAGCTTACTGGTGAGAACATCTTCATTTGGAGATTTGTAAAGTTGAATGAACTCTGCCCATGATTATAAAACGTTCAACCAAAATGGATTTTGAATTGTCTTAACAACTTTTCTTAACTTTATGTCGCCGTAGGTAAGCAGTTGTTGCACTGGTGGCAAATTACGTCGAATGAGAAGCGTCCATGTCTGTTCCGAGGTATATAAGCGTTTTACCCACCCAACTTTTAAGATATTAAAGGGAATAAGGCACCTTCACAACGTGATTTTAACTGAGATAGCCAAGTTGTAAAGCAGGTCGGAAAACCCGGTACTCCACATTTCATTTGTCTTGTAACTCGATATTTCCGTAGAAAGAAAGCTAAAACCTACCTGATACCAGCCCCCTCAGCCCTCCGTAGCCGACGGCCATTGATGTGAGCTACTGGTGTGACGACATATGCTGACGTCACGATGAGCATCAGCCAATCGAAGCCCTTGAAGCGTTTCAAGTATGGTAGTGGTTGCCAGATCGTGACATCATCCACAGGCTGATATTTATTTCTTTTTCTAGAGGAGTATTTTTAAAAAACCAAATATTGAGCTTATTGTACATTTTTTCAGAGAAATCATGAGTGGTTTCATTATTTTTGACTAAAATTACGCATAATTACACTAAATTCCAGGATTCAAGGTGCCACATTCCCTTTAATGAATGAGGGCAAGTCTGTAACGTGGCACGTTTTACTGGACCGCTTCTATTGTTCCAAAGAAAATCATGACAAATTTGTAGAGTCGCTTAATCATGTTTGGGCAAGGAGTTGGTAACGATATAAAAATATGTACCAGTTTAGACATCAACAATGATTTAATTACAGTTACTTTACCCATCAATGTTAAATTTCGTCTCCTCCACTGTGTGATCTCGCGACGAATGGACTCGACTTTCTCTTTCAGGTTATGTTCAGTTACTGAATCATTTGTTTTATTGAACTTAATACCCAGAACCTTTAATTCGTCCACGAAGGTGATGCCTAATGTATTATTGCACAGTGTTGCATTTATTGGTCCGATTGGTAGGCACTTCGTTTTGCTTACGTTTAGTCTTAGGTTCGAAAAGTGTGAGAACCCTGTCAGTTCCGTGATGACTGCTGTCAAAGAGCTCTCGTCGGCTTTGACAAACGTGATCATATCATCAGCGTATTGGGAGACGCGAATCTCGGTAACGTATTCGTTGCGGACTCCAATCTAGATTCCACTGAATTGCGTTGAAATTTTCAGCTGAGAAGCAAGTGGTTCCACTACCAAGTTGAACAAATATCCGCTGGCTGGGTCGCCCTGCCTAATACCTTGACATATAAATATGTGATGCCCTAGAAATCCATTCAGCAATACTCTAGAAAAATTTCCTGAATTAAGGTACAGGAAGCTAATAAGTGATCTAAATTGCGGTCCAAAGTTGTAGGCTACTAAAGCCTTTTTCAAGAACTCCAAGAAACCGACTCAAAAGCCTCCTCAAAGTCAGCTGCAAGAATGCGGCCAGATTGTTCATCTTTGTTGAGGCAATCAGTGGCATCATAAACCAGCCGCGTATTTTCCCCTAGCCATCGGCCTTTAATGTATGTTCACTGACTTGGAGAGATAAGTGTATCCATTACGCTTTTAAGCCTGCTAGCAATGAGAGTAGAAATAATTTTGAAACATGTATTCAAAAGGGATATGCCTCTAAATGCCTTCAGGGAATGTTCGACCTGACCCGATTTCGGAATGAGAGTAACAATCCCTTTGATTGTTTTCAAGATTGTTTTCAAATGAAATGCAATGCTCCACTCATCCCCACTTATCGGGAGTTCAGCCCAGGAGCCTTTGAAATGGAACTGCCGGCTCTGCCAGAGACAACCCCCTCTCAAATATCTGGTTTAGATACGATATTTAACACTTATCTCACCTTCCCCTACCAATAGATTTTATCAGCGATTGCATAGTATAGCAAAACGCTCGGTGTGCATTGCGGGCCAGCATAGCCCAAAGGCACAACATTGCGGTACAGTCTAACAGCTGCCAAACACTGCGGGACAGCATATCGCGATACAAAGCTCGGCATTCTGAAACCGGTACCAGAATACCTCTCGAAACCAGACCTGTATAAAATGTGCATACTGCCAAGAGAAGGTAGAAAAATCATCGCAGCGAAGCTGCAACGAGCCCGCGAGTGAAACGCGCTGACCGAAGCCCGAGGAAGCCCAGCCGTATCCGACGAATGCGTAGCGTCGCAGCGCAGGTTAGGGAGGCACCCAACCCTCGGTTAGGTACACCACTGGTTGGCTTGCTGCTTAGAAACAAGTTTAGGTAAGACTTTAATGTGTCATTGCATGTTTGCACGGAACAAGGTCATTGAGGAACCTTGGAGCAGCAGGCAGGCCAACTTTTAAGGGGGTTGGGGATACCAACGCACCAACTGCTGCTGCCATGGTAAATATGAATATGAGGAAGACAATCAATCCAGATCAGGAGGGATACATCCGTCCAAAGTCTCATTTTTAACCCTTATTTCCGGTTTCATTTTCTCACAACACCTTTTTGCAACAGGGTTAGTGGGCTCAGCGAAGTGAGCCGGGCCGCTAGTCTAGTTCTATTTGCTGAGCGTGGCTTAATCCATTCTCAATTGTATTTTGTAGGAAACCCGAGGCCTCTAACAGATTATGGGTTTGTATGTATTTTTGAGAAAAATGCTTAGCAAACTCCTCTAAAATTAGTCGAGTATTAGTGATAAGCTGGTCTTCTTTCTTTAAACAATTTATGGATTTTCGTATCGAGTTTCTTTTTTCAAGATTGAGAAAATACTTTGAGCACTTCTCCCCCTCTTCGTGCCATGCTACCCTGGATTGAGTCATAAGGCCTTGAATTCTCGGCGCTTGTATTTCCTCCAGCCTGTATTTTGCTCCTGCTAAACCATTTTAAATTTCGGGAGATTCATTTGGAACTAACTTTTCTAACCGTTCAATTTCCTGCATAATTGTCGTTTCTTCATTACGTTGTCTCCGCGCTTTGCGCTTCGAATATTGTACAGTTTGGCCCCTAATCATCATCAGTAGAGTTTCATAGAAAAGATTGATATCAATACTAAATTCTAGTTGAGAAAAATGTAATGGGTTCGATCGGAATTCATTAGTATATATTGGAAGTGTATACTGGCTAACTTGCTCATTTATGCAGTCTGTAATACATGTTCTGTACCTACTGAGGGTCGTCAAGGAGGCTTTCATTAAAATTCCAAAGCCCTGGGCCCCTTTCGAGATTTGGCTCCTTGATAGACCACGTCACGCTAATGTGATCAGCTCTATATGAGGGGACAATTTCACAATGGTCAATGTGTCTAGTCAGTTCGTTGTTCGTAAACACCTTGTCCAGTCGACCATATTTTAAGGGCATGGTTTACGCCAAGTGAACTGATATTCATATGGGTGTCTATTACGCCAAAGGAAACGGTGTCTTGCATTGATGTTACCTTCACGGAAATAATTTGGATCTCTTTGAAGGTCCATAACAAAATTCCGGTCTCCAGCAATCACTAGGTTTTCAGGCACCATTGATTCCATGCATCCTTCCAATTCGTCATAAAAATCCGGATTATCTTCATTTGGGCCATAAACAATAATAAAGGAGTACATGTTTCCACGTATTTGCAATTTATAGCCTTAAAGTCACCATTCGTACCTTCAGTCTCCGACAAAATGTCGTGAGGTAATGTATGTTTGATAAGGATTGAAGTACCTCGACTCAAGCTTGACTTCCATGCATGATAACATTTACCTTTCCATAAAAGATCAAAGTGCGACACTGATCGTTTTGTGAGGTGAGTATCCTGCAAAATGATTAAGTCGAAAGGAGACTTTTTTAAATCGACAACATCTCGTCTTTCTGTTGTGAGGCAAGCCCTCTACAATTCATAGTCATGAATTGTAATTCCGACATTTTTGAACTCTGTAAAACCCAGTCCGGAATGCACCCGAAGGTTGAAGTAACAAGTTTTGTCTTTTTGTACTGCTGCTTGTAGTGCTGTCGAAATTTTTGCACAAGCTGAATTATGATGCAATGTGTTTGATGTGTGATGCGTCACATGCGTGTTAGATGTGTTGTACACAGGGCTCCCTGCAGTCACTAGACGAGCACCACCTATAACTAACCTGTCACACGGATGCTGCCCATCTGGCAGCACCAAATATGCGTACCAGCCTACCGCCATCTATCTCCACAGGCGCTACAGACCGGGCCCGGACGCGTAAAGCAAAGCATGACGCGAAAAAGAAACAAAAGGAGGTAACTAAATAACTCAAATATTCGTTTTGGGCTCACGACAAAACGAATATTTGAGCGTTGTCACAACTCATAAAGTCAAAAGCCACAAAAACGTGATCCGTTCAATCAGTACAGAAGTCGGTGCTTCCAAAACCAGAGAGCATTGGGGGAAAAACGAGCTGTCGCTGCCACCGCCACTGCGCTCCACAGGCGGACTGTGTCGTTCATACCAATACATATGTGTGTATCATTATAATGCAAAAATTTTTCCAAGACAGAGCCCACGTGTCTATATCCGGATGTGGCGGCTGCATAATAACTCGGAAAACTTTGATATGGGTGGAGCATTTCGGCATCCATGTGTAAAATTATTTCTGATAGAATGCATGTCGTGGTTGAGAACATGCTCAGTGATTATTTGTTAACTCGCGAACTCATATGAATACAGAAATGCTCATCCACCATTACTTTTTACAACCGCCCGGATGGAGAAAGGGGTCGCAAGAAAAAGGGCGCTAAGATACGGGGTTAAAAGTGAGGAGTCCAATCTACACTAACACCATAAGACGGCATCAATACATGTGTATTGACACAAAGCGCTGGAAAGTATGGCGCTGGTAAAGCGCTGGCTGTGTATGGACACAAAGCCCCCCCAAAGCGCTGGAGGGGGAGGCCAAACTATTTTTTGGCCCCCAAACACCAATTTTTTTGCAAAAAGGTGTTTACACTAGGTCTGTAGAGCAAAAAATTATTCGCTCCCACACCCCCTTCCCCCTGAGAGCAATAATGTACTAAGAGAGGTAAATTATACTGGGTCTGTCGAGCACTGAAAAAGGTGTGTCTATAGAGTAAAAAATATTCGCTCCCACCCTCCCCCCCTAGGAGGAGAGGCAGACATGGGTTTGCCCCCCCCAAACTCGGGTCTGCGTCCGCCTCTGCAGCTCATCACGAGAAGTGTCCGCTCGGTCTCTCAACACGCTGTCTAAGATTTAGAAGGACTGAAAGAGTCCGGAAAATAATCCCCTTTTGGTGCCAAACCTCGACATGTTTGGGCACACATGCTTCGTTCGCAATTCCGTCGGTGCACCAGGACACTTTTTCCGACCTCAGCTATCATTTTTCTACCCTAATTCGTAGGGACTTGATGTGCTCTGCTTTGTATTTTGGTTCCGGGTGTCCCACCCAATCCGACGCAGCCCTGACCGACTGCACAGTGCCCCAGTTCGCCGTAAATCCTACTTCGGCAGTCGGTTGCCAGGCGTCGCCCGGAAAACTTTGAGCGGTCTGCGTGCGCTAGGTGTAAACTCTCAGGCCGCAGGCGGGGGCGTCGGGGGGTCTCAGTGCGTGGGGTGTACACTGGCAGACCCAGTGGTATTAAGCGGAACCAGCGTTCGGCCGCTGAATACTGCAGCACTCGTACAATAGGAAGACTCGTCAGTCCACCTGGAAAGGCAAGACAACTCTGGCCTGTGGAATTGTCCGATTAAGGTCTGTGGGGTTTCCGCCGTGTGCATCAAACTTAATGAAACAACGGCTAAAATGTCTGGTTGTGAACGTTCAAACGAGGAAAAACTGCCCGGAATCTTTCAAGCAATGATCGTTCCAGAAAAGTCAATATTCCAGCCTTGCATTAAAACGGAAAACTCACCTTTAACAGGAAAATTACGCCAACCCAGTGACGAAAACCGGAAATCTCCACCTTCGGGGACAACAGCGGCGTCCACCCGCGAACAAAAGCTGCTCCTGGCATGCGTTGGCTCGGGAAGTCTCATGGCCGGGTGTTTGGTCGCCCTCATGATACCCTTCTTCCCCCTGGAAGCTGAAGAACGCGGTGTCTCTCAGACTATGATCGGCGGTGTTTTCAGCTGTTTTGCCGCCACCCAGATCGTCGTGTACCCGATAACGGGGCGTCTCGTGCCACGTGTGGGCGTCACTCGTGCCTACTGCGCTGGTCTGGCCGCTGCCGGCATCAGCACGGCTGCCTTTGGCGCGCTGCCCCACATCGCGCACACAGACACCTTTATCGCGGCGTGTTTCGTGACGCGCATAATCGAAGCTATGGCGATAAGTTTGATGAATACGGCTGCTCTCACCATGGTAGCTAACAAGTTTTCGGACCGCACAAATACTGCAGTTTCTATTATGGAAGCAATGACTGGTGCTGGCGTTTCTTTGGGCCCTGGTGTTGGAGGAGTGCTGTACGAAGCGGCCGGGTATGGAGCACCGTTTTACGTTTTGGCTGGATTGATGCTGCTCGTTAGTGGGACCACGTTCATGTTGATGCCCGCTTTTGAAACGAAGACTTCGCACCCTGAAAGCGTATGGTCGCTAATAAGCGTATTCGTTGGAAGCGCTGATGTCTTGCTGTGCTGCTCCATTCTCTTCACGGTATCAGTGAACTGGTGGTCTATTGATCCAGGCATTGAGCCATATGTCTTTACCGCTCTGGGCATCACACCATTTCGTCTTGGTTTCTACTTTCTTGTTGCTACTGGCTCTTTCAGCCTTTGTAGCTACTTCTGGGGCAGACTCCACGATAGGATTGCCAATAACTACATATTCGTCTCTTTGAGTCTAGTGGGCGCCAGTGCAGGTTTCATGCTGATGTCACCGTCGCCGCTGCTGCCGTTGCAACCCTCCTGGTGGCTACTCGGCCTCGGCATGATTATCAAAGAGGTGTCTCAAGCAGGCGCGTTTGTTCCCATCTTCCCAACAATATTGAAGTCTTGTCTCGCCCGAGGTATGGACGACACCATTGCTACCCATTCGTTAGTGTCCAGTGTGTTCTGGACCGTTTTCGCCTCTGGCAATGTCATGGGACCCACGGTGGGAGGCCTAATTGTGGATGCTAGCAGTTTTCCGACGATGACGACTGTGTTGGCTGCTTTGTGTTTGCTGACCGCCAGTTTGACTGCAGTACAGGCGGTGCGGGTATGGCGAGCTTCTAAGCCTATCTCGCAGTATGTTTCGTTGGAAATGGCTCGGTCAAAACATTGAAATTTGGGATTAAGTTGTTTTAAGAACAAAACAAATAGTTTAAAAGAGGGAAAATTATTTATTTCCTGACGGAAGGAAACCTAATTATTCAAATAGGTTGATTAAGGGAAGAGCTCTGACTGAGCTCGCGCAGTAGGTGGGTGAGAAGAGAACTCTGAACAATGGGACTTTTTGAGAGAAAAAATATGGGAATTTCTGCTGCCAGTTCATTTGAACCAGTAAAAATGTGCAAAAATTGATTAAACTCTGGGAGGCCGAATTCCCTTATTTAGGTATAATTCTTGTTTGGTGCATTCGATATATGTTACCAAAATGCGGCTAGGCACACTGTATTTTCCGTATCCCAAACACGCCATTTGGCATCTTATACGCTGATAAAAAGTACCGATTCAAATCAAGCAACACATTTTAAGTCCCTCTGCACGTCCCAGGTGAAACCAAATATATCAGGCCAGTTTTTGTCTGGAATGCGATCAATGTGCTCCTCATGAATTTTGCAAAGAAGGCTAACGGCAAAACTCTTCCTTGATTTTGTGGATTTATTCTGCCCTGAGCCCAAGGGCAGGCAGCAAAGACATTGCAGATCACATGTTGCTCACAGTTCACTTGCTAATCCTTGATAATAGCTGAATCAAATTGCGGCCGGATCTAATATCGGGTAGACAGTCTAGATAAAACTATATGCGTCATTATTCTGACATCTTCATAGTAGAGTAGGTCATTTACCCCAGCCAGTTGGCCTCTGTCAATCCATCTTATGTTATGAGCGGATCCAGGGACATGGGGGCACTTCGCCGCCCCTGATCAACCCTCGGCACCCCCTGGGATGGTCATGGCGCCGCCTGGAAGGTCGATGGCAACCCCTGAAGTGTCACTCTCCCAGGAAGCGTGTATCGGCGCCCCGCGATAGGATTTGGCCGGATAAGTTTTCCCGCCCAAAAAATACCCCCTATCGGACATCCGTATCCACCTATATGTATTAACACGCGCATTGACGTGGGGGTGGGCGGGTACCCGCCCCCCTCGGGATTTTCGGAGAAAGCAGAACAACGGCGGCGCGTAGCACCGCCGTACTTGGGATACCCTTTTTCTCATCATTTCTATAACTTTTGTGGACATTTTAAGGTTAGGTCATCCCAGGTCAGGTCACCAGTACAAGTCAAGTGACCTGACCTCAAAAAAAGTTTAAGATAGCATAAGTCGGAGCAGGGTCAACTTATCCGATTGAAACTCATATCGCACATTGGGCCCACCGAGTTCTCTAAAATATGTTCCGGTATTTTTGGTATCGATTATCTAAGGTCAGGTACGAGGCATGACCTCTCCATTGGAAATACCTGGGAAATATTGTTTTTACTGTATAAAGCAGTAAGAGATAGTGATAGAGCGTTTATTTTAGCTGCAATAGACTTGCCTTGGCTTTTCGGTTCTAATGATATGCATTTTATATAATTTGACCCTGACCTGACCTCAGGTCAGGTCAAACCCTTGATTTCACCTAGCAAGGTCAAATTATATATCATTCGATTCGGCTTGCTGCGAGAATTCATATAGTTCAAATTGTTTTGCTCTATCTTTACTTGTTCAGATGAAATGGCCAAATAACTTAATTTACATGTTATCCCTATTACGACATGTTTTGACTTCTCGTGACCTTAAATGTGACCTGACAAAAAAAATGGTTCAACTATTTTCGATGGAGAAGTGGATGGGCTACCCAACACCGTTTACCGTTTTTCGCTACCTACCGTGGTTCTCGAGATCTTGGGGGGGGCGGGCACCCGCCCGCCCTCGTCAAAGCGAAGGTGGCTCAGACCCCGTCAACGCGCGTGTTAATCTGTACCCTATCGGTTCACGGTGAGAGCTCTTTCTGGTCGACCACCATAGGGTAGAAACTTTCACCTTTAGCTTGGCAATTCCATCACAACTCGACCATGCAAATGGCAAATCTACCGGCACCTGCCTCCTGTTTTCTTCCAAATTATTGTGCAACACTTTCTTGAACCCTAAAGCTGAATCCGATTGTTTTACCTTGATTGGACCAAAACTTTACAAGCTGCTTAAGCCGCAGATAATTTTCATAAATATGTTTACGGAGTACCAACTTTGGGAAGGCCATCAATACCGCAAAACATTTGTAACATCTACAAGAAATGCAGCTTACTGTGGACAAATGGACCAAAGAATTTCATTCAACTGTCGGTTTGAATTTTGACGCCCGCCCCGGTAGGCCCCCGAGCCACCCTCGCCCTGTTAGGAGGGGGATTTCAATCACACCCCTTCCTCCTCGATCTCGGCTCCTATGCAGAGATAGCGAAAAACGCGAACGCTGGTGCTCATAAGAAATAATAAAGACTCGACATTAGCCACTTTTTGGCCCAGGCAGGGCATTTTCTAAGGAAAAATCACTGGGGGGGATATTCCTGTGCTTCCTGATTTTAGTGTCTTCATGGATCAAGACCCTATTTGGTGGCCTGGGTTCTTCCCTGATAACTACCAAGAGAAAGAAATGGTGGCTCTGGCTTTTTTACTGTACCGTGCCGTGTATTGATATTAATATATGTCGATGGATTGAAATATCCTTATGCCAGGGATTTTAAATGCTGTTGCAATGTGTTCAAAGTGTATAAACTATTTTCTTATTTTTCTTTGAGCGTGGCAATGTAAGAAAATTCCTCAAGTTTCGGACACATGTCGTTTATAGGCTAAACCAAGACAAGTTGTATGTTTATAACCACTATGATCACTGGCTGTTGCTGTGAAAATCATTTAGGAAATTTAATGCAAAAACTAGTTAATAATTATTGGGGCTTGTCGAGATACTAACTGTCAGGGTCATATTGCGTTGCCAACTCTTTCCCCTTTTGGAACGGTTTCTCGGGAGCCAGTTTGATGATTCTGACGAAGGACTGGGGCCGAATGTTAGTCTTTGTCAATTTTCAACTTCAAGGACTCGATGAGAAAGACCAAGTAACAGCTTATCACCTTTACAGAAAGGTTTGATGCAGCGATCTCACTGTAAATTTCACGCATGCTGCCTCAATAATAAATAAATGGCTAAGCACTTCACACCACCACACCAGCAACCAGTCTAACGCACTTTGACTACAATGTGCCCCGCCTAATCCACGAACGAGCTCTGAGCGCTGGCAACTGACCGCGTGTGAAATGGGAGTATCGTCCAATCCCATTGATACTTGCTGGGGCGGGGGCTTCCGGTCGCATAGAACACGATGTTTGAATTGTTGTAGGTTCAGCACTATGATTAGGTAATGCTGAGGCTGCCTTTCCGGGATTTCCCGCAACTGTGCGCTTTGTTCGTCTTCGCACGATGGAGAAGACAGCCGCTGGTGGGAATTGTATCATGCAATTTTTGTGGATTACCGATTTGGGGCGAGCAATAGAACAACGTAATTATCATCGGGTTGGCATTGCTTTATTTCCATTAGGTGTGCTTGCGTTTCGTTCAATTTTAAATTATCCTCTGTTCTTTTCACAGGGAGCCAGTTTCCGGCCACTGGGGGGAATTTTTGCCAAATGGGGGGCAAGTGGTCCCTGTTAACATATTGAAAATAGCCTGGGCTCAGGTCAATATTGAAGTCATGACATGTCAAAAGGGTCACAGCTTAGAAAAGAGTATCATACCGGTTTAGAAAAGAGCATCATATTTGTATGATTCCTGTGTTCGTATCCGTCTGCCGCCAATGTCCGCCCGCGGTTTCAGAGTGACCCCCATTTCAGTGAATGACCTTTGCATTATTGTCGGCACTATGAAATCATCTTTATCTGTTAATGTTCACAGTTTTAGTGTTGCGATGTTTCAGAGGCTCTTTTACGGCATCATTAATGTTTTATGTAGTATCATTAACTCTAGTCTTATTTCGGGTGTCATTCCACGACCATGGAAGCACGGTATTGTTGTACCGCTTCCAAAGGGTGGTGACTCGACGGACCCATCGAACTGGCGCCCTGTTACTACGTTGCCTGCCATCTCCAAGATCACTGAGAGGATAGTGCATATGCAACTGAGTGACTATTTCAACAGCAGCTTCTTGCACTCTCCTGCTCAGCACGGCTATAAACGGAACCATCCAGCTGAAACCGCACTGTCAATTGTAACGGTCTCCATATACCGTGCAATGTATGGTGGTTTGATGTCGATGCTTGTGCTGCTGCTCAAAATGTTTTGACGTGACTCCCCATGACAAACTGATGGATGAGCTACCAAACTTTCCAGCCTAACATACTCAATATGCCTATCAGTCGACTCGCAACAACAATCCAAACGAAATAGTATCAAAATATGTAAAATATTTATCATGACTTCCTCCAAAGTTATTGACACAAGTCTGAAACCTGCTTAAGTAGCCCCACATGATCCCTCAAAGGTCACAAGTAAAAAATTGCAACATTATCTTGGTAATAGGCCCAGGATACTACGATTTGGGAAATATGAAAGTATTCTTAAGTTTATCTACACAAATACAGCCCGATTTCGGTTTTCCCATGCATTTCCAATGCAATTCCAGGGGTGATCCGTATTTGGCCCTATAGGTCATCGATATGAAAAATCCCGGAATATATTTTTTAATGCTCGGTGAGCCCATTATGTGGTATAAGTTTCAATCCTTTAGACTCACCCATTTCTTACTTACGCCACCTTAAACATTTGTGTAGGTGAGGCCACTTGAACTGCACTGGTGACCTGACCTGAGATGACAACCTTAAAATTTTGGGGACAGTGGCGGACTTTATCAAAGATAAGGTGTACCAAGTACGGTGGAAGAAACTGAGGTGTGTTCAAACACCGGGGCGAGGGTTAAGAGACCTCTCAATATTCAGCATCCAAGTAGCTAACACCATCATCACCGAAAGTAAAGAAGTAAAAATTTAAGACATTTAAAAGTAAAAAATGGATAGGATAGGCGCATGGATAGGCATCTCAGTTTTGTACCTCACGTTGATCATCTAGTCACGAAATATACTGGCATGCTGATGGGGCTCACTCACCCAACACGTCATCCCTCATTTGGTTCTCAAACAAGTATTCATTAGTCATTTCATCAATCCGCTACTGTTTGTCCATATACGGTACTTGTGGAGTAACTCAACTTCACAGAATTAAAGGTCATAAACTTTTGGGCACGAGTTATCGCCGGCAAAAGACATTTCCAACACATCAGTGACGAGGTCCGCCACTTAGGTCTCCACACGATATCTGATCTCGTCGCATACCATCAGCTAAGTCTCGTCCGTAATGTGCTGACCACCAACGAACCGAGCTACTTGAAGAGAAATGTTTGTAAGACCAGACCAAGCGTTGACCAGTGAGCGAAGATTTAATTGCTCGACAGGCATCGCGTAAACATCGTTTTCAAATGTTTCTCTGGCCTTTGGGGGCCAAAAGATAGTTTGGTCCGCTTCCAGCGCTTGGGAGGGGAGGGGCATGGCAGGAATGGCCATCCCCCTCCGTCCGCCAATGTGTGTGGGGACTGATATGCATAAAGAGCTTCCCCCGGAGATGTGTGATACAGTTAGCTGAGCCGATTTCAAGCTTGCACCGAGATGCCACGTGCAGGCTGGCCAGTGATAATCGGCTTCAGCATGACTTTTGTGATTGTGCCTGAGCCCTTTTATTTACGTCTTTTAACCTGTTATCACAGCATGCATTCAGGTAAAACGCCGTCTTTCTGAGGATGATGTGAATATACGGAGCTGAACTGAGTTTCTAGGTTCTAGCGTCTGAGAGTTGAGTTAGAACCATTTTTAGGCACCATTCGCCTCCGCTCGTTACGACGAATCGAATGATATATCATTTGGATATACTAGGTAAAAATAAAATGATGACCAATGTGTATCGATGTGTAATTAGCCATAGAATGACGCCTTGCGCGCAAAAATCGGTGGCCCGACGCCCCCGGCCGTCAACGCCGCGACGGCCGGTGCGTGGGCATGGGCATTAGATTGACTACGGGAGCGTATGTACTCTGGCAATCGTGATTTAAGGTGGGAAATAAAAACGAAAAAACACGTGTTCAATAGAAGGGTGAAATCAATGCAATTTTAGTTTGATTAAGGGTGTACGACCCGCCACATCTTAACGTTTCCAATAAAAGCGATTACGGATTTCAGTCATACATTTGGATTTTGAAAATGTAGAAACTTGTGAATTTGCGCAAGCTTGATCGGTTTTGCGTGTTGAAACGGCATTGCATCCAACACGGATGAACCTTGGCCGCAGTTGTGCGGTCTCCACCCCGGTTTGTGCGTCAGTGCCTTTATGACACACGCGAGGTGTCAGATGTCCAGTGCGCACGCAGCTGATGAAGCTGGGAGCACACCCTCAACAGCTAGTATGGCATTGGTACTTGGGCAGTTGGGGGTCAAATGGAGATAAGGCTTGGCTTCTAGGTGGCTACTTCGTTTCGGACGCCAGTTTTCTGCTGCCAGTGCTGGTGTTCACACATTTGTGCGAGGAGTGGTAGAATGCCACGGGATAAGAGGACTTGTTGTACTGACTAGTGGATTTACTTTTTCTAGATTCTTGGTCCCGGCACCAGTCCCGGCGCCAGCAGGCCTTGACTGGTCCCGGCAAGACCCAACGTGGTCCTGGCATTGGTCCCGGTGAAAAAGTCGGGTTAAAATAAAAATTGCAGTCTTGTCCTATACGTTTCAGCCAGTGACTTCGATTTTCTATTTCAGCCATGAATTATGTGTTGCTGTTTTATCGAATGAATGAAAAATTACAATACAACTAAATTAGGGCTTGTATTGAAGCGCCAACGTTAAACCACCAAAAATCCCCTGGATCGAGAAGAGATTTCCAGTCCTGGCCATTGTATGTCACTTTTCGGCCCGACACCCCCCAGACGAGAGACTGAGCATCTACAACTTGACAGCCAGCTGGAAAAGAGGAAAAGACAACCTGGCCGCAGACGCCTTGTCCAGGTTACCAGTCGACGCACCTACGGATACAGACGAGATCGCTGAAGATGATGACGTCATCAGCGTTAGTGCCGTCATAAGCAGCGAGTTAAACGCTACCAGCACCGACATCCGTTTACATGAGGTGCGCCGGGCAGCCGACAGAGACGAGGAGGCCAGAGAGCTGCTGAATACCGTACTTCATGGCTTCCCCGCGTGCAAAGCAGACTCCCCAGAACCCTTACGGCCATATTGGGCGGTGCATGACAAGCTATCCATCGAAGACGGAGTTGTCGCCTGCGGATGCCGGCTGATTATACCACGGCCCATGAAAGCTCAAGTGCTGGCTGAATTGCATCCGTCTCACATGGGAAAAGAAAAGACAAAAAGTCGAGCTCGCCAGGTGGTCTTTTGGCCAGGGATGAACAACGACATCGACAACGCCACCCGAACAGGGAAGGAAAAAGTGTCAAAACTGTCGCCAACCAGAATTCACATGAGCAAAACTGTCGCACCAAGGATAAGTCGCATGCTTGTACAACACAAAATACAAAGCTTGGAAAGTTGGATGTAGATCTGCCCAAAACTCCAGTTAAGCCACGTTCCTTAGCATGTTATATCCACTAAGACCGATATTTTGTTATATTTGTTACATATATGGTTCACCAACATTTGGAGATATGGTATAAGCACATTTTTAAGAAGCAGCTTTGTGAATTTCAAACAAATATTTAAAGGAAAAATTAACCACTGTTTTTATTACTCTAGTGCAGCTCCTTAAAATTTTACAGAGTACAGCTAGACTAGGACAGGGGCAGCCTATTTTATTTCCTGATGGCCTGTTGAGTTTCTTTTTGTCAAAGGGAAGATCACACCTTGGAAAAATTCCAAAATTGTAGTGCTTCTAGGGACAATCCATGGTGAAAGTAATGAATTTGGCCCATTTCTCCAAAAAACTGATGACTGATATTTCAATGAAAATACCAATTGGTAGGGTTCAACTATGCATCAACTGCCAGTATTACCTATAAGGCGTTTCTAGGATTAATATTTTGTTACATTTTGTTTGCGTTAATTTTCCTCTGTTAGTAATGAAGATAATACAAGTTATTGTGATATGAAATTTGCCCATGAGCTGGCAATGCTATTTACCTAGTTGATTTGAGCCAATAATGAATATGAATGCAAACAAATGCTTTTAGCTTAAAGAGGTTACCACTAGGAACCAAAGCAACATATATAATTTCTTCTCATTTTTTTGAAATATTGAAACATATTTTGAGCTTAAACAAAGTCAATAGGCAGTTTACACAGTCAATAATCAGGTTATATTTACCCATGTACACTCAACAGTTACATGGGTTCTAAGAGGACCCAAAAAATAAAATAAAAAATTACTCCCTCAGCACGTGCAGCATAGTTGAGCATAACATAACTTGCCTTAGATTGTGTTATAAAGTGTAAACATGACCAGGGAGGACAGGGTCGATAGGTTCCAGTTTCTTCATTTTTTTCTGCAAACAGTAAAACCTTGGACAAATGAAATGATTGTCACGTGGTTTTTTGGCATATCATATAGCATTACCTTCTCAGTTCAGATCATATTAAGAAGGTGTCATGTTCCCTTTAAACTGGTCTTGAGAGTTCCCACATTTAAGAACTAACATGGGTCAAATTGCGCATTATTTGTTTAAGTGGTTATTGGGAATGTTTGTCACAATTTCCTGCACGGCAACTCTCCAAGACCAGGAGTGTGAAATGCTGCCCAAATAGGTGCAGATCCAGCAGGCTGCTATAGGGGGAAGCCAAGCCCATCCACATGAGAATAGGTCAAGTATACTTGAGTATACTTTCTATAGAAAGTACTGACTGGCGGAGTCAATGGGCAGAATTTATCTGGTGCAGCAAATAAATTTTGCACTATCAATTAGACACCCTGCAAATGACAAAAAGACAACGGAAGTTTGGGGATGTTTCAGGCACTTTTGCGAAAATCCGAGAGTTTTTGTTGCCAGACGTTTTTCAGGAAATACCAACTGGCCTTGAAAAATACCCAAGATAAATGAGGTAAGAAAATGTAACGGATGCACTAGCATTGCCTTCTTCTTGGTTATGACAATTATGACTCACGTGTTTCAACCCCTTGCCTCATTTGTCTTGGGTAATTTTAGACAAAGCACCTGGCATCAAAAGCTCTCGGATTGTCGCAAGAGAAACATCCTCATATCCAATGTTTTCGATTGCGAACAGTGACTTCACACTGAAAGAAAAAACGACACCCAGCCCTATGAGAACCCTGAAATATAGCGAATGAGACATCCTTTTTGGTGGGCTGATGGCCATTTTTGGGTATTAGATCCCGTCATTTGGCGCCAGTAACCTTTAGCTGGTGTCATTTCTGAAAGTAACGCGACTCCTCATTTTGATTACCATTTCGGACACCTCTTTCTGGCGTCAAAACAATACACACATGAGGGGTTACTACATCATTAAGGGTGTCAGGCATTGTAATGGAGGTGTCCCGAGCACCAAAAGAGGAATTTGACTCTTTTTGTGTGTTGTCGATAGGGTGTCTGACTCTTACAAGAAAGGTGTCTGACTCCTTTTGTAGGGTGCATGAAGGGTGTCAGACTCTTCCAAGAAGGCGTCTGACTCTCTGCACTTAGCTTGCGAGTGATCACGAAACTTTTGTAGATACTTGTGCGCCTCACTGGAGAGTCTGACTCTTCTGTGACGTCACAGCACGTGCTGTTCCGTTATTGTTGCTGCAAAACGGCGCAAAACCGTCTCATTATGTGTGCAGAAGCAATGGGAGCACGCTAAGTTAAGTGATACAATGCATTTTATCGTTTTATCTATCTAGCATTATTCTCGAGATTTCAGTGGGGCGGGTACACGCCCCCGTCAAAGTGAAAATGGCCCAGACCCCACTCAATGCTTGTGCTGAGGCTGCAGCAATCGGCTATTGGTTTTGGCTGCAGTCATACGTCGAACACTCACAGCTTCTATTCCCTGTAGTTATTCACGTCCTTTGCCCTTTACGTTACATTTGACCTCCGTTTCTCTTCAGAACCCCCTGTCATTGTTTACCATGTGCTATACGAGCCTCACATGCGAACATGTACGATGCATTTACAGGATTTGATCTAACCAATTCCATCCTTTCCAGGGCGTAGACTGAACCTGTTTGTAATATTTAATGTTGAACACCAGCACGATGTTTTTTCTTCCATATCTGCGTAAACAACCTAAACGTGCTGTATTTGCCAAACATTCTCCAAATCATGAGCAAGATAGTTTACTCAACATTGTGAGTCCCTCCTATCGTAGGCGTTGAAAAGGCATCAGATACTTCAGCGACTACGTGCAGGAGTGTGCTGAATCACTAGTTCGAGAGACTTATAAGTTTCTCGACCCTATGGTGCCGAAAATGGTGTAGAAGCTAGCGAGAGGGCTGTGCATTTTGTCACTGCGTGTGTATCAGGATAATGCAAAGACTTTTCCAAGACAGAGCCCACGTGTTTATATCCGAATGTGGTGACTGCATAATAGCTCAGAAAACTTTGATTTGGGTGTAGAATTTCGGCATCCGTGTGTAAAATTATTGCTGATAGAATGTGTGCCGTGGTTGTGAACATGTTCAGTGATTGTGTGTTAAACTGGTGAACTAATATAAATACAGAAATGCTCATCCACCATTAATTTTTACGACTGATGGTGTGGAGAAGTGGGTCGCAAGAAAAAGGACGCTAAGATACGGGGTCACAAGTGAGGAGTCAATCTACAATTACACCATAAGACGGCATCATACATGTGTATTGACACCTTGATTTAGAGTAATTCGCAAGAAATACACCGGAAATCAGTGTCAGGTACCCTTGAAATGGTGGTTAGGAAAGGAGTCAGATGGGTGTCGCGACTCCTTTTGATGAGAGTCGTGACTCTTTTTGGTTGAAGTCATCTCTTCTACCAATCCTACAAAAACTCTCGAATATGGTGTCTGACCCTGTATTGACACCGGATTTGGGGGTAGTGACGCTGCTTGGCGGGGTTGGTCGAACTACCCTCCAGTGGGGACTTTTTGACGGTGTCACCAAATAGCGAAAAGTTGTCATTTTTTATATCAGTGCAATGTTCAGATTTGCCGTCGGGGCTGGCCGGGCCCTGTATATCCGGCAAGTCTGGCTGTCGCCGATTGTCACTGTCGCATCCATGCACTGTCAAGGGTCATTGCTGGCCGCAGCGCTGCCGTAGAAAAACATCAAAGGAATAGATAATTGTGATTCACGTATTTTATTCGCCAGAAAGTCTTATCTATTGAATCGTCTATCGTGACATAGGCGGATCCAGGATTTCCGATCGCGTGGAAAAGGGGGCGTATAAGCTGGGGCGCCATCGGGGCCATGAGGATGACTTTTTGTACGAAACAAATCATATTGTGGGACTTAGAAGCACGATACCTCCATACTGAAGGGTTGGGAGTGGGAGGAGCATTTTAGGTGGCGCCATCGATATTTCAGGAGGTCCGTGACTATTTCAGATGGAGGGTGTGTTTGTGTGTGGGGGGGGGGTGTCATGTGCCCCCTTGCCTCCTGGACCTGCCTGTGTATCGCGATTTTTAGCAGCGTAAAGGCCGGCTCCCTGGGAGCTTTTTGTTTTCTCGGCGGTTGCTGGAGCTCCGGTTTGGTAAACGTTATCTGTCGCACTGAATATCTTCACTAGCCACGGTCTGTCGCAAGCCCAGGTTGGCGAGTTGGCGGGTTTTTCCACCCCCGTGTATTATTCACTTTCTACGCTGCATTATGCTACTTCTACGCTATAAGCGTGAGTCACGCCTTTCATGAAATGGGACCCTAGTCAGATATTCTGCATAAGTCTTTCCCATTCCCATAATACCCCCCAAACATGATGAGAGTTGGTGATATCGTATAATCGCAGCGGTTGTTGTGGCATCAAGTCCCAAAGCTGCTTGTTTTTTTAAGTAGTTTACCGTTTCGCACTGGAAAAGCAAAGATGGAATGCTGTTCCAGTCTGCCTCGGCCCTGTATTCCAAGTGGTTCCGCAGAGCACGGGTATTTGCACGAGGATGGGCAACCTTGAACTGATAGTCTCGTGGATTTGTCCCTTGCGGCTCGTTAAACAGTAGCCCCTTTGACACTCATATGCAGTTCTGAATTATCTTGTAGATAATCTTCATGTTGCCGATTATAAAGTGCAACAACAGTCTTAAGAACAACGGCCAATGGTTCTAAGAGTCAACTGACTCCCTATAGTGATTTGGACTCCCTAATGCATACCGCCCGATACTTAAAAAGAAAAAGGTGTCGAATATATCCGAAATATGGAGTTAGCCCCATTCCTGAATTGTGCACGTGCATTTTTGTTTTGTTGCGTGGTTTGTCTTTCAGTAAAAACAATGCACGTGCACAATCAGTTAAGTATCGGGCGGTATGCAATAAGGAACAGGGGCGGACGCAGACCCGAGTTTTGGGGGAGGTGCCAAACCCATGTCTGCCTCTCCTCGTAAGACGCGTGTAGCGATTCACTCAGGTGAAGTAAAGCGAGAGATGCTGGCGTAGCGTTGGAAGAGTGTTTTTGAGATGAAACATTGTATGGAAAATCTACCTGAAAAAAGAAAAAGGCTGCTTCTCCTCCTGGGGGAGGGGGGTTTAGCGAATATCTTTTTGCTCCACAGACCTAGTGTAAACACCTTTTTTCAGTGCTCGACAAACCTGGCATAAGCTACCTCTCCAAGTACATGATTGCTCTCCGGGGGGGGAGGCGAAGATTTTGGTTTGCTCTACCGACCCAGTGTAAACACCTTTCCACCAAAAATTTATCTGGTGTTTGAAAGGGCCAAAAGATAGTTTGCCCCCCCTCCAGCGCTTTTAGGGGGCCATGGCCAGAATGACCCCCCTGCGTCCGCCAATGATGAGGAAGAAAAAATCACTGTAGGGAGTCAGTTGACTCTTAGAACAATTGGCCGTTGTTCTTAAGACTGTCAAATGCTCCAAATGACCCCAATGGCTCACATAAGGGTGGAAATTATTGCTTTGTAGAATTAGACAGTGCTTCCCAGTGTGTCTGAGCACTCTCGAAACGTGTGTGTGACACCCGAAAAATAATAATTGACGGGTTTTGGGTAAAACGGACACATTGGAAGTGACACCATTTTTTTTGGTGATTAGCCCTTTTCTTTGAGACCAGCGACGCTCTAGGTGGTGGGTCAACCACTAAAGCTGGAGCCGCAGACTCCGCGGCACAGAGTCTCTGTGACGTTGGGTGTTCCTGAGAGCCCAGAGAGGTAACCAGAGAGGTCCCTGATGACAATAGAGAGTCGTATGGAGAACAGGCGGTCCTGCTAGTTCAAAAACCTTTGTAGTTAAAGAGGGTCCTGATAGTCGGAATGGGCGCTGTGGGCCAGTGGCCACAATGCCAGTGGTTAGAATAGTTCCTGCTAGCCACAATGGCCTTCTCGCTTAAAGGGAATGTGGCACCTTCATAACGTGATTTTAACTGAGATAGCCAAGTTGTAAGGCAAGTCGGAAAACCCGGTACTCCATATATCATTTGTCTTGGAACTCTAGATTTCCGTAGAAAAAAACTAAAACCTACCTGACACCAACCCCTCATCAACCCCTCGCCGGGCGGCCATTTTTGTGAGCTGCTGGTGTGACTACATATGCTGACGTAACGATGAACATCAGCCAATCGAAGCCCTTGAAGCATTTCAAGTATGGTAGTGGTTGCCAGATCATGACGTCATCCACTGGCAGATATTTATTTATTTTCTTAGAGGAGTATTTTTAAAAACAAAATATTGAGCTTATTGAACATTTTTCAGAGAAATAATGAGTGGCTTCATTATTTCTGGCTAAACGTACATACGCCTAATTTCACTAAATTCCAGGATTCAACCAAGGTGTCACATTCCCTTTAAAGCGGGCCCAGCTGGTCCGACAGGGCCCTGGCGGTTTTAGCTGGCTCGGGGACTCACAGTGGGCCCCGTGGCCCAAAAAACCCTGCTGGTCATAGTGGTCTTATCGAGGCCTGTTCTGTCTGTCAGCACAGTTTTGTCAGCACCAATAAGCGGGCAGCATTGCGCCTACGTCACGGAACTGTATCCTCTCCCTGGGAACTGGTCCTGGAGGTTTTACAGGCTGATGGCCTGCTGGTGTGCTGCTGGCCAAAAGGATAACAGCACGACAGTGGCAGCGTACTATTTTGAGATTGGTAGATGAGTATTATGTTTCATTTTCGTTTGGATAGCACATACTAGAGGCATTTGTGGCGCTGATGTTTCTTTTCCGGAGGAGAGGTTAGAGGGCGAGTTGACAAAACTGTGCTGACATGCGGAATACGGCTTCGTTAAAGAGGGTCCACCTGACCAGACAGCGCCTAAATGTCGACACAGGGCCCTGGGGACCACGTGGTTCAGAGGAACCTCTTTTAAAAGAGTTTCGATGATCCACATAGGACATTTTTGTCACAGAATGGGGTGCTGTGGAGGGCTTGACATGGCCCCGTCTGACATGAAGGTCCACGTCAGGTTACAGAGTACGATTGGGTATGGCAGCGTGTCCTCGAGGGGGCCCTCAGGGGGGCCACTGTCCCAATCACCTATCCTTGGCTACGCCTCTGGAGGGGCCCTGCTAGCTATAGAGAGCCCTACGGAAAATAGTACGTCATACTAGTGAAGAGGGCATGAATACATGTGCATTGACACCCTGGTTTAGAGAATTTCGCAAAGAATACACCAAAAGGCAGTGTCAGGTACCCTTGAAATAGTGGTCAGGTAAGAAGTCAGATGGGAGTCGTGACTCCTTTTGATGAGAATCGTTACTACTTTCGATTGGAGTCATCTCTTCTCCCAACCCTACAAAAACTCTCAAATACGATGTCTGACCCTGTATTGACACCGGATTCGAGGGTAGTGACGCTGCTTGGCGGAGTAGACCAAACTCCCCTCCAGTGGGGACTTTTTGACGGTGTCACCAAATGCCGAAAAAGTTTCATTTTTCAATCAGTGTTGAGTTTCAAGACAAATTATATACCCCGGTCTGCGACCTGGGCTAACGCCCCACCGGCGCAGGAGAGCCGCATGGCAATGTGCTGAAAGCAAACCACACTTCCTTCTCAATGTATCTCTTCATAAGCCTGTTGGTCAGTGTTATCATTCTTTTCTTTGAAATAACTAATAAAGTATACGCGGTCACTCCCGGATTCGAACCCGCCTTCCCTGATCTAGAGACAGCGGATCTAGCCATTATACCATTGCGCCACCCTTCCCACATTCCTACTAGCCCTACACCTGTGGCCCGTCAAGAGTTCACTGGCTGGTATCACTCATCCGGGGATAGCGCCGTGGCGTGGCGTCGGGTGCTGTGTTCGTATAGAAAAGGCACGGTATAAAGCTGTTTCTAGAAGATGAACCAAACATTATGTTGGCCTGGAATTACTTGTATCGGCGACCCAGGGCCGTAAGCTAGCTTCATGCCAAAGTTCATCCACTTCCATTTATTTTAAAGGAAGATTCGCAAACAAATTTTATTGGCTATATCAAAAGGTTACAAAAAGTTGTTTCAGAAGTCCTTTTCTCATTTTTGCGAATTCGGCCTGCAAATGCCTTAAAATTGCTCTCAAAGTCAACATTTCTATACGACTTTACCGGTACACCTCATATCGATATATATGACGTCCACATGGCTAAGGCTATCAATTTCTCTAAGAATTAGGTCACATCTATCCTAAACAGTGATGCAGAACTTTGGACTACTCCAGACAAAATTACTTTAGAAAAACAACATTCCAAAACTGTTTTGAAACCGAAATATAGGGCTTAAAAGAAATCACAATTAACCAATCAGAAGCCTAGGAATTCTCAAAGCGGGGTCACGTGACCTATCTGACGCAAAAGTTTTGTCATCCTGGGGCGGAAGCAGAAAATGGCTCAAGACCCAAGGTACGAAACCGCTGAAGACTTGATTAATTATTTTTTTCCGTTTTTAGGGTAAACTAATTCATTTTGTAGTTTTTGAAAGCTTTTTAAAATTAATTCAAATACAAATACAGGAGGGCAAACATTTGTATTATTAAACAAAACATTATTTTTCAACTTTAAATAGTTTTCGAAAAGTAAGTGATGGGTATGGGCATGGGGGTCATTCCACCATAAATCGACCAAAAAATTCGTAAAATAAAACCCTTATATTTTTGATTCTCTCCAAAATTGGTGATAAGGGGGTTTCAGGGGTGCAGAATCCAACCATGTTGCCCAAAAAATTATTTGAAAATTTGTGTGGCAGATATAGCCTCCGGCATTTTTTGGAGGTCACCATGCAGACCTTTTTTGAAAAGCCTATAGTTCCGCCAGTTTTTAAACGATAGTAACGAAATTTTATGGTTTTGCTCACCATGCAGCAGGTATTAATTTGGCTATCTTCGATTTTCCTTTATAATCAAAATTGACCTCATGACCTTGTGACCAATTTTTGAATGGTGACCTTGACCCGCAGTACAATGAAATTAACCCATTTGCCTGAAGGCATTTTGACATTTGGCAATTCTCTTTTAGATAAAATAGTAAAAAAGATGGCTTTCGAAATATACATAGTACTTTTGACTTCCGAAACATGACACTAGATGCCACTGTGGATCTCTACCGTCGTAACTCGTGGTATGATTGATACGCACAGCTCTGAAATAAAAGTCATGTTAGTTGTTATTGTAAGAACTGTCCATAAGTACCTTTTTCTGAGATGTATACATTAAGGGTAATTTTAATACAATCATAGCATTGTTAGGAAAGGCTGAATCTGACCACGCTTAGCGGGCATTGCGTTCAAAGTTTGCAGTGACAAGGAAGACGTTTTGGGAAAAAATGTTCAAGCTGAGTGAGTACGAGGAAGCTCGCATTGACCTTAACAAATAATTTATTCCAAGCATCAAGAGCAGAAAGTACAGAGGCACACCAGCTATGGCAATCCCAAGCGTCCTCAACAGCAATATGAACAGGCTCCTCGTGGGCTGCCTGCTGCTCTCCAAATGACCTGGCGCGCGTCGGGAAACAAAACGTCATTCTAGCCCAGAGAAATGCCAACCTGTCAGAGTAACTGCAGTTCACAGCCACACATTTTCGCTCAGCAGTGACCAGAACCTTTCAACACCTTCACTTCTCGACACCGTTCGTCTTTCGACAGTTCATATACACGGATTGTTGTCTCGTCTACTGGGTAGAACCTATGGTACTTCCGGGTACCCTTTACCGTGACTGCTCTTGCGAAACGGCTGCTTAAGTCTGCTGCTGCTTTTTTTACGTCTGCACTCGATACGTACATAAACTGAATCGTGGACTTCAGTTTACAATCTAAAAACACAAACATGTCCTCAGCCGTGAGGATCTGATCAGCCCTGATGCGCCGCAAGCTCTCCCTGTAAGTCGCACGCTTTACAGTACCTCCTATGCCATCACATGGCCCTTTCCCATGAGAGGTGGCAAAAAATGCCACTCACATGACACTCCATCAAAGTCACTGTTGTGACTGCAGACGTTGGCAAAGTTATATTTGTTTTTATAGTGTGCACCACATCCGTCAGTGAAGTAGTGTATTTTCTTCAGCCCGGGAACATTGTGCTTTATTCCCGCATCAGGCGTTGCAAAAATGCATGAACTGTGGCGGAGTTGTGTTTGGTAGAGTCTGAAATCACGCAGTAACTTTTGTGAGACTCCTTGTCGTCTTTTCTCCTGTACACAACAAACGGGTGCACTGTGCACTGGGAGGCATCCCAATGAAATCCTTGGGCGGCGTCCTGAACTACAAAAGAAAAGTTCTCTGAAAAATCCCCTTGCACTATCACTTCACCATCCCCTACCGTCTGCTTCAGATGTCTGAAGTGAGCCCCCTGTTCTCTGGCCTGATAATGATGGCGCGTCAGCTGCACAATCTGCTGACTTAGCCTGGCAATGCATTCGTCAAGACTTGCCACCATGTTCTGGAGGGTGCATCGATCTGTGCCTTCCCATTGTTTGTACCGGATTTCGGTGTCACTAGTCGAGTCTTCATCGTTATCGTGCAGCAGCATTGACAAAAAATCGTTAACCCCCTCATCGCCAGGGCACTCGTCGCATTCGCCCATCATGCAGTCTCGATTACTCGCGTCGCAAACCGCAGCATCCATCAGATCATCACATGTTAGCCCTGTAAGGCCCAAGGCATCGAGGAGAAGGGTGGGGTTCTGATGATATGTGCACACGCAGACGGAATGTGTGCCGCTGCTCCCGGCCAGTACGCAGTGCAGAGGACGCAGGCCTGCGAACGTGGAGAAACCTATCGCTGGGTTCTTGTCATCAGACCGATAGAGCTCATAGATCTCTCGCAGGTTTCCGAGAACAAGTCTTTTCTGTACCTTCACTTTTTCGCCATCACTGTCACGCACAGAAATGCAATCCTTCTGGCCTGGGCACATACGACTGACGTCATCACTCTCATAGAATGCATGGACTTTATCACGTATCTCGTCCGTGATCCGATTCCGGCCTCGGCTCATGCTCTGAACTTCTGGCAGGATACCGTGCTTGCGCTTCAGCTCCCTGCTTCTTTTGACCATGTAACTGGTGGTATCGAAAAACTCGGCAGTCCCCTCTCCTGCTGGTATGGTGATAGCGTTAGGATAGCCAGTCGTCTCTTGTAGTCGGTGGTACCGTCGAATGCTGTCTTCAGATCAGCCATGAGAGACTCGTATCTGAAAAACAAAAATATGCATGTTAATTCATCGGATTACATATAATATTATTCGTGGATACCTGCATGTATGTATCAGCTTGTGACACCACAAGGGTTTCTTGTTAGCGAAGCTGAGTCACGGGCTTGGCGACACGCTCCCTGCAGTTAACTACAATGTCAGAGCACGCGAGTAAAACCATTAGTGGTGCTGAAAGCACGTGACTTATCTCAATGTGACCTGTGACGGTCTCAACCGTACAAAAACGATGAAAAGTCAAATATGTGTAATTGACAAACAATTGTTACATTTCAAAAATCATGTTCTGTCCCACAATCACTTTACACGTAAGAAATCCCCCCAGGAGTGCTCTAAAGGTAACCAGCATGTTCGCAATGAGACATATTAATCAAGTAGAAATATCATCCTACTGCGATAGATTCTACATCACTTTAAAATTAAAATACTTGCATCTCTTTAAACGTCTGACCGGTTGCTGTATTGAATAGTGTGAGCCATCTTCCTTGTAATATGCTACTTTCCAAACGTGGTTCTTTTTGTTTATGCAATTAAGATTTGCTTAGCTGAGGATTTTTTTGCTGAGAAAAAGTTAACATTCTCGAAGTAGTTGAGGAACATATATTGAACTATATCTATCCGACTTAATAAACATATACAAACAACACGCGGATAAAAATCGTCCCAAAGTGTGGCAACAAACAACAAACCTGGTTAGATCTTCAGTGGATTGCCGACGAGGTCTCTTTGGGGTGGTGTCAGGTGTGGGTAGTTCTACATCCATCGTCTGCTCCAGCTTTCGCTTCACAGCACCCACCACCTTTCGTAACTTGTCGGTGCCGGCTGAACGCCTCCGATTTTCAGGGAGTCCCTCTGAAAATGGAGGCTGTTGTTATATTTTTAGGTCATCAGTTTTCAAGGGAAATATTTTTTTTAGTTTGTTTAAGACATGCCTTTCTGTCTACAAGCATATGGCGAATCCGTTGCATATTACGATTTCGTAAAAGTATTGTCCTACATTGCCTAGCCATCTAAGGGAACACACAGAAAAAAATCTTCCCAAAGTGTGACAACGAAGCTATTGCCTGCTTATGGCTTCCCTTGAAATACAAAGTATCAAACGGTAAATAAACTCAGTAATTACACATAAGGAGTATCACTCACTTTTGCGTACAATAGGCGATATTCCAAGAATAGGAAGGAGTGCCTCAGTGTCATGGCGGTGTATCTCGGAGTCCGAAATCGATGATCCTGATGGTGAGCAGCCCAGGTCCCCAGGAACGGCATCACCTTCACTCACACTCTCGCTGCTTTCCTCTGGAGCGAGACTTCTTGGGTCATTTTCAAGCTTTCGTCGGCAGTTATTACACAGAAAGTGGTTGGTGGCGACTCGGCGATCCCTCACCAGTTCTACCAGTTCTTTCGTCGCTAACATCAGATTTGTTGTTATTTGTTTCTTGTGCCGGTTGAAGGGATCACAACAAAAATTTCTGGGCATCTTGAGCCAGAAACGACTGAGTAGAAGCAAGTTGTGCAGGCTAACACAAGCCAGGCCTCATACTCCTCTCGCACACAGCAGCCAACTGGACCAGACTATTTGGACGTTAGAACTCAATACGGCGAGCCAAGCGCAAGAACACTATACCCTGGGCGCTAACACAATGACACTGAAAACGATACGCCCGGAGTCGGGTCGCTGACGACTGCGGTATCTCCGAACTGATTTACTCCGCCAGAGTCGACTTGAGCCTTGAGATCAGCAGTTTTACAGAAGCCTTAAGAACCTAATCAAATCATTGACACTGTAAAGACAATTAATGATGTAATTGGGCATTTAGAGATTCAGTTATTGTTCGTAGGCACCTTGAATTATATGCTTTTTAACACTTTCAGCAGAGTACTTTCCGCAGAGCTCTTTTAACATGCTCTTCCATATTTTCGGAGCTAGGGGAGGGGGCATTGATAGCCCCCGGTGAGGTGAAGGTGGCACCGGACCCCCGGTGGGGCGCGGGTTAAATGCTTCTGGAAATGACATCATAGTTCGGTGATTCAATGTGACGGGGACATATTTCTTTTCAAAAGATGTACAATGATCCAAACAACCATACATGACATTTAGGTACACCAGGTAAGTTCATTTCCAAAGGGACACTAATGTGAATTCAAAATAGGGGAGAACAACTCCTCATTCCTGTGCTTGTGGTAAAGTGATTCAATTCTAGTTTGGCTGCTTGATTTTGATTCTTCCAGTGTTTTTATTCTTAAGTTGCAAGTCAATTAGAACATGAGTTACGCTAGCATAGCTTCACAGTAACACCTAGTGTTATATATATGAAGCTAAAAGTAGTATATGCATTTCGAAAGCCATCATTTTTATTATTTAACATGAAAGATTACCATTATATGTCAAAACGCTTTCAAGACAATTTTTTAATTTCACTGTACTACGGGTCAAGGTCACCATAATAAAACTAGGTCATGAGGTCACTAACATTTTTTGTTTAAATTGCAAAATTGAAGATAGCCAAAATGTTGCCCGCCAAATTTAAATCCTAAGACTACAAAATTTTTAGAAATCACTGGAAAAATTTTTCGAGCTATAGGCATTCTAATCAATGCCTATATAATGAACTTCAAAAATTGCCGGAGGCTATTTCTCTCAAACCGATTTTCAAATATTTTTTTGGTGCCATGGGTGGATTCTACGCCCTTGCGAGTCCCCATATACCAATTTTGGTGAAAATAAAAAATAGTAGGGTCTTATGCCTTGGTCGATTTACGGTGGAATGACCCATGGGTAAGTGATGGGCATTTTATCGAAACTGTTAACCTATTTCGATAATAAGTGAGTGGCCTCCCAAAATGTTGCCGAAGATACAAAAATAATTGATAGTTTCGTTATCAGGATTTTTCAAATAGCATGAAACCACAATAATAATTTTTCGCGTATCTCCCTTTAAGGACTTGAAACCATGGTGAGAATCAAAGCTGGTCTGATAAATTTAGCACCTTGTAATACATTTTCGGACTAATTACTCGAAAGCTGTTAAAGATAAGTGGGTAGTGTAAATGAGTGAAATGACTGCAATTAACTTTCCTATTCAGTCATGTCCATTCTGAGCTTGTGAGCGACATGTGCTCGGAACTGAGAAGCTACAAATAAAATGTTCGTTACCAAAATTATATTTATACATATAAAACAATGAATTTCAATATCACGATATCCATCTCCAAATATTATCAGGCAAAATCAATTTTCTTTCATTATCTGATATGAAAATTCAAGTCGGCGCATTATATCGCGAGATATTAAGATTTGAATGAACAGAGAAAAAATGTAGTTCTCCAGCAGAATGGTAAAAACTAGGTCAGAATTTGACGTTTTTCACTGGAAACTATGCCTAAGCACAATAAAATTGACCTAGCTGCCTCCAGGTGGCTGTCTTTAAACTAGTTTAAGCGTGCCTTCTGACATTTTGAGCTTATAAATCAGCCGTCAAATTTCAATATATATTTTTTGCTTGTATCAGAAATACTCCGTTTTGGCGTAATAGATATTGTCGTACCAGTTTGACATTTTTTCTTAGGTGGCCCCTGTTGCTTATTCAAAAGGAGCAAAATTTCAAATTCGTCGCTTAAGAAACAAAAATGAGAAAAATGCATAATTGAAAACATTTGTTCCAAAATTTCTCAAAAACTATTTTGAATTTAGATTTGGGAACCTTAGTTTGGGCGTGTGCCGTAAAAGGGCTATCACCCTACACAATTGCAGAGCCCTGGCATCAACTGTCAAAACCGCCAAGCGGCCAGAATAGAGCCTCTTGAGAGATCACAATCCGCTTCGCTCCATGGATTTCGTCATGCGGCTCTGACACAGTACCGGGTTTTTCGGCATGCTTTACAACTTGGCTACCTCCGTTAAAATCACCTTATAAAGGTATTAAACGCCCTCTAAGGGCTGCTTATGCTGTAGGATCTTTATGAAAGCCGATTCTTTATAGCCATCTTAAATACCTGTATCACCATGGCTTGTCACTCACAATGCACGGTCTTGATAACAACATATCACGAGTTGGGAGAATCATACTGTATTCTTCCACGGACTTTTTCCAGACTGTCAGAAGCCGATGTTGTTGAAGCGGTTCGCCGTTTCGCGCTGGAAAACCCAAGATGGAAGACTGTTCCAGTCTGCCTCAGCCCTGCAACCCAGGTGGTTCCGCCGAGCACGGGTATTTGCATGAGGATGGGGAACCTTGAACTGATGGGCTCGTGTATCGGTCACTTGCGGCTTCTGAAACAGTAGCTCCTTTCACTCTGATATGCAGTTTTGCATTATCTTGTAAATAATGTGCTGATCATTCACGGATATCACAACCGGAAATGCGCCAAACTACGTGCCCAACCAATTCAATATGGCTGCTTCAATGGCGGCGTGGGCTGCCTTTCAGTAAAAAAGCAATGCACATGCGTGAATCAGAAAAGAGTCCGAATCCACATTTCGGATATATTGGACGCCTTTTTCAAGTGTCGGGCGTTATGCATTAGGGAGACAAAAAACATTGTAGGGAATCAGTTGACTCTTAAAACAATAAGTCGTTGTTTTTAAGAGTGTCAATTGTTCCAAATGACACCTAATGCCTCCCATAAGTGTGAAAATGATTCCTTTGTAGAATCAGACAGTGCTTCTGATGCTGCCTAAACACGCTCAAAATTGATGTGTGACACCCCAAAATAATAATTGACTCGTTTGAGGTATACGTACACCTCGGAAGTGGCGCCATTGATTGGGGACTGACCCATTTCTTTAAGACTAGCGACGCTCTAAGCGACAGTGGCGGCGCTGCCATAGAGGCACAGTATGCACTGCCCAGCCACTTTTAAATGTCGAAGTAGGTATGTACTTTATGTGGAATAAATCTAATTTGACTCGATGTTTAAGTTACAAAGCATATTTATTTTTCGGATCACTGGGTCAAAGAGACGATAATTAGCATCTCTGAGAATCCACGTTCGCAGCTCTTACCGTCAACTAATGTGATATTAGGCACTTCGCGATTTCGCTGAATCTGCCTAACACCGTGGCAAACCTAACGTGTGCTTTTTGATTGACATCTCTAATACCTCATTTATTCGGACGCGAGTACCGGCTCGTTAAATCACCAACCCAGGCTTGCCTAAGAAGCTAGCACGTGCGATGCCGCGTCTTAGGACCTTGATTGTAGCGGATTCCTTTATTGACACTCTTGTATTCGCGGATGTCTAGCCTTCTCTACTGCGGAACAGTTGTTTGGCAATTATTACGAGATATCTAATTCGTGAAACCCTTATAAAGAATGCAGGGGCGCAGCCAGGGGGGCACAGGGGGCACGTGCCCTCCATCAGTGCCGGGGTGCCCTTTTGATTGCCAGGTGGTGTACCCTCTTTGGGACGTACCGCTGGAAATTTAGTGCCCTGCGCCGTTGAGCCTAGATGGAACTAGACTGCACTTAGCGATTTAATTTATTGTTTGACAATTAGGTGCCTTTTTGGTCAGTTAGGGCATTCTGTCGCTTTTCCAAGCACCCGGGAAGAGTATAGGCACGTAATCCGTTTCCAGATAATGCCTCACCTTCGCCAATAATAGTACGGGCGGAGCTCATCTGGTGCCCCTTGAGCTCATCTGGTGCCCCCTGAGCGCTGGTCTTGGCCCCCGGAGCTGATCATGTGCCCTCTGAGCTGATCTGATGCCCTCGCAGTCAATCTGGTGCCCCCCCTGAGAAAATAACTGTGCCTTCTGAACCTATACAATGCTCTCTAAGTCAGTTTGATGCCTCCGAGCATGCCTGGTGCCCTATTAGCTGTTTTAGTGCCCCTTGAGCTGATCCGGGCCCCTGAACTTATTTAATGCCCCCCGTAGTTTATCTACTGTCCAGGGCTGCAGCCAGAGGGCACAGGGCGCACGTGCCCTCATCGGTGCCGGGTGCCCTTTTGATTGCCAGGTGGTGCCCTTTTGATTTGGGCCGTGGCGCTCGAAATTTAGTGCCCTACGCCGTCGAACCTAGATGGAACTAGACCGCATTTAGGGATTTCAACTACTGTAAGACAATTAAGTGCCTTTTTGGTCAGCTAAAGCATTCTGTCGCCTTTCCAAGCACCCGGGAAGAGTAAAGGCACGTAATCCGTTTCCAGATAATGCCTCATCGTCGCCAATAATCGTACGGGCGCAGCTCATCTGTGCCCTCTGAGCTGATCTGGTGCCCTCGTAGTCAATCTGTTGCCCCCCTGAGAAAATAAATGTGCCTTCTGAACCTATATAATACGCTCTGAGTTAGTTTGATGCCTGCGAGCTTGCCTGGTGTCCTTTTAGCTGTTTTAGTGCCCCTTGAGCTGATCCGGGCCCCTGAGCTTATTTAATGCCTCCTGGAGTTGATCTACTGTCCAGGGGTGCAGCCAGGGGCACATGGGGCACGTTCCCCCATCACTGCCGGGGTGCCCTTTTGATTGCCAGGTGGTGTACCCAATTTGGGCCGTGCCGCTCGAAATTTAGTGCCCTACGCCGTTGAACCTAGATGTACTGGACCGCACGTAGCGAGTGAAACTATTGTCGGATAACTTAACACGCGCATTGACGGGGGTCTGAGCCACTTCGATTGACGGGGGGGCGGGTACCCGCCCCCTAAGATCTCGAGAACCACGGTAGGTAGCGAAAACGGTAAACGGCGTTAGGCTGCCCATCCACTTTCCATCGAAACATCTGGACCTTTTTTTGTCAGGTACATTTAAGGTCACGGAGGTCAAAACATGTCCGTCATAGGGATAACATGTAAATTCAGTTTTTCAACCATTACATCTGAACAAGTAAAGATAGAGCAAAACGATATGAACTATATGAATCCCCTTAGCAAGCCGAATCGAATGATATATAATTTGACCTCGATAGGTCAAATCAAGGATTTGACCTGACCTGAGGTCAGGTCAGGGTCAAATTATATAAAATGCATATCATTAGAACCGCAATGCCTGGGCGAGTCTAATGCAGCTAAAATAAATGCTCTATCCCATCCGTTACTGAGTTATTCCGTAAAACCATTTTTCCATGTATTTCAATGGAGAGGTCATGCCTCGTACCTGACCTTAGGTCATCGATATCAAAATACCGGAACATATTTTAGAGAACTCGGTGGGGCCATTATGTGATATGAGTTTCAATCGGATAGTTCACCCTCCTCCGACTTGTGCTATCTTAAACTTTTTTGAGGTCGGGTCACTTGACCTGTACTGGTGACCTGACCTGAGATGACCTAACCTTAAAATTTTCCGAAGTTGTAAAATGATGAGGGGAAAGGTATAGTACGGCGGCGCTACGCGCCGCCGTTTTTTCTATCTCCGAAAACCCAGGGGGCGGGTCCCCCCGTAATGCGTGTTAATACCTTTTTCGGTCAGCTAGGGCATTCTGTCGCCTTTCCAAGCACCCGAGAAGAGTATAGGCACCTAGTATGTGTCCACCTAATGCCTCATTGTCGCCAATAATCGTACGGGTGAAGCTAATCTGGTGCTCTTTGAGCTCATCTCGTGACCCCTCAGCTGGTCTTGGCCCCTTGAGCTGATTACTTGCCCTCTAAGCTGATCTGGTGCCCCTGAGTCAATCGAGTGCCCCACTGAGCAAATAATTGTGCCTCCTGAACCTATATAATGCCTTCTGAGTTAGTCTAATGCCTCCGAGCTTGCTTGGTGCCCTAATAGCTGATTTAGTGCCCCTTGAGCTGATTCGGGCCCCCGAGCTGAGCTCATGCCTCCGCAAGTTAATTCTGTCTCCTAAGGCAATATGGTGCCTCTTCAGCTGATTAGGTGCCCCCTCAGCTGATTATTGATGTCTCCTTAGATGGCCTGGTGCCCCCCTGAGCTGGTTTGGTGGGCCCTGAGCCCACCTTGTGTCCCCTGAACTGTTATGGTGCTCCCTGAGCTGATTTAGGCTCCTGCCATAGTCTGGGGGGGCTGGGAGCTGATCTGGCCCCCGAGCGGATCGATCTGGTGCCACCTGAGCTGCACCAATGCCCCTGAGTCGATCTAGTGCCTCCTGAGCCCATCTCATGCCCTCTGAGCTAGTCTGGTGCCCCCTGAGCTAATCTGGTGCCCTTTAAGCTGATCTGGGCCTCCTTACGTGATTTCATGAGCAGCTCTAAAACCCTGAGCTGAGCTGGGCCCACAGAGGCTGATGAGGGCCCCTGAGATGGTATGGGGCTCTTGAGCTAATTAAGTGCCTCCTGACTTGATCTGGTATTCCCGAGCTGGTCAGGGACCACTGATCCGATTGTTTGTCCCCGAAGCTGATCTGGTGCCCTATGGGCATCTGGTGTTCCCTGAGCAGCTCTGGGGCTTTTGAACTAATTGGGCCGCGAGCTGGTGAGGGATCCCTGAGCTGATTTAGTGGCCCCTGACTTGAACATGCCCCCTGTGCTGATTGATCTGGTGCACCCTGAGCAGATATACTGCCTCCTGAACTTAACTAATGCCCCCTGAGTCGATCTGGTGCCTGCTGAGTCATCATTGCATCTCCTGAGCCCAGCTTATTCCCTCTGAGCTAGTCTGGTGCCCTATGGCTGATATGGTGCCCTTTAAGCTGACCCGGGCCTCCTGGGTTGATTACGTGATTTCCTGAGCAGCTCCCAGGCCCTGAGCTGAGCTGGGCCCACAGGGGCTGGTGAGGGCCCCTGAGATGGCATGGGGCTCCTGAGCTGATTAAGTGCCTCCTGACTTGATCTGGTATTCCCGAGCTGATCTGGGCCCCGAGCTGGTCGGGGACCACTGATCTGATTATTTGTCCCCGAGGCTGATCTGGTGCCCTATAGGCAGATCTGGTGTTCCCTGAGCAGCTCTGGGGCTTTTGAACTGCTTGGGCCCCGAGCTGGTGAGGGATTCCTGAGCTGATTTAGTGGCCCTGACTTGATCTTGCCCCCTGACCTGACTTGAGGCTCCTGAACTGATCTGGGGCCCCAAGAGCTGATCTGGGGAGCAGGAGCGGATCTAGGCTCTGAGGATACCCTGAGCTGGTCCGGGCGCTGAGCTTTTGAGAGCCCCTTAAGTTGGCTTGAGGTCCTCTGAGGTGATCTGGCGCCTTAAACTGTTCTGGGGCTTCTTGAACTGGTTTAAGGCCCCATGAGCCTATCTGTGGCCCATTGAGCTAGTCCGAGGACCTCATCTCTGGGACCAATGAGCTAGTCTAGTCCCTGGGTGAAGCATGAGCTGCTCTGTGGCCCTGATCTACATCAGGGGCCCCTGAGTTGGTCTTCAATAGACAGATAATAAAAACACAATGCCAACTCCCATCATCTCGGGGCGGGGTAACTGAGCTAGTCTAGCCCCGGGAGGCACAACTGGGGGATGGGGGAAGCTGCTCTGGAGGCCTCTGATCCACACTTGGGGGCCCCAGAGCTGGTCTTGAATAGATGGGGAATAAAAACACAATGGAAACTACCCTTGCAAAACGGAGCTACCGAGGAATGAGGAATCTCTAAAACGGCTTGTGATACCTAGGCACCCCTTGTTATATAAATTGCTTATTATACTGGTGGATTCTGGGAAGGCATGATAAAAAGGCATGTGCCCCTGGCTCAGAGCACAGTCCCCTAAACCAGGATTTCTACTAATTAATTTAAATGAAGAACTAGTTTTCACAATTTTCAGCCCTTTCACACCATCCTCATCCAAACCACCTGTTCCCAACCGCCTGTTCACTATTTATTTACTCTTAACTGGGACCAATCTTTGAGATTATGTAAGTTAATAAATGTGTTCAAAAGGTATCTCCCAAATTTTTCCGCCAGCAAAAATGTGTTCTTCCAAAGACACTATGCCACTCCTCGTCCCACGGCGATTGTGGGAGGCAAAGAACGTAATCCGCGTTCTGCCAGGGCTCACTCGTCACGACGAAACCAGTGGGCATAACAAATGAATTTTCGACTCCAATATGCCTTAACCTGCACATTGTAACAGATATCACATGCTCCACTGATTTTTCTGATGTTAAGAACTTGCATGAGTTGGCTGATTTGTCCTTAAATCTATCGAAAACAGTCGTGTTTTGGCTACTTCCATGACATTATGGTGGTATTTTTTCTTTTTTTCGGTTTTAATCGCGTTTCCCTTCTCTGTCAATGATTTATTTGCATTTTTATTGAACCAAAGATGCCCAAAAATGATATCGACAAAGATATATCAAGTTTTTTAGGTTACGTTAAAAAGTGCCCTTTTTCCCGGGATGCCCTTCAAAGTTGGTGTGCCGCCCCATACCAAAGCTCTGGCTGCGCCCCTGAAAGAACGTGAGTCATGGCACAAAATCTGGCGGATGAAATTTAAAAATCCGTTCCAAATCGATCGTACAGTGGAATTGGACGTCATAAACAATGAAGTGCCGAGCTGTCCTTGAAACTTGAAGCTCTCGTGGTCCTTGTCCTTCCCGGCTTACTTACCTACCTACCTATCTTCTTGAATTTTGCCTTGTACCTTCATATACTGCCGCATAACCGTTTCACAATCTACCAACATATGTTTTTATTTTTATTTTTTTTAATTTGTATGATATAAAACATTTAAGCGTACATATTATTTTTGCTAATCGACTTCACTTACCCCTTCTCCGCCAACCTGGTGGAATCGCCCCTGTCTAATATCGGTAAAGCCAGGGCGACGGCCTTCTCTAAGCCAATCGTGCCCGGCTGTCATAATGTTCAGCACCGCCCCTGCCAAGCGGGGTCGACCAATAAAGCTGGGCCGGAGACTTCGCGCCGTGTCACCGTGACGTTGGGTGTCGTGACATTTTCTCAGTGCTGGTCCGGATGGTGCCCCTCCCCCGCACATCGGAAATCCTGGATACACCAGGTGCATTATTTAACTACTATCTGTTTAAACGCGCACTTATCCCCGTACCATATGGTTCCAATTTTGGATGGAGTGGGGCCAACCTGGCTTGTGGGCTCAAATGCCGGTAATGGCCGTTGTTGTGAATAAAGCTTCAAACAAGAGTCTTGGAGCAGACTAAGAGTGAGCAGCAGAATGAGCTACGGACACATATGAGCTATTGTGCATTTTTTGGTATTACATGCGGTGGAGCGAGATTAGTGACTGAAACAGTAATATTCAATGGGTAAGGATGGTAGATATGCGCTGAATGTTTGAAAAAACTTTAATATTTAAATATCACAGACTTTACATCACGGAATTTACCCTTCCCCAAAAACTTTTGAGAAAAAATCGACGCTCTTGCTAAGAAATCCTCAAAATTCTCTTCCACAGGGCCCCAGAGGCGTAGCTAGGATTTCGCTCAGGGGGAGGGGGGCGGCGCCCCCGAAAAGGGCCCCTGCGACAGCGCCAAAAGGGCTCTGATGGGTAAAAAGGGCCCTGCTTGTTACATAATAGACTGGTGCTGAAGAGGGCTTAAAAGGGCCCTGTCTCGTATGAAATTTCAAATTTGGTCACAGAGCATAGTGCGGGCGGGCCGCGCTTTGCGCGGCCCGTGTCCTCAGGCCCCCTCAGGGGAGGGCGGCTGTCCATGCCGCCCCCTTCCACCTTGGCTACGCCCCTGACAGGGCCCAACCCAAAATATAATTGATCCTACTTCCAGCGCATCAAGTATAACGAGGCAAAGATTATAAGACTGTTGGATGGTCGCCAAGAAGTCAGTGAAGATATCGAAAAAACCAGCTTGCTGAATGCTACATTCGCAAGCAAATTCACATCACCAAAAGTTAAACAAAATACCCGACTGTCCCGGCATATGATTTCCCATTCCTAGACACATTCCCCATACAGGGAGCTGTTCAAACTATTCTAGACGAGCTAAAGGTGCACAAGGACCGTGTGGGCCAAACAATACGCTACTTGACCCGGCACCACCTGGTCTCCGGTTTCCTGGTCACCTGGTTTCCGTGGTGGTGCAAGATAGATGACTGGTGCAACTCGTCTGGTCTGCTGCCATACTTTGCAGATTGGAGCGCAGCAGTGCTAAGACCTACCCACTAAGAATCATAGGCCCTGGTATCAGTGCATGTAATATGTGTTGCATCCATACATATGTATTCACACTAAACATCCACATATAAGACATACACACTGAGGCAAAAAAATGTGTGCAATGCTAATATATGTGTATTGATGCAAAAGTCATCAGTTCTGAAATAAAATAATCCTGAAAAAATGTAAAGGACTTGACCTCTACTCTCTCCTACCCTCTGAGGTACCCTCTGTGGTTGCAAAGCTTAACCTATCATCACGCCTGACGTCACATGCAAGATTCTGAAGTTTACACTATGATTGCCTCTTGAAATCAGTGCCCATTAATGGGCATATACCTACAACAATTACATTAAATTTTTATATGTTTTAACACACATTCTCCAATTCTGGTCTAGCAAAGTGTTTCGGCCTTGGTTCTTGACATTTCTGCATCCTAGAACAGCGCAGCAGCGCCCTATGCTCATGAATACCAGACTTCTAAGGACAAAGAAAATGTAGGCACTGATACAAAGTGAATTTTTCAACCAATTAGTATAACTTTCCCCTATCACCGTCAGCACAGGAAGCACAACCACAGGTGATCACTCATTACAATTCCGTAATAACACACTAAAGATCAGATGCATAAAGGTATGCCTCAGTTGCGCACAAATAGCAGATCTGGCAAATCTAGCATCATACCAGCCTAGAATATAATGGATCTGCAAAAAAACATACTATTTTCAATTAAAACGTTATAATACAAAATAAAGACTTGATTTGTCTATAATATTCTTCTTTGGTATAGTTAATTTAAGAAAACATTGTAAATATTTTGTTTTAAGCAAGATTAAAACAATTTGCCGTGAGGTGCTAGTAGGTGCTTGGTAGGAAACTTGGACCAACCTTATCTTTTAGGGCCTTGCTTTCCGTACACACTACCACCTGGGGCTCCCATCGGACCCCCTACGATCTCGGGAACCGGAAATTATCCTCCTAGACATCCGATTGGTCCCGAGAGCTCTTGCACTGCTTCCAGAGCCGGTAGAAGCTAGAATCTTCGAGCGCGATGCGTCCTTAGAATCAGCGTCTCCAACATTTGACAGAGTTAATAAATTCTATATCACAGTCAAGGACAAAGACAGACGACAGAAATGGATCAGGTACACTCACAAGCTGATGTTCACCATTGTTCAGGGATTAACACCGTCTGGAACACTGCGATAACAACAAAATCAGCGGAGCGTCACACACTGGCGGCCGCCATATTCAGGCGCTCAGCTGTCTATCGAATATCGACCTCCTTCTTCTGGTCAGATGCAAACCCACGCTGATTTTAACGATATTGAAAACCAGCTGCAGTTTATCAATTCGAGTTTTCCCACCCAGCGTGTCATATTAAGTGGAGACTTTAACGCCGATAGAGTCACCAACCAGACAGCCCATTCCCGCCTGTGTGAACTTGAGCGGTATAGTCTCAACTGTGGTGTAAATCAGCCTACTTTTGTCCGCGGGGATCAAAGGTCGATCCTTGATGTTGTGTTTTTGTCAAACGCACTATGTTCAAATGACTTTCAGCCCTCATGCACGGTGGAGCAGTGTAGCTACTCGCAGTGGCGGATCTAGCCGGTCGGTTTGGGAGGGGCAAACCAAAGTCGAAAAGCAAAAAAAAAAAAACGTCGCGCAACTGCGCTAAAATATGACTTCCGGTACGGGTGTTTGAGGCAAGAAGCAAAAAACGTCACGGGCTGAAAAATATGAGCTCAATATCCTTTTTCTATCCAAGGCCCGATATTTTACTGAACTTAACTGGTTCCGTTAGAAGTTGAGAGTTAAAGCACCAAAATGTTGCCTATAAACTTAAAATGAGTCGGGGAAAAAGGAGGTCGATCGCTTTGGGGGCAAAACATAGTTTTGTCCCGGCTTTTCCGTTTGGGGGATTGCCTTTTTGCCCTGATCCGCACTGGCTACTCGTGTCACCACAAACGTGTTCGCGTTGAAGCTAGAATTTCTCGCACGAAACGTAAAGCAGTGTATAGGACAGCCCGTAATTGGACAGCATTCGACACCGATGCATTTCTTATCGACGTAAATTCAACTGATTGGTATAGCATTGTTGGCCGTGACTTCACATGTGAGGAGCAGTGGGATATGTTTTCTAGTAGGCTAATCGGTATTCTTAACTCACATGCACCATTCAGACGTTTTCGTGTGCACAACGAGCGTAAGCCCCCTGTCACGGATGAAACAATTGATCTCATGGAACAAAGAAGAGCTGCTATGAGTTTAGGCAATGTTTCCCTTTATAAGCAGCTGGATACAGTTACAAAACGAGCTATACGGAAAGATTGCAGGGACCGCATTTCAGATCGCGTAAACAATGGCAACTCATCTGAAGTATTTCGTCTTTTACGACCAGTGATAGCTCCGAAGTGAGGACCAGCAACTCAGCCATTAAATTTGACCCCTAATGATCTGAATGCGTACTTTGCAGAAATAGGTTCTGAAACACGAAATCAAGAAATTTCGGAATTTCAAAGATCGGGGCGAGCACCATTTCCGGTTCGACTGCCAAGAGTTAATGCGGGAGCTTTCCATATCATGCCCATCACCATGGGCGAGCTACGAAAAGTAGTGTTCTCCATGCCAAACAAAAATTCTTGCAATAAAGACGACCTGCCCATCAAAGTTTTGAAGATCTGTTTCAGCGTTATTGGTCACATTTTGCTGCGGATTATAAATGCCAGTTTTGTTTCCGAAACCGTGCCCAAAGGTTGGAAAAGTGTTGTTGTAGTTCCAATTCAAAAGCGGAGAGATCCGTCTGTTTCAGCCAATTTCAGACCTGTGACTACAGTGCCAGCCATTAGCAAAATTGTTGAGAAATTGTTGCATACACAATTGACGGCATATTTGACCCACCAGAATCTCTTCAGCGAGGAGCAGCATGGATTCATGGAAAAACATTCAACGTGCACTGCACTTGTAACTATGTCTGAACAGGTTTTAAGTGGCATGGACAATTCTCAAATATCATTTATTACTCTCATAGATTTATCTCGCTGCCTCGATGTTATCGACCACGAAATTATTCTTAAAAAAACTGGAACTATTGCAAATTTCAACTGGTTGGTTCAAAAGCTATCTACAAGACCATATTCAAAGAGTCAAAATTGGGGAAAACTTATCGGAACCGGCAAGAATATTCATCGGCACATTTCAAGCCACTTGCTTAGGACCTTTGCTTAGCAACATAGCAACAAATAATCTTGCTTGTCATATTCCCAGCGAAATCAACGGCTTCAAAGTCACACTATTGCGCTATGCTGACGATTGTCAGTTAGCGATCACTGGACCAGGGAATCGTTTGGATGAGATGAGGACTAGCCTTGAATTAGTTTTAGAAGTTATGAGTCAATGGTTTCAACAGCATGGTATGTTAGTGAATGATGGAAAAACTGAGCTTATTGTATGCGGCGATCAACGTCAACTCGCTCGCATTGAGCAAACACCCTCAATCATGTTCATGGGACAACAATAAGAATGCAAATCTGCTGTCAAAAATTTAGGGGTGATGATGGACAGCCAACTTGGATGGGAGAACCACGTGAAGCTCGTATGCGATCGATGTTTTGGTATATTGATAGGACTTGCCCATTCAAAACATGTGCTGCCTCGAGATGTGTTGCCACGGTTAATTGATTCTCTGGTATTCTCTCAACTTAGGTACTGTATTCAGGTTTTTGGAAGTGCAAATAATACCTGTTTTGGAAAAATTCAGTGTTTTCAATTTTGCTGCTAGGGTTCTATCTGGGCGTCGAAAATATGATCATATTTCGGATGTGATGGGACAGCTTGGCTGGTTGAATTCTAGTCAGTTCTTGGTTTACAGTGACCTTTGCTTGCTCTACAAGGTGCTTACATCAAGCAGACCTCATGCACTACATGCAATGTTCCGTTTCAATCATGAAGTGAACCAACATGAGACTCGACAGTCAAACCATCTTACTGTGACTAGGCCTAGAACAAACCATGGAAAAAGAACGTTTTGTTATCGAGCGTCTCAATTATATAATCATTACACTGGTCGTTTTAATGACCTCCTAGACATTCCATGGAAGATGTTTAAAACAATAGCCAGGGATATAGCTAAGAACACTTGATGACCAGCCAGGATAGTATTTTAATGTCTTTTATCCATTGTCTCTTTTATAATATTGTATATATTAGTGTGTCGACGGATAGCGTGTTGCTTACGTTTCGTTGACATATTGTACAGAAAAATGACGATCTCGGTAGAGTGAAAGAGAGATGAATGTGCATACCTGTATGACAACAACTAAAGAATAGCCCAATCTGTGTGGAATGGTTGGATGGTGTCACAATATACAATATACAATATCCGGATAAATTGAAACGGCGCTAAAGGCAACGGATCATCTTCCGCTTGAAGCCAAGTTTGAATCAAATCCGTTAGCCCGTAACGTCACAGTGGGCCAAAATGGGTCAAATTTTGACCCATTTAGAAAACCCATTATAACACAAGAAGCATGAAACCTAGAAGAAAAGACATAAATGTGTTCGTCTTGACCCAAGGATTCAAATGATATGCGACATGACCCCGTAAGCTTGCATTGTGATCTGGACTATACCTCAGGTTAAAAAGACCTTCAAATGTCCTTTAGCATATCATTCAAATCCTTGGATCATACTCATTACTTAAATTTAAGACTGTGTGGTCAATATTTATTCTTGGACCTGGTTGTGGATTTGTTTCGTAGTAAAGGACCTCTTCTTTGTTGGGTGTGCGATGGATAGGCAGCTTCCTCTGATTCCGATATATATATATATATATATATATATATATATATATATTTTATAACTTAGATTTAAGACCAAAACACTCTACCAAAACTAATATCAAGTGCCTGATGAGAATAAACTGGATCTTTTTTAATCCGTCTTTCTTTTCGGCAGCAATGGAATATTGAACGTGGGTTCATTCTGCACCTTACAAAGATTTTTCTACGCCGGGAATTTCACATTTTTACCGTTTTTATGACATTTGTACGACCCACGGGTTGGGGTTTTATTATGCTTGCTTCATGTCATTTTGCGTTGCTCAATCTGAAAATACCGGGTGTAAAATATTCGCCGAAAGAAGAGTGTATTTTGGGCACGGTATATAAAATCAAATTTCTGGCGTACTTTTTGCAATGCATGTTGTAGCTCATCCGCACAAAAGGTGTTTCCAATTAACGTTTTTCCCTATTGACCTCTGTGACCTGTGCACTCGATATCTGTGCAGGGAATATTATTGAATATGCTTAATTCAAGTGAAAATATAGGTTTTCATCACTACCTCACCGCTGTGGTTCCGGGCCTCCTATAGAAAATCCTTGTCGACGCCCTGGATGTCGGACAAAGGTAGGTATATCAACGATCCATATCAGATTCATTGAAGCAAATTCAACAGCTCTTTGCTATTTGTTGCACTTAGCTATAATTATTTAGCCTTCGTTTCTTCTCCGCGACTAGACTAACCTCCACGTGTCATGATCAACCCTCTGTGGAATGCGGAACTGCAATGCGGTGGTTCAAGCTCAGAACTATAGCGAAAACAAAATGACACCATTCCATCCACGTGTTTACTCTAGTAAAAAATTACCTTCTTCTATAATTAAAACACACTCAAATGAAGATCAGAAGAATAAATACATTCATTTAGCGTAGTTAAATCAGCAAATATATCGTTTTAATCGATTGGAATAATTATTTCCCCACAGGAGAGTAGACAAGGCAGTTTGGATTCCAGAAATACTCGGTATTGATACATTTAACCTTTTATTTTACACAATGGAAATGCCCTGTGTAAAATAACTTAGTACACGGAAATATTATGCTTTTTATTCTAATATTAACCCTCGCCCCACCGGGGGGCATCGATGGCCCCCTAAGGTTTTTCCGGGATAGCAGAAAAACGACGAGACTCAGCACCGCGGTTGAGACCTCTACCTCTCACTGCATCATTTTGCCATCATCCCTGAAATTTTTTACCCCGGGTCACCCAAGGTCAGGTCACCAGACGAGGTCAACCAAGGTCACCTCACTTCAACTTTAGAGCTCTGTAAGAGCTACATTTCAAAGTCGATCAATTTGAAACTTCCTACACTTCATGACCCCTCCAGGGTCTACAAGGTGTATATCCGGGATTGTTCGATTTCGTGCTCTGAGGTCAGGTCACGAGGTGACCTCTCCCATTGGAAAAGCATGGAGAATAGCTGTTTCATGATATAAAAGCCACAAAAATGATTGCAAATACTCAACCTGCTCAGAACAGCGTTTTTGGACACCATTCCATGGACCCCAGGGGTCATATTTGCCCTTTGACTTTTCCAAGGTCATCCAAGGTCACCAGAGGTCAAAAACAGTATTTTGACAATAACCTTTGACCTAATTAAGCTAGAGCGGTGAAACAAACACCGTCGTGTTTGTCTTGTCACTGGCTTTCATTTGATATACGGACAAGGTCACTTTTTGATCTTTCGTGACCTCAGGTCATATTAGGTCACGAGGTGACCTCTGGAGGTCAAACCACTGGCGCGAGGTCTTTACGTTCCACATAGCGGAAAAAGTACTGGCAATTTGCTATCAAATGTACTTTACCAGGCCTCAATACCTCTAATGACATAAGAGTTATGCCCAGTTTGCTTAATCATTGCATATTTGAGTGAAAATAGCCGATCTTGACCTAATTTGACCTCTGGAGGTCAAACCATTGACCTGAGCACGAAAACATGTGAAGTAATTTCTTACTGAATTCACGCGAGCTTTCTATTGCACTTTGCAGATTTGCGCTAACACCAATCTTTTCGGAGTTAGAGGGGGGAGGCCATCGATGGCCCCCCGGTGGGGCGAAGGTGGCGCCGGACCCCCGGTGGGGCGCGGGTTAAGCTAGTTGGCAGAATATATTTACGAAGAATTCTAGACAAGTTCTTGAAAATGGAGTAAATTTAGGACAAGACAGATTGAAATTTTACGCTCGAGGTGTTGTTTTTTTCAGTGTAGCATTACGAAACGTTACAAGGGGGAGAGTGATTCCATCGTTACGTATCGCCCACAGTTTTAGAAATTGGGAGTGAAAAATTGGCAAAATGGTGGTTTAAAATCAGGAGCGCAGCCAGGAGGACAAAGGGGGCACGTGCCCCCCCATCGGTGCCGGATTTCCCTTTGGTCGCTAGGCGGTGTACCCCGTGTAACAAAATTTATTACACTTCACTTTAATCACTAAATGACGCGATAATTAATGGTACACCCCGTTTGGGCCGTTCCGCTCGAAATTGAGTGCCCTACGCCATTGAACTTAGATGCAACTAGACTGCATTTAGCGATTTAAACGATTGTTTGACAATGTAGTGCCTTTTTGGTCAGCTAAGGCATTCTGTCGCCTTTTCAGGCACCCGGTAAGAGTATGGGCACGTAATCCGTTTCCAGCTAATGCCTCATCGTCGCCAATAATCGTACGGGCGGAGCTAATCTGTTGCCCCCTTGAACACATCTGGTGCCCACTGAGCTGGTCGTGGCCCCTTAAGCTGATCACGTGCCCTCTTAGCTAATCTGGTGCCCCTGAGTCAATCTGGTGCTCCCTGAGCAAATTATCATGCCTCTTGAATCTATATAAGCATAAGTGTCGCCACCGGCACAAAAGTGGGGGGGGCAGCCAAACTTCAACCTGATGCTGACAAAAAACTGTCAACATCAGGACCAAAAACTGTTCGAATTTGGGCTCTTCGTCGCCTTCCGCAGCGGCTGGATATAAGAATTTCCAGTCTCCTCTCATTTTGACTGAGATCAGGAAATTTCTGGCCAAAAGTGAAGGGCCAGGCCCCCCTGGCCCCCCATTTTCCGACGCGTATGTATATAAGGATCTATGAGTTAGTATGATACCTCCGAGCTTGTCCGGTGCCCATTTAGCTGTTTTAGCGCCCCTTGAGCTGATATGGCCCCCTGGCCTGATCTCATGCCTCCCAGAGTTGATCTACTGTCCCCTGAACCAATATGGTGGCTCTTGAGCTGATCAGATGCCCCCTGAGCTGGTTATTAATGTCTTGTTATATGACCTGGTGCCCCTGAGCTGGCCTGGTGTACCCTGATCTGATCTTATGTTCCCTGAGCTGATCTATGCCCCTGCTCTGGTCTTGGAGCTAGGAACTGATCTGACCCCCGGGCTGATTGATCTGGTGCCCCTTGAGCCAAACTAATGCCCCCTGAGTCGATCTGGTGCCTCCTGGTTAGTGCCTCCTGAGCCCTCTCACATTCCCTCTGAGCTAGTCTGGTGCCCCATAAGCTAATATGGTGCCCTTTAAGCTGACCTGGGCCTCCTGGGTTGATTACGTGATTTCCTGAGCAGCTCTAAGGCTCTGAGCTGAGCTGGGCCCACAGAGGCTGATGAGAGCCCCTGAGATGGTATGGGTCTTGGGCTGATTAAGTGCCTTCTGACTTGATCTGGTACCCCCGAGCTGATCCGGGCCCCGAGCTAGTCGGGGACCACTGATCTGATTGTTTGTCCCCGAAGCCTATCTGGTGCCCTATGGGCCGATCTGGTGTCCCCTGAGCAGCTCTGGGGCTCCTGAACTGATTGGGCCCCGAACTGGTGAGGGATCCCTGAGCTAATTTGGTGCCCCTGACTTGATCTTGCCCCCTGACCTGACTTGAGTCTCCAGAAGTAATTTGGGCCTCAAGTGCTGATCTGGTGCCCAAGAGCCGATTTGGTTTTGGGGGTACCCTGAGCTGGTCTGGGCGCAGAGCGTGTGAGAGCCCCTTCAATATCCTGAGGCCTCCTGAGGTGATCTGGCGCCTTAAACTAATCTAGGGCTCCTTAAGCTGGTTCAAGGCTCTATGAGCCTATCTGGGGCCCATTGAGCTAGTCTGATGACCCCCCATCTCTGGGACCACTGAGTTAGTCTCGTCCCTGGTTGAAGCATGAGCTGCTCTGGGGCTCCTGATCTACATCAGCCCACCCCCTCCCTGAGCTGGTCTTGAACAGACAGAGAATAAGAACACTAGGCCAACTCCAATCATCTCGGGGCAGGGTCACTGAGCTAGTCTAGTCCCTGGAGTCACAACTGGGGGACGGGGGAAGCTGCTCTAAAGGGCTCTGATTGACACAAGGGGGCCCCAGAGCTGGTCGTGAATAGATGGGGAATAAGAACACAATGGAAAATCCCCTTTTAAAATGGAGCTAACGAGGAATGAAGCATTGCTAAAACGGCTTGTGATGCCTAGGCACCCCTGGCTATATAAATTGCTTAATATACTGGTGGTTTCTGGGGAGGAAAGATAAAAGGGCATGTGCCCCTGAGCCCAAAAAACAGTACCCTAAACCAGGATTTCTACTAATTAATTTAAATGAAAAACTCGTTTCCACAATTTTCAGCCCTGTCACACCATCACCAATCGAAACCAAGATACCTTTACTTAAAATCGAAACCACCGGCCTGTTCACCTTTTCTTTGCTCTTAATGCAGTGTCAAATAAAATTACCTCCTCGACCTATCTCGCCTTTTCTTACCGTGGAAAAAGTAAACAAATGTATCCCATCGCAGCTTCACTTTTCTCACCTCCGGCTGGGCTTCCTGCCACAACCCATGCCCTCAGTTTCCCGTTCTCCCAAAAAAGCAACATTTTCCAGGGTCAGACACAATGGGCAAACAGTTATAAGAATACAGTAAGATTTTTCTCGCCACGAGTACTGGTTTAAACAGAGTAAAACATGTTTAAGCATGACGGCAGGTAGCCAACGTATTGAACCGTACATACAAGATCCGTAAAGGAGAAACATAAAAAATTGAGACACCAAGAATTCATTACAGTTTTCGCTTTCCATGTTTGCGTGACAGCAGCTATAAGAAAGCAGTTTCAGATTTTACTTAACTCTTACATTAGACGAAAACTATACGTAAGCCAATGCAGATGAATAAGCTTGGTACCCTAGCGGTTTTCCGTTCACTTCTTAAGCTTTTGCATTCGCTACAAAGAAGATTTGAAAATTGCTTTGATACTTACACGTGTCTTTCATACATTCTTATTATTCCATAAAAGCGTCGAATATGTACTTAGAAACAGAACCCACCATTCCCGCCATTATATGTCTCACTAGATGCAGTAGAATAGAAAACGTTATTAAGATGCGGGAACAACGCATTCTAACTCTGATGGGACGAATCACAGTAACTCAGTCACTGATATCATCACAACTTGTGCGTCTCTGTTCTCCTGCATTTATATACTCAAGTAGACTATTCAATTCATCCATTACAAAATCATGCGATTCCTTTGACGCGGCAGCCCCCCCCCCCCGAAGTCTCTTTCTTAAGTACTTTGTACCAAGGCATCGAAGATGTTGGACTGAAATAATTGATGTCGAGCTCTTTTGCAAGTCCTTACATTTAGTCTGGATTAGGCGCATATATTATTGCAAAGACGCTTTGTCGAGGATAATACTACCGACTTATATTGGCAAGGGGCGGGTGGTGGGTGGTGTGTGGCTTCCGCGCCGACCCGGGTTGCCCGGCGGCTCCTGACGGGCAAGCTGGCCCCGGCACCCTTACGGAGTTGGCGACGCCATATGACCCTGGCAGTTGGTGTGTAGCCCTTTTTATTGTATTGGCAAATATGATGCATCGGAATTGATAAGCACATCTTTTAGAACAGATGAGTTCCAAAATTTTATTGAGATACCCTCACAGAATTCCAAAACTTTACCAGCGCACCAGTCGGAGATATCCGTGAAATTGAAAAGGAGGGAATCTGGTTTAACAAAGGGAATCTGGTTTTACTAAAGTATTCGTAATAATGGAAAGACGAGGATTTAAACGGCATATACCTGAGCCTAGTTGATCGATATCGAAAATTCCGTTGTCACAATTTGTGGCTCTCGGTGGGTCTATTATGCGATATTAATAGATTAGATCAATAGACCATCAAACCTGTTTTCACTAGTTCCATTTGAAGTTGTAAAGATGAAGTCACTTGCTCTGGTGACCTGACCTGAGATAACATGAACTTTACATTTTGAGAGATATTGCGCAATTAATCAAGAATAGGGTGAGCCAAGTACGGCCGCGCTTTGCGCTGCTGTTTTCAGGGGCTGTCGGAAAAACCCGAAGGTGTGTTCAAACACCACCTTCTCCCCAAGCGAGGGTAAGATAGAATAGTAACGTCCTTTGCTACCCTAGGTAAAGCAGCTCTAATACTACTGGAAATGGGACATAAGTTTTGATGATTATATGGTCATGAATTAATGTTCGGACTGAGCCAAGCTACTTTCCATCTGACCCGACTTTTTCTATCTGGGAATGGAGCGCCGCACCAACTGATTGTTTAGAATATCAGCTGGGACCAAGTGGAGATCTGTGGATTCAAATCGAAAAACGGTGTATTTTCATGTCATTGTGCTTTTTTAAGCGCCCCCAGTTTCTGTGATAAAAATATTTTCCGTTAAAAGAAACAGAGGAGAAGACTGCATTCATGGTGTACAAAGATCACTCGAAGAGCATTTCAACAACTCCAGCTGACATTTTGAAGGAAAAAATTGGAGCATTACATGTCATTGCTTTGTGCGAAAATACTTGTAAGAGACAGGCACAGGAGAGAGAGAGAGAGAGAGAGAGAGAGAGAGAGAGAGACTTACAGAACCACTCATCGGCAGCACCTCACTCTGATGCTTACTCAGAGGTATGCTCATAGCTCTGAGCTCTGAGTTTCAACGCACGCCACACGTTCACGGCCTTTGCCGCCGCGAAACCAGCAGTCAGGAAACACCACCCAGCCAGCACAGTTGTCATTGTCGGAAAATTGGTGACATCTATGATAACTCCACCCAATGTCGGTCCTATGACGTTGCCTACCGAAAACAAAGTCCAAAACACACTGGAGATGAACGATTGCGTCAGAATCGTATTGTCCATGCCTCGTGCTAAACATGCCTGGAGCATTTTCGGGAAGAGGGGAATGAAAGCACCTCTTTGAGATAGCTCTTTTATCACCATGCCAACACCCAAAAGCCACCAGGAGGGTTGCAGGGGCAGCAGTGGCGACGGTGACAGCAAGAGCAGGCCAGTGGTGGCACCAAGCAAACACAGGGTAATCAGGGCATAGTTGTTCTCAATACGATCGTGAAGGCTACCCCAGAAGTAGCTAGAAACGGTGGAGGAGCCATTGGCGACGAGATAATAAAGTCCAAGCTGAGATGGCATTATTCCCAGCTCGGCGAACACGTAAGGCCCAATGCCAGGATCGATGGCAGTCCAATTCATTGACACCGTGAACAGAATGAGACAGCACAGCCAGGACTCGGCGTTTCCAACGAAGATCATCAGCAGTGGCCAGTAGGTTTCCGAGTGGCGGGAGTAACGACCAATTCTTGGCATGAGCGGATACGTAACTCCACCAACCAGCAGCATGAGTCCAGCCAGCACATAGAATGGCAGTCCATATCCACCGGCAAAGTAGAGAGCCCCTCCCACCGCTGAACCAAGGGAGATGCCTACTGCGGTCATGGTTTCTGTGATTGCAGCAGCAGTGTTTGTGCGATCCGGGAACTTGCTCGCTACCATGGTGAGAGCAGCCGTATTCATCAAACTTATCGCCATAGCTTCGATTATTCTCGTCAAGAAACACGCCGCGATGAAGGTGTCTGTGTGCGCGATGTGGGGCAGCGCGCCAAAGGCAGCCGTGCTGATGCCGGCAGCGCCCAGACCAGCGCAGTAGGCACGAGTGACGCCCACACGTGGCACGAGACGCCCCGTTATCGGGTACACGACGATCTGGGTGGCGGCAAAACAGCTGAAAATGCCGCCGATCATAGTCTGAGAGATGCCTCGACGAGCTGCCTCTAGAGGGAAAAACGCCGTTATTAGGGCTAATAAACACCCAGCCAGCAGGCTTCCTGAGCCAAGGCATGCCAACAACAGATTTTGTTCTCGGGTGAACGACGAGACGCTGAGTGACGCACTGGAAGCCTCTGCCGCGCCCACTGGTGCGTCGGGCTTGTTCAACAGAGGTGTGGTTTCGTCCAAAGTAGAATCAGCAATGCCTGATTTTGAGTGCTTCGACATCTTTACCATTTTCACGTAACGACCACGCTCGGCGGAACCAGCAGCTGCGTCACCGTCACCGTCCGTATAATTACTTTCACCTGCCCGCTGAAGTACCACCGAGATGTCTGCTCCACGCTTAGGGTGACTCTGGATACTTCCACTTACGCCGAAATGTCGTCTGGACATTCACAGTGAGCTCCGACACCTCCACTTGTTGTCGGTGTGCGGAGATCCGTGCTTCACTGCAGGCTACAACACCTTCCTTCGGCGCTGCGACCAAACTATTGCCACCCACACACTCCACACCCTAGCGGCGACTAACTACACTGGGGGTAAGCCTCCCGCAGTTCAGGACGCGTGCGGCTGCTTCGGCTATAGGTTCGTACCAGTTGAGAAAATGATATAGGTCTGAGGGAGACCTCGCGGTGACGAATTGTTTCAAGGATAATGCTGCTTTACACTGAAAAAAAACACCTGGAGCGTAGAATTTCAATCTGTCTAGTCCTAAAATCACCCCATTTTTAAGCATTTGCTTAGAATTCTTAGTAAAGCTATATTCTGACAACTAGTTTAATTTCAGAATTAAAAGTGTAACATTACAAGCGTGTGGTAATTTAATCTCTGTGTTGTTTTAGCAGAGGGCAGTTCTATTCGTGCTGAAAATGCAAAGGGGTAAATTTATCCGGTACATGTACTCTGCAGAGTATTTCTATGGAACTCGCAAACTGCCTCAAGAATAGTCGTACTCTCCTGTGGTTAATTCTTCTTATCTTCATTTGAGTGTGTTTCTATGATATAAAGAAGTATTTTTTACTACAGTTGACACGTGGGTGGAATCCTACCATTTTGTTTTCGCTTCAGTTCTGAGCTTGAACCACCGCATTGCAGTTCTGCATTCCACAGAGTGTTGATCTTGACGCGTGGAGGTTAGTCTAGTCGTGGAGAAGAAACGAAGTCTAAATAATTCTAGCTAAGTGCAAAAATAGCAAAGAGCTGTTGAATCTGCCTCAATTGGCCTGATATGAATCGTTTATATACCTATCTTTGTCCGGCATCCAAGGCGGTCGTCAACGATTTTCTACAAGAGGCCCGGATCCACTGTGGTGAGCTAGTGATAACCTATATTTTCACTTGAATTAAGCATATCCAATAATATTCCAGCACAGATATCGAATGTACCCGTTTCCGAACAGTAGAGGGATTTCAAACCCCCCCACCCCCATAGTGAGCTTTTGTTAGCCACTCTCGGGACATAGATGAGTCATTCTAGGACACATCACTCAGGTAAGCACGAAAAAGTCCAACATAACCCACTCCTCAGATTTCCACCAAACCTTTACCCAAGGCTCTCTGCAAAAGAACAATTTGGGCCCATTTTCAGGTCCAAAGGTCAACGAGGTCACCAGATAGAGGTCATGAAATTTCCAAGGCTAACACGAACATTGAATCAGAAATAATTTCATTTCTTAAAGGTGGCTGATCTAAATTAATGTTTATGAATATCCCTGGATAGAAGATGCAACGGTTCAGATAAGAAAACATTAAAAAAACTTTGACTTCAGGTCAGGTTTTGCCTCGTGACCTTGTGAACTCCTCTTTAAATCTAAAAGTAAAAAAGAATCATATTCTGATTTTTCAATGGGTGCTCCTCAGGCTATAAGCTAACCAATGGTGGGTGACCTTTGTTTAAATCAGATTTGGTAACAGGTCACAGAGGCCATTACCTAGGTACCTAAAGTTATTGTTTTTGGTCATGAACGGTTCTCCGGCCACCTCGGAAAAATAGGGGCTGGCCTCCGAGACCCCCTCCATTGCACGTGTTAAGAAAGCTGTGCAGCGCCTCAGAGAGGTGATTTGCGGTGATTAGTGGAAATGACGCAGTGGCAAGCGGATATGAAAGAGGAAAATTTGGGAAGTGTAAAACGAAGACGCCTAAGACCAAAACCATTAACCTAGTGATGTTTGTGCAAAGAGGAACTAAATAATTTTAGAAATTGAAGGTCAATTCCAATACTCTTCCAGATTAGAGTACAAATTAGATGTATTTAGATTATTAGAAGTTAGTATGAAAACAAATGATTGAAACTCTCCGTTGTAGTGTATGTTTATCAGAGTGTGTACTAATCAGCCTAACCAGAGTAAACTGGCCTCAAACGCTCCATGAGAATAAACTGGGTCGTTTTTTTAATCGGTGTTTCTTTTCAGCAGCAATGTAATATTGAACGCGGGCTCATTTTGCACTTTGCAAAGATTTTTCTACGCTAGGAATTTCACGTTTTAATCTATTTTTACCCCTCACTTCCAGTTTACACACTTCCGGTTTAGCTGACAATCTTTTTACTCCAGTGGTATAATAATATTCCCTCAAAACACATGCATTTTTGCATTACACCGGTGTAAAATGGCTTGCGGAATAATGCTGGAAAGAGGAGTTGATTTTGGCACCGTAGAAATAATCCTAAAAGTGGCGTACTTTTTGGTAGCTGATATTTTCACACCCCACGGGTTGGGGTTTTATTATTCCTGTTTCATGGCATTTTACGCTTCTCAATCTAAAAATATCGGGTGTAACATATTAACGGAAAGAAGAGTGGATTTTGGCACCGTAGAAAAAATTCAATTTCTGGCGTACTTTTTTCAGTGTAGCTTTAGCTGCATTAGCCTGTAAAACTGAGGACTTCTTTTGAAGTTTCTTATGCCCCGTGTTGATTCCAAACGATTAAGGGGCTCATGACGTCAGCGACCGAAGACGACAGGCATTTGCTATCTATTGCGGACTGGTGGGGGGCAAGGAAAACGTCTGTCGGCATCAATAAACACATATTTTCTCCTTCAATGGCTGAATTTATCCTTGGCAATTTTGCCACCCAATGGCATTAGAGACTGTTCATAAATGGCACCACACGCAGAGGGAGGGGGTTGGCTGAGAAGGGACTAACCATGACATGGTCACGGGGGAGGTGATGCCAGAATTGGCGTGCCCTGACAATGGTAGGCTTTGAGTCTTGAGCTGTTGTTTGGTTTGACGGGGAAAGTGCGGCTGCCTGGAATCAGGACTGAGTTCGAACGTGAACTAAATGTTTGATCTTTGCGCCTTTGCAGAGGTGCGCCGGACTGGTCACTGAGAGAACGACTGTAGGTAAGCACAGAACAATACTTTACATTCTTATCCATTCCGCCCCAATTTTAGTTGGTCCCGTCCAAAAGTATGTATGTATGTATGTTTTCACATCAGCAGGTCTTTCCGCACACAGTGGGTTATTCTTGGACCTTTGTCAAAAACATAGTCAAATGTCAGTGCTCCAGCACATCGTCACGAACTGAACACAAGAACTACATGCCCCAACATGATATGAGAATTGCTAAATTAAAATAGAAACGTAAAATATGATACTATGTATCTATGAGCACTCAATTCATCCGATCACCCAGCACAGCGCGCCTGATATTCTTTTTGAAGACACAATAGTTTGTTGCCCGAGGATTTCCAACAAGCACACAAATATTTCTGTAAAGCGATGAGACACGATAAACAAAGCTACGTTTTCCATAATTGTAGTCCATAATAAGTCGTAATTCATGATTTTAGTCCAAGACAACAATCTTTCGGAAGGGCTGCTGACACAAAAACTCTGGAAAACCTCATTTTTTTGGATGATTTTGGGCCAAACCAGACATTCGTGGGGAGCTTTGGAGAGCCATGGCCCGGATGGCCCCTATATGATGGCCAATAGGCCCGTCCCATTCTGTGCTGAAAAATGCGATTTCTTCAAATCTTTGAAGCTTTGTGTAATGCGGCTGAGATTAGAACTTTACTGATGGAAAGTAAAGAGACGCATTCCCTCTTCTCCCGGTTTTGAGGCCGTGCCACTCTTCTATTTTAACCACGGGCGCAGCCAGGGCTTTGGTATGGGGGCACACCAACTTTGAGGGGCACCCCGGGAGAAAAAGGGCCCTTTTATGTAACCTAAAAAACTTACTATATCTGTTTTGTCATTTTTTGGGCACCTTTGGTTCAATAAAAATTCAAATCAGGCGACGGAGAAGGAAAACTCGATTAAAACCGAGGAAAAAGAAAGAAAAAACATCACCGAAATGTCATGGAAGTTGCCAAAACACGACTGTTTTGGATAGATTTAAGGACAAATCAGCCAACTCATATAAGTTCTTAGCATCCGAGAAATCAGTTGAGTCTGTGATATCTGTCACCATGGCAAGCTAAGACATATTGGAGATAGTGTATTTGGAATAATACATTTTTTCTGCCGGAATAATTTGCGAGATACCTTTTGAACGCGTTCATAAAGTTCCATATTCTCAAGGATCGGTCCCAGTTAAGAGCAAAGAAAAGGTGAACAGGCCGGTGGTTTCGCTTCAGCCCCCTCCAACAGCAAGCGCAGACCACCGTATGTGACGTCACACCTCGTACCATATAACATGGGAAAATTAAATGATTAAATATCCAAATTTTTGTAAAAAGAGGCCCACAATAAAAGAATGCTTATTAAATTCATTTAGGATAAATTTGATTACCGTGCATTCTCACAAATTCATAAGCGGGAAGTGTTATTAGCAGCAATTTAACATACGGCTCAATGGTGAAGGAATTCCTCCACGCCTGAGTGACGTCACACGGGCGTGGAGGAATCCCTCTTGAATGTACCTTTAAGTAAAGGTATCTTGGTTTCGATTGGTGATGGTGCGACAGGGCTGAAAATTGTGGAAACGAGTTCTTCATTTAAATTAATTAGTAGAAATCCTGGTTTAGGGTACTGTGTTTTGGGCTCAGGGGCACATGCCTCTTTATCTTTCCTCCCCAGAAACCACCAGTATAATAAGCAATTTATATAGCCAGGGGTGCCTAGGCATCAAAAGCCGTTTTAGCAATGCCTCATTCCTCGTTAGCTCCATTTTAAAAGAGGATTTTCCATTGTGTTCTTATTCCCCATCTATTCACGACCAGCTCTGGGGCCCCCTTGTGTGGATCAGAGCCCTTTAGAGCAGCTTCCCCCCGTCCCCCAGTTGTGACTCCAGGGACTAGACTAGCTCAGTGACCCTGCCCCGAGATGATGGGAGTTGGCCTAGTGTTCTTATTCTCTGTCTGTTCAAGACCAGCTCAGGGAGGGGGCTGATGTAGATCAAGGAGCCCCAGAGCAGCTCATGCTTCAACCAGGGACGAGACTAACTCAGTGGTCCCAGAGATGGGTGTCATCAGACTAGCTCAATGGGCCCCAGATAGGCTCATAGGGCCTTGAACCAGCTTAAGGAGCCCTAGAATAGTTTAAGGCGCCAGATCACCTCAGGAGGCCTCAGGATATTGAAGGGGCTCTCACACGCTCTGCGCCCAGAACAGCTCAGGGTACCCCCCAAAACCCAGATCGGCTCTTGGGCACCAGATCAGCTCTTGAGGCCCAATTTACTTCTGGGGACTCAAGTCAGGTCAGGGGCAAGATCAAGTCAGGGGCACCAAATTAGCTCAGGGATCCCTCACCAGTTCGGGGCCCAATCAGTTCAGGAGCCCCAGAGCTGCTCAGGGGACACCAGATCGGCCCATAGGGCACCAGATAGGCTTCGGGGACAAACAATCAGATCAGTGGTCCCCGACTAGCTCGGGGCCCGGATCAGCTCGGGGGTACCAGATCAAGTCAGAAGGCACTTGATCAGCCCAAGACCCATACCATCTCAGGGGCCCTCATCTGCCTCTGTGGGCCCAGCTCAGCTCAGAGCCTTAGAGCTGCTCAGGAAATCACGTAATCAACCCAGGAGGCCCAGGTCAGCTTAAAGGGCACTATATTAGCTTATGGGGCACCAGACTAGCTCAGAGGGAATGTGAGAGGGCTCAGGAGGCACCAGATCGACTCAGGGGCATTAGTTTGGCTCAAGGGGCACCAGATCAATCAGCCCGGGGGCCAGATCAGTTCCTAGCTCCAAGACCAGAGCAGGGGCATAGATCAGCTCAGGGAACATAAGATCAGCTCAGGGTGCACCAGGCCAGCTCAGGGGCACCAGATCATCTAAAAAGACATTAATAACCAGCTCAGGGGGCATCTGATTAGCCCAAGAGGCACCATATTGGTTCAGGGGACAGTAGATCAACTCTGGGAGGCTTGAGATCAGGCCAGGGGGGCCATATCAGCTCAAGGGGCGCTAAAACAGCTAAATGGGCACCGGAAAAGCTTGGAGGTATCATACTAACTCATAGATCCTTATATAGATTCAAGAGGCACAATAATTTGCTCAGGGGGCACCATACTGACTCAGGGGGCACCAGATTAGCTTAGAGGGCACGTGATCAGCTTAAGGGGCAACGACCAGCTCAGTGGGCACCAGATGTGTTCATGGGGGCAACAGATTAGCTCCGCCCGTACGATTATTGGCGACGATGAGGAATTAGCTGGGAACGGATTACGTGCCCATACTCTTACCGGGTGCTTGAAAAGGCGACAGAACGCCTTAGCTGACCAAAAGGCACTACATTGTCAAACAATAGTTTTAATCGCTAAATGCATCTAGATGCGTCTAAGTTCAACGGCGTATGGCACTCAATTTCGAGCGGAACGGCCCAAACGGGGTACACCGCCTAGCGACCAAAGGGCAATCCGGCACCGATGGGGGGGGCACGTGCCCCCTTTGTCCTCCTGGCTGCGCTCCTGATTTTAAACCACCATTTTGCCAATTTTTCAATCCCAATTTCTAAAACTGTGGGCGATACGTAACGATGGAATCACTCTCCCCCTTGTAACGTTTCGTAATGCTACACTGAAAAAAACAACACCTCGAGCGTAAAATTTCAATCTGTCTTGTCCTAAATTTACTCCATTTTCAAGAATTTGTCTAGAATTCTTCGTAAATATATTCTGACAACTAGCTTAATATTAGAATAAAAAGCGTAATATTTCCAGCGTGTGGTAACTTAATCTTTCTGTTATTTTAGCACAGGGCATTTCCATTCGTGCTGAAAATACAAAGGTGTAAATTTATCAATACCGAGTATTTCTATGGAACTCGCAAACTGCCTTAGATCGTCTTACTCTCCTGTGGGGAAACAATTATTCCAATCGATTAAAACGATATATTTGCTGATTTAACTACGCTAAATGAATATATTTATTCTTCTGATCTTCATTTGAGTGTGTTTTAATTATAGAAGAATGTATTTTTTACTAGAGTAAACACGTGGATGGAATGGTGTCATTTTGTTTTCGCTATAGTTCTGAGCTTGAACCACCGCATTGCAGTTCCGCATTCCACAGAGGGTTGATCATGACACGTGGATGTTAGTCTAGCCGCGGAGAAGAAACGAAGGCTAAATAATTATAGCTGAGTGCAACAAATAGCAAAGGGCTGTTGAATTTGCTTCAATGAATCTGATATGGATCGTTGATATACCTACCTTTGTCGGACATCCAGGGCGTCGACAAGGATTTTCTACAAGAGGCCCGGAACCACAGCGGTAAGGTAGTGATGAAAACCTATATTTTCACTTGAATTAAGCATATTCAATAATATTCCCTGCACAGATATCGAGTGCACAGGTCACAGAGGTCAATAGGGAAAAACGTTCATTGGAAACACCTTTTGTGCGGATGAGCTACAACACGCATTGCAAAAAGTACGCCAGAAATTTGACTTTATATACCGTGCCAAAATACACTCTTCTTTCGGCGAATATTTTACACCCGATATTTCTCAGATTGAGCAACGCAAAATGACATGAAGCAAGCATGATAAAACCCCAACCCGTGGGTCGTAAAAATGTCATAAAAACGGTAAAAATGTGAAATTCGCGGCGTAGAAAAATCTTTGTAAGGTGCAGAATGAACCCACGTTCAATATTCCATTGCTGCTGAAAAGAAAGGCGGATTAAAAAACGATCCAGATTATTCTCATCAGGCACTTAATATTAGTTTTGGTAGAGTGTTTTGGTCTTAAATCTAAGTTATAAAATATATATCGGAATCAGAGAAAGCTGCCTATCCATCGCACACCCAACAAAGAAGGGTCCTCTACTACGAAACAAATCCACAACTAGGTTCAAGAATAAATATTGACCACACAGTCTTAAATTTAATATCATAGTAATGAGTATGATCCAAGGATTTGAATGATATGCAAAAGGACATTTGAAGATCTTTTTTAACCTGAGCTATAGTCCAGATCACAATGCACGCTTACAGGGTCATGTCGCATATCATTTGAATCCTTGGGTCAAGACGAACACATTTATGTCTTTTCTTCTAGGTTTCATGTTTCTTGTGTTATAATGGGTTTTCTAAATGGGTCAAAATTTGACCCATTTTGGCCCACTGTGACGTTACGGGCTAACGGATTTGATTCAAACTTGGCTTCAAACGGAAGATGATCCGGTGCCTTTAGCGCCGTTTGAATTTATCCGGATATTGTATATTGTATATTGTGACACCATCCAACCATTCCACACAGATTAGGCTATTCTTTGGTTGTTGTCATACAGGTATGCACATTCATCTCTCTTTCACTCTACCGAGATCGTCATTTTTCTGTACAATATGTCAACGAAACGTAAGCAACACGCTATCCGTCGACACACTAATATATACAATATTATTAAAGAGACAATGGATAAAAGACATTAAAATACTATCCTAGCTGGTCATCAAGTGTTCTTAGCTATATCCCTGGCTATTGTTTTAAACATCTTCCATGGAATGTCTAGGAGGTCATTAAAACGACCAGTGTAATGATTATATAATTGAGACGCTCGATAACAAAACGTTCTTTTTCCATGGTTTGTTCTAGGCCTAGTCACAGCAAGATGGTTTGACTGTCGAGTCTCACGTTGGTTCACTTCATGATTGAAACGGAACATTGCATGTAGTGCACGAGGTCTGCTTAATGTAAGCACCTTGTAGAGCAAGCAAAGGTCACTGTAAACCAAGAACTGACTAGAATTCAACCAGCCAAGCTGTCCCATCACATCCGAAATATAATCATATTCTCGACGCCCAGATAGAACCCTAGCAGCAAAATTGAAAACACTGAATTTTTCCAAAACAGGTACTATTTGCACTTCCAAAAACCTGAATACAGTACCTAAGTTGAGAGAATACCAGAGAATCAATAAACCATGGCAACACATCTCGAGGCAGCACATGTTTTGAATGGGCAAGTTCTATCAATATACCAAAACATCGATCGCATACGAGCTTCACGTGGTTCTCCCATCCAAGTTGGCTGTCCATCATCACCCCTAAATTTTTGACGGCAGATTTGCATTCTTCTTGTTGTCGCATGAACATGATTGAGGGTGTTTGCTCAATGCGGGCTAGTTGATGTCGCCGCATACAATAATCTCAGTTTTTCCATCATTCACTAACATACCAATGCTGTTGAAACCATTGACTCATAACTTCTAAAACTGATTCAAAGGCTAGTCCTCATCTCATCCAAACGATTCCGTGGTCCAGTGATCGCTAACTGACAATCGTCAGCATAGCGCACTAGTGTGACTTTGAAGCCGTTGATTTCACTGGGAATATGACAAGCAAGATTATTGGTTGCAATGTTGCTAAGCAAAGGTCCTAAGCTAGTGGCTTGAAATGTGCCGATGAATATTCTTGCCGGTTTCCGATAAGTTTTCCCCAATTTTGACTCTTTGAATATGGTCTTGTAGATAGCTTTTGAACCAACCAGTTGAAAATTTGCAATAGTTCCAGTTTTTTAAGAAACATTTCGTGGTCGATAACATCGAACAGCGATATAAATCTATGAGAGTAATAAATGATATTTGAGAATTGTCCATGCCACTTAAAACCTGTTCAGACATAGTTACAAGTGCAGTGCACGTTGAATGTTTTTCCATGAATCCATGCTGCTCCTCGCTGAAGAGATTCTGGTGGGTCAAATATGCCGTCAATTGTGTATGCACCAATTTCTCAACAATTTTGCTAATGGCTGGCACTGTAGTCACAGGTCTGAAATTGGCTGAAACAGATGGATCTCCCCGCTTGTGAATTGGAACTACAACAACACTTTTCCAACCTTTGGGCACGGTTTCGGAAACAAAACTGGCATTTATAATCCGCAGCAAAATGTGACCAATAACGCTGAAACAGATCTTCAAAACTTTGATGGGCAGGTCGTCTTTATTGCAATAATTTTTGTTTGGCATGGAGAACACTACTTTTCGTAGCTCACCCATGGTGATGGGCATGATACGGAAAGCTCCCGCATTAACTCTTGGCAGTCGAACCGGAAATGGTGCTCGCCCCGATCTTTGAAATTCCGAAATTACTTGATTTCGTGTTTCAGAACCTATTTCTGCAAAGTACGCATTTAGATTATTAGGGGTCAAATTTAATGGCTGAGTTGCTGGTCCTCACTTCGGAGCTATCACTGGTCGTAAAAGACGAAATACTGCAGATGAGTTGCCATTGTTTACGCGATCTGAAGTGCTGTCCCTGCAATCTTTCCGTATAGCTCGTTTTGTAACTGTATCCAGCTGCTTATAAAGGGAAACATTGCCTAAACTCATAGCAGCTCTTCTTTGTTCCATGAGATCAATTGGTTCATCCGTGACAGGGGGCTTACGCTCGTTGTGCACACGAAAACGTCTGAATGGTGCATGTGAGTTAAGAATACCGATTAGCCTACTAGAAAACATATCCCACTGCTCCTCACATGTGAAGTCACGGCCAACAATGCTATACCAATTTGTTGAATTTAACGTCGATAAGAAATGCATCGGTGTCGAATGCTGTCCAATTACGGGCTGTCCTATACACTGCTTTACGTTTCGTGCGTGAAACTCTAGCTTCAACGCGAACACGTTTGTGGTGACACGACTAGCTACACTGCTCCACTGTGCATGAGGGCTGAAAGTCATTTGAACATAGTGCGTTTGACACAAACACAACATCAAGGATCGACTGTTGATCCCCGCGGACAAAAGTAGGCTGATTTACACCACAGTTGAGACTATACCGCTCAAGTTCACACAGGCGGGAATGGGCTGTCTGGTTGGTGACTCTATCGGCGTCAAAGTCTCCACCTTAATATGACACGTTGGGTGGGAAAAGTCGAATTGATAAACTGCAGCTGGTCTTCAACATCGTTAAAATCAGCGTGGGTTTGCATCTGACCAGAAGAAGGAGGTCGATATTCGATAGACAGCTGAGCGCCTGAATATGGCGGCCGCCAGTGTGTGACGCTCCGCTGATTTTGTTGTTATCGCAGTGTTCCAGACGGTGTTAATCCCTGAAAAATGGTGAACATTAGCTTGTGAGTGTACTTGATCCATTTCTGTCGTCTGTCTTTGTCCTTGACTGTGATATAGAATTTATGAACTCTGTCAAATGTTGGAAACGCTGATTCTAAGGACGCATCGCACTCGAAGATTCCAGCTTCTACCGGTTCTGGAAGCAGTGCAAGAGCTCTCGGGACCAATCGGATGTCTAGGAGGATAATTTCCGGTTCCCGAGATCGTAGGGGGTCCGATGGGAGCCCCAGGTGGTGGTGTGTACGGAAAGCAAGGCCCTAAAAGATACGGAGAGAGACCAGGTGGTGCCGGGTCAAGTAGCGTATTGTTTGGCCCACACGGTCCATGTGCACCTTTAGCTCGTCTAGAATAGTTTGGACAGCTCCCTGTATGGGGAATGTGTCTAGGAATGGGAAATCATATGCCGGGACAGTCGGGTATTTTTTTTAACTTTTGGTGATGTGAATTTGCTTGCGAATGTAGCATTCAGCAAGCTGGTTTTTTCGATATCTTCACTGACTTCTTGGCGACCATCCAACAGTCTTATAATCTTTGCCTCGTTATACTCGATGCACTGGAAGTAGGATCAATTATATTTTGGGTTGGGCCCTGTCAGGGGCGTAGCCAAAGTGGGGGGGCGGCATGGACAGCCGCCCTCCCCCTGAGGACACGGGCCGCGCAAAGCGCGGCCCGCCTGCAATATGCTCTGTGACCAAATTTGAAATTTCATACCAGACAGGGCTCTTTTAAGCCCTCTTCAGCACCAGTCTATTATGTAACAAGCAGGGCCCTTTTTACCCATCAGAGCCCTTTTGGCGCTGTCGCAGGGGCCCTTTTCGGGGCGCCGCCACCCTCCCCCTGAGCGATATCCTAGCTACGCCTCTGGGCCCTGTGAAAGAGAATTTGGCGGATTTCTTAGCAAGAGTGTCGATTTTTTCTCAAAATGTTTTGGGGAAGGGGAAATTCCGTGATATGAAGTCTGTGATATTTAAATATTAAAGTTTTTCAAACATTTAGCGCATATCTACCATCCTTACCCATTGAATATACTGTTTCAGTCACTAATCTCGCTCTACCGCATGTAATACCAAAAATGCACAATAGCTCAAATGTGTCTGTAGCTCATTCTACTGCTCACTCTTAGTCTGCTCCAAGACTCTTGTTTGAAGCTTTTCTTTCACAATAACGGCCATTACCGGGAGCATTTCTTTTCGTCACGCCCCACCATAGCCAGGTCGTGGCCCCACTCTCATCCAAAATTGGAACTCATAATGGTATCGGGGTATAAATGCGCTGTTTAAACTAGATAGTAGTTAAATTAATGCACCTGGTGTATCCAGGATTTCCGATGTTGCGGGGGGAGGGGCACCATCCGGACCAGCACTGAGAGAAATGTCGTGACACCCAACGTCACGGTGACACTCTGGCGCGAAGTCTCCGGCTCCAGCTTTATTGGTCGACCCCGCTTGGCAGGGGCGGTGCTTGAACATTATGACAGCCTGGGCACGATTGGCTTAGAGGTAAAGACGTCGCCCTGGCTTTTTACCTGATATTAGACAGGGGCGTTTCTACCAGGTTGGCTGGAGAAGGGGTAAGTTGAAGTCGATTAGCAAAAATAATATGTACGCTTAAATGTTTAATATCATACAAATTAAAGAAAAATAAAAATAAAAACATATGTTGGTGGATTGTGGAAACGGTTAAGCGGCAGTATATGGAGGTACAAGGCAAAATTCAAGAAGGATAGGTAGGTAGGTAAGTAAGCCGGGAAGGACAAGGTACTCACGAAAGCTTTAAATTTCAAGGACAGCTTCGGCACTTCATTGTTTATGACGTCCAATTTTTCACTGTACGATCGATTTTTGAACGGATTTTTTAAATTTCATCCACCAGATTTTGTGCCATGACTCACGTTCTTTATAAGGGTTTCACGAATTAGATATCTCGTAATAAATTGCCAAACAACTGTTCCGCAGTAGAGAAGGCTAGACATCCGCGAATACAAGAGTGTCAATAAAGGAATCCGCTACAATCAAGGTCCTAAGGCGCGGCATCGCACGTGCTAGCTTCTTAGGCAAGCCTGGGTTGGTGATTTAACGAGCCGGTACTGACGTCCGAATAAATGAGGTATTAGTGATGTCAATCTAAAAGCACACGTTAGGTTTGCAACGGTGTTAGGCAGATTCAGCGAAATCGCGAAGTGCCTAATATCACATTTGTTGACGGTAAGAGCAGCGAACGTGGATTCTCAGAGATGCTAATTATCGTCTCTTTGACCCAGTGATCCGAAAAATAAATATGCTTTGTAACTTAAACATCGAGTCAAATTAGATTTATTCCACATAAAGTACATACCTACTTCGACTTTTAAAAGTGGCTGGGCAGTGCATACCGTGCCTCTATGGCAGCGCCGCCACTGTCGCTTAGAGCGTCGCTAGTCTTAAAGAAATGGGTCAGTCCCCAATCAATGGTGCCACTTCCGAGGTGTACGTATACCTCAAACGAGTCAATTATTATTTTGGGGTGTCACACATCAATTTTGAGCGTGTTTAGGCAGCATCAGAAGCACTGTCTGATTCTACAAAGGAATCATTTTCACACTTATGGGGAGGCATTAGGTGTCATTTAGAACAATTGACACTCTTAAAAACAACGACTTATTATTTTAAGAGTCAACTGATTCCCTACAATGTTTTTGTCTCCCTAATGCATAACGCCCGACACATGAAAAAGGCGTCCAATATATCCAAAATGTGGATTCGGACTCTTTTCGGATTCACGCATGTGCATTGCTTTTTTACTGAAAGGCAGCCCACGCCGCCGTTGAAGCAGCCATATTGAATTGGTTGGGCACGTAGTTTGGCGCATTTCCGGTTGTGATATCCGTGAATGATCAGCATATTATTTACAATATAATGCAAAACTGCATATGAGATTGAAAGGAGCTACTGTTTCAGAAGAGGCAAGTGACCGATACACGAGCCCATCAGTTCAAGGTTCCCCATCCTCATGCAAATACCCGTGCTCGGCGGAACCATCTGGGTTGCAGGGCTGAGGCAGACTGGAACAGTCTTCCATCTTGGGTTTTCCAGTGCGAAACGGTGAACCACTTCAACAACATCGGCTTCTGACAGTCTGGAAAAACACTGTGGAAGGATACAGTATGATTCTCCCAACTCGTGATATGTTGTTGTGAAGACCGTGCATTGTGAGTGACAAGCCATGGTGATACAGGTATTTAAGATGGCTATAAAGAATCGGCTTTCATAAAGATCCTACAGCATAAGCAGCCCTTAGAGGGCGTTTAATACCTTTATAAGGTGATTTTAACGGAGGTAGCCAAGTTGTAAAGCATGCCGAAAAACCCGGTACTGTGTCAGAGCCGCATGACTAAATCCATGGAGCGAAGCGGATTGAGATCTCTCAAGAGGCTCTATTCTGGCCGCTTGGCGGTTCTGACAGTTGATGCCAGGGCTCTGCAATTGTGTAGGGTGATAGCCCTTTTACGGCAGACGCTAAAACTAAGGTTCCCAAATCTAAATTCAAAATAGTTTTTGAGAAATTTTGGAACAAATGTTTTCAATTATGCATTTTTCTCATTTTTGTTTCTTCAAGCGACGAATTTGAAATTTTGCTTCTTTTGAATAAGCAACAGGAGCCACCTAAGAAAAAATGTCAAACTGGTACGACAATATCTATTTTGCTAAAACGGAGTATTTCTGATACAAGCAAAAAAATATATTGAAATTTGACGGCTGATTTATAAGCTCGAAATGTCAGAAGGCACGCTTCTACTAGTTTAAAGACAGACACCTGGAGGCAGCTAGGTCAATTTTATTGTGCTTAGGCATAGTTTCCAGTGAAAAATGTCAAATTCTGACCTAGTTTTTACCATTCTGCTGGAGAACTACATTTTTTCTCTGTTCATTCAAATCTTAATATCTCGCGATATAATGCGCCGACTTGAATTTTCATATCAGATAATGAAAGAAAACTGATTTTGCCTGATAATATTTGGAGATGGATATCGTGATATTGAAATTCATTGTTTTATATGTATAAATATAATTTTGGTAACAAACATTTTATTTGTAGCTTCTCAGTTCCGAGCACATGTCGCTCACAAGCTCAGAATTGACATGACTGAATAGGAAAGTTAATTGCAGTCATTTCACTCATTTACACTACCCACTTATCTTTAACAGCTTTCGAGTAATTAGTCCAAAAATGTATTATAAGGTGCTAAATTTATCGGACCAGCTTTGATTCTCACCATGGTTTCAAGTCCTTAAAGGGAGATACGCGAAAACATTATTATTGTGGTTTCATGCTATTTGAAAAATCCTGATAACGAAACTATCAATTATTTTTGTATCTTCGGCAACATTTTGGGAGGCCACTCACTTATTATCGAAATAGGTTAACAGTTTCGATAAAATGCCCATCACTTACCCATGCCCATACCCATCACTTACTTTTCGAAAACTATTTAAAGTTGAAAAATAATGTTTTGTTTAATAATACAAATGTTTGCCCTCCTGTATTTGTATTTTAATTAATTTTAAAAAGCTTTCAAAAACTACAAAATGAATTAGTTAGCCCTAAAAACGGAAAAACATAATTAATCAAGTCTTCAGCGGTTTCGTACCTCGGGTCTTGAACCATTTTCTGCTTCCGCCCCAGGATGACAAAACTTTTGCGTCAGATAGGTCACGTGACCCCGGTTTGAGAATTCCTAGGCTTCTGATTGGTTAATTGTGATTTCTTTTAAGCCCTATATTTCGGTTTCAAAACAGTTTTGGAATGTTGTTTTTCTAAAGTAATTCTTTTCTGGAGTAGTCCAAAGTTCTACATCACTGTTTAGGATAGATGTGACCTAATTCTTAGAGAAATTGATAGCCGTAGCCATGTCGACGTCATATATATCGATATGAGGTGTACCGGTAAAGTCGTCTAAGAAATGTTGACTTTGAGAGCAATTTTAAGGCATTTGCTGGCCGAATTCGCAAAAATGAGAATAGGACTTCTGAAACCACTTTTTGTAACCTTTTGATATAGCCAATAAAATTTTTCGCGAATCTTCCTTTAAAATAAATGGAAGTGGATGAACTTTGGCATGAAGCTAGCTTACGGCCCTGGGTCGTCGACACAAGTAATTCCAGGCCAACATAATGTTTGTTTCATCTTCTAGAAACAGCTTTATACCGTGCCTTTTCTATACGAACACAGCACCCGACGCCACGCCACGGCGCTCTCCCCGGATGAGTGATACCAGCCAGTGAACTCTTGACGGGTCACAGGTGTAGGGCTAGTAGGAATGTAGGAAGCGTGGCGCACTGGTATAGTGGCTAGATGCCCTGTCTCTTGATCAGGGAAGGCGGGTTCGAATCCGGGAGTGACCGCGCACACTTTATTAGTTATTTCAAAGAAAAGAATGATAACACTGACCAACAGGCTTATGAAGAGATACATTGAGAAGGAAGTATGGTTTGCTTTGAGCACATTGCCATGCGGCTCTCCTGCGCCGGTGGGGCGTTAGCCCAGGTCGCAGACCGGGGTATATAATTTGTCTTGAAACTCAACACTGATTGAAAAATGAAACTTTTTCGGCATTTGGTGACACCGTCAAAAAGTCCCCACTGGAGGGGAGTTTGGTCTACTCCGCCAAGCAGCGTCACTACCCTCGAATCCGGTGTCAATACAGGGTCAGACATCGTATTTGACAGTTTTTGTAGGGTTGGGAGAAGAGATAACTCCAATCGAAAGGAGTAACGATTCTCATCAAAAGGAGTCACGACTCCCATCTGACTTCTTACCTGACCACTATTTCAAGGGTACCTGACACTGCCTTTTGGTGTTTTCTTTGCGAAATTCTCTAAACCAGGGTGTCAATGCACATGTATTCATGCCCTCTTCACTAGTATGACGTACTATTTTCCGTAGGGCTCTCTATAGCTAGCAGGGCCCCTCCAGAGGCGTAGCCAAGGATAGGTGATTGGGACGGTGGCCCCCCTGAGGGCCCCCCTCGAGGACACGCTGCCATACCCAATCGTACTCTGTAACCTGATGTGGAACTTCATGTCAGACGGGGCCATGTCAAGCCCTCCACAGCACCCCATTCTGTGACAAAAATGTCCCATTTGGATCATCAAAACTCTTTTAAAAGAGGTTCCTCTGAACCACGTGGTCCCCAGGGCCCTGTGTCCACATTTAGGCTCTGTCTGGTCAGGTGGACCCTCTTTAACGAAGCCGTATTCCGCCTGTCAGCACAGTTTTGTCAGCTCGCCCTCTAACCTCTCCTCCGGAAAAGAAACATCAGCGCCACAAACGCTAATAGCAGGGCATTATTTAAGGAAAAATCAGTGGGGGGGGGCATTTCTTGTGCTCGCAATTATAGTGTCTTTAGGGGATCAAGACCCCATTTGGAGTCGGGGGGAATACAACTTAGAGGCGTCAGTGTTAAAAAATTCCCCAATTTTTGTGTTCTTCTATCTTCTAAAGATTATAGATGCTGCGCAGGGCTGCCATTTTTTCGCCGGAGAAAGGCCAAACGGAGTTATAAAAACGTCCAAAAGGGGTTATTTTTCACAAAATGGCCAAATAAATACCACAAAACCCAGATTTGAGGCTAAAACGACCAGAAAAGCTACCTGTATCACCGTTTAAAACTAATTGTTGACGGTTTGATATTGACTTGACGCAGTATTCTTTTTTAGCACACTACCCAGCTAGTAGGAAGCCAGGAGTGCCCTTCCAATCCCGCGTGGCCATCAATGATTTTATCCACAGAACCAGAAAATGTTTTAGCATCATCAATTATCTTGGTCACACCACTCTCCGCTAACATTTAATATTTTTCTTGTTTTTCCAACTGTGAATTTTTACTCTCGAACAGTGGTGGATCTAGGATTTTGATAATTGGGGGAGGGTGGGGCCTCAGAGGATGCACTTTGCCGCCAACTTACCCGCGTTCAATATTACATTGGTGCTGAAAAGAAACACCGATTAAAAAACGACCCGGTTTATTATCATCGAGCGTTTGAGGTCAGTTTACTCTGATTAGGCTGATTAATGTACACTCTAAAAACATACACTGCAACGGAGAGTTTTAATTATTTGTTTTCATAATTAATTCTAATAATCGAAATAGGTACCTTTAATTTGCACTCTAATCTGGAACAATATTTGAATCAGCCTTCAATCACTACAATAATTTAGTTCCTCTTTGCACAAACATCACTAGGCTTATGTTTTTTGTCTAAGAAAGACCTCCTCGTTTTACACTTCGCGACTTTTCCTCTTTCATATCCGCTTACCACTGCATCATTTCCCCTCATCACCGCGGATCACCTCTTAGAGACACTGCACAACTTTCTTAACACGCGCACTGGAGGGGGTCTCGGAGGCCAGCCCCCACCTATTTTTCTGAGGTGGCCGGAGAACCGTTCATGGCCAAAAACGATAACCTTACCTAGCTGATGGCCTCTGTGACTTGTTACTAAATCTGATTTAAGCAATGATCACCCACCATTGGTTAGCTTATACCCTGAGGAGCACCCAGTGAAAAATTAGAATATGTTTTTAAATTTTAGATATAAAGAGGAGGTCACAAGGTCACGAGGTCAAAACCTGACCTGAAGGAAAAGTTTTTTATTTTTTCTTATATGAACCGATGTGGGTATCTTCTATTCAGCGATATCCATACAAATCAATTTAGATCAGCCACTTTTAAGAGATGAAATTATTTCTGATTCAATGTTTGTGTTAGCTTTCAAACCTTCATGACCTCTTTGACCTTTTAACCTGAAAATAGGCCCAATTGTTCTTTTGTATAGCGGGCCTTGAGTAAAAGTTTGGTGGAAATCTGAGGAGTGGGTCATGTTGGACTTTTTCCTACCTGGACGATTTATCCTGGAATGACCCATCTATATCCCGAGAGTGGCTAACAAAAGCATCGCTACGGGGGTGGGGGGTGGGTTGAAATCCCTTTACTGTTCGGAAAAGGGCACATTCGATATCTGTGCTGGAATACTATTGGATATGCTTAAATCAAGTGAAAATATAGGTTATCACTACCTCACCACTGTTATTCCGGGCTCTTGTAGAAAATCCTTGACGACGCCCTGGATGCCGGACAAAGATAGGTACATAAACGATTCATATCAGGCCCATTGAGGCAGTTCAAAAGCTCTTTGCTATTTGTTGCACTTAGCTAGAATGATTTCATCTTTGTTTCTTCTCCACGACTAGACTAACCTCCACGCGTCGTGATCAACACCCTGTGGAATGCAGAACTGCAACGCGGTGGTTCAAGCTCAGAACTATAGCGAAAACAAAATGGCACGGCTCCACCCACGTGTTAGTTGTAGTAAAAAAAGCCCTTCTTATATCACAGAAACACACTCAAATGAAAATCAGAGGAATGAAAACATTACTTTAGCGTAGTTAAATTAGCAAATGTCTCGTTTTAATCTATTCGCAGAATTGTTTCACCACAGGAGAGTAAGACTATTCTTGAGGCAGTTTGCGAGTTCCATAGAAATACTCTGCAGAATGCATGTACTTATAAATTTACCCCTTTGCATTTTCAGCACGAATGGAACTGTCCCGTGCTAAAATAGCACAGAGATTAAATTACCACACGCTTGTAATGTTACACTTTTAATGCTGAGATTAAGGCAGTTGTCAGAATAGATTTACTAAAAATTCTAGACAAATGCTTAAAAATTGGGTATTTTTAGGACTAGACAGATTGGAATTCTACGCTCGAGGTTTTGTTTTTTTCAGTGTATAGTTTACGTATGCTCACACCATAATAATAAATAAATCGGTTGAGCACTTCACACCGCCACACCAGCAACCAGTCTGACGCGCTTTGCCTACACCGTTTCCCGCCTAATCCACGAACGAGCGCCGACAACTCACCACTGGCCACGTATGAAATGAAAGCATCGTCATCATCATCATAGTTTGAGTTTAGGAGCGCGTCGACATCATAGGTCATATGGCGCCCGTGAGAGCACCATGTAATCCCACGGTTCTGGCTGAGACGTGGGCTTCTGGACGGAAATGAAACACGATGTTCGATTGGTTGTTGGCTATCTCTAGCGTTAGGATTAGATGGGGCTGCTTTGCTGGGATTTCCCGTAACTACACACTTTGTTTCGTTTTTGCACGATGGAGTAGATAGCTACTGGTGGAAATATGTTGACACAATTTTGGACTGTCAATTTGGGACGAGCAATAGAACAAAATCATTATTATTAGGTGGTGTCTTCTTGTTTTCGTTAGGCGAGTTTGCGTTTGTTCAATTTTGAGGCATCTCTTGTCTATCAGAAGCCGTTTCACTGGGGGGGGGCAATTTCCAGGCACTGGGAGGGCATTTTGGCCGACTGGGGGGCAATTGCCCCCAGTTAACATGTTAAAAAATGGCCTGGCTAATAGTATGTGCTATTCAAACGAAAATGAAACATAATACTCATCTACCAATCTCAAAATAGTACGCTGCCGCTGTCGTGCTGTTATCCTTTTGGCCAGCAGCACACCAGCAGGCCATCAGCCTGTAAAACCTCCAGGACCAGTTCCCAGGGAGAGGATACAGTTCCGTGACGTAGGCGCAATGCTGCCCGCTTATTGGTGCTGACAAAACTGTGCTGACAGACAGAACAGGCCTCGATAAGACCACTATGACCAGCAGGGTTTTTTGGGCCACGGGGCCCACTGTGAGTCCCCGAGCCAGCTAAAACCGCCAGGGCCCTGTCGGACCAGCTGGGCCCGCTTTAAAGGGAATGTGGCACCTTGGTTGAATCCTGGAATTTAGTGAAATTAGGCGTACGTTTAGTCAAAAATAATGAAGTCACTCATTATTTCTCTGAAAAATGTTCAATAAGCTCAATATTTTGTTTTTAAAAATACTCCTCTAAGAAAATAAATAAATATCTGCCAGTGCATGACGTCATGATCTGGCAACCACTACCATACTTGAAATGCTTCAAGGGCTTCGATTGGCTGATGTTCATCGTTACGTCAGCATATGTCGTCACACCAGCAGCTCACAAAAATGGCCGCCCGGCGAGGGGTTGATGAGGGGTTTTGTGACGTAGGGTTCGGTGGAAGAGCCGATGGAAGTATTTTTACTAAATTTTCATTCTAATATAACATATGTTTGAAGTTAATAAGGTTCCGAAAGAACACCTCCCCCTTTCTCGCAAATATTTCGGGAGATGGGTAGGATGGACAGGCACTGGATTGCACACACAGAGAACCAATAAACATTGCAATGAGCATGACAGCACACGAAATAACGAGCCGGACATGCATAAAAATGGGTGAGTTAAGTGCCAAAAATATAAATCCGAGCGATGGCCAAAACGGGTTGCTGCTAACCTATATTCTATTTTTCCGTGACGTTGTATTGTAAATATGTTCATTGTTGTTGTCGTTTCCAGTTTGATTCATTTGATTCAATTAGTTTCAAAGTCTCATAATTTTTAATGTTAGAATCTGTGGTGCTCCCTGCCAACTAATCCACATAGGAGTGGTACCTCTGACCGTCTACATCTCCCTTTTTATTATTGCGGCTCTCTACATTTCCCCCTTTCTTGTTACTGGATGGCTTGCAACTAACCTTCATTTATATTCGGCGTTAAGTTCGTATCAATACCTCAAAGTGCAGTTCCAATCAATATCTCTACTGAAACCCTCAAAGTCCAGTTCCATCAATGAATTCACAAAAGCCCTCTAAACTCAAGTGTTCTGTTGAAGCTGGCAATAAAAATATCTACGTCTCCTCCTGTCGATCCTCAATACATGCCCATTATCGCAATGAACACATGTCTGCCCGGTATACTTGCTCGTCTTTGACTGTCATTTCTACCCTATCGTGCGTAGCAAAAGCTTAATAAATGAAAATAATAAAAGTCCGAAAAACATTGCGCCAACAGCGATGGTGATGGCTGGGCCGGCCATTCCCCAGATCGGCACCATGGTGCACCGACCGCTCCCAATTTTCAGGCGTTAACATACAGTGCGGGGGCGTCCCAGGCCGCATCTGCTTCCAAGGGATTCGTCAGGCTAATCCTGGCAGCCGACAGGGTCGCCACCCTGCCGGAACTGGGTAGCCGCGCCGCTATGAGCTAAAGTAAATAATAATGTTAGGAGTATACAATACCAGTAAGGGTATGTGAAAGAGCGAGTAACCTATCAATGGATTGGGTTGCTCCCGCTAATGTCGATTGTTTTTTTTTGAAAATAGCGAATAACATCAGTATAGATAACTGGGAACTGAAATCTTACAATGGGTAATAGCCATTATATTAAATAGAGTTGATATTAAGAAAGTTCAAATATTAGGTTGCAGGTATACTTGCTCGTATATAGAAGTTACGACTATCATGAGGGTATTGATTAAGAGTAGAGTCAAGCAAAAGATGTGCTCGCGAGATGAAGATAAGCGAGCCCGCGTGGCGACTGATAAGATTAGGAGATTGAAATTGGGGCGGAAATTGTGGACCAGTCTTGGTGGCTCGCTAAGAACTCGATAACTAATCATAGCATTGTTGTAAATTAACGGTTCCCTTCCCTACAGTAACGGGAATGTTTAACATATTCTAGGGATTGTTGCCTGGGATTTCCCTAGAGGTGGTAACTTAGACGTCATATATCGGAGGGTGGAGGAAATTTGTCTAGAATAGGGGATCCAATCTTTTAAAGGGGGGCTAGTAAGGATGCGCGAGTGAATGGGTCATTATTCATACATCATCAGCGGTTGTAAGGGGTATAAGCGATTCCTAGTTTAAGGTCCGATAGACACCTAGATTGGAGGTGAAGACGTATGAGTTATCATTTTACTCCCCAAGAACCGCAGTGCCGATTTGTTGTTGTTTTTTTGCAGAGTATCCAGGGCTCCGCATTATCGAGTTCCGGCGAGTTGTTCAAAGATTGGTCCCGTTCAAAAATCTGGGCCCTCAAGTGTAGATGACCCTTCCATCTAGCTTGGGACGGGGAATGAAAAGGGGGATAGGTGACGACATCCTTGGCATGTCAATCACTGGTGCGTTAGGGAGGGCGCAAGATACAGAGCAGAAGATAAGAGAAGATGCCCCCTTCCCAGGGATTCAGCTCAACCGGAGGGAGTTATTGATGATGACGATACGATGATGGTGATGATGAATGATAAGTAGGTGATGAAGAATGACGATATTACACCACACTTCCATTTTGGCTCGCGGGACGTAACTGGTGTGTACAACTCCTCCGGAATTTACCATGGGCGCAAATTTTATTGTTGTTGCCACGGGCAGATTTTGAAGAAGATGATGAAGATGATGAAGAAGAGGATGACACCGGGGGATGACGATCTCGGTTCGAAGACCTAGGAGCGGTGACGATCCCCTAGGGAAGGGATTAGCGTCAGAAAGGGGACATATAGTTCATCTTAGAATGAACTATATGTTGGCGCTAATACCCAGGTAGAAGTATTATGTCGAAGCAGAAGTCCGAAGGAATGAGAGAGCGATAGAGGAGGTTGGCTGGATGTAGACCTAGCCAACCCTATCAGGACAGGCCCTGATAGTATCGGGATTAGCCCGATTTCCTCTCAGAATCATGTAGGGGAGACAATTGGGTAGCGGCGCGGCTACCCAGTTCCGGCAGGGTGGCGACCCCGTCGGCTGCCAGGATTAGCCTGACGAATCCCTTGGAAGCAGATGCGGCCTGGGACGCCCCCGCACTGTATGTTAACGCCTGAAAATTGGGAGCGGTCGGTACACCACGGTGCCGATCTGGGGAATGGCTGGCCCAGCCATCACCATCGCTGTTGGCTCAATGTTTTTGGGACTTTTATTATTTTCATTTATTAAGTTTATGCCACGCACGATAGGGTAGAAATGATAGTCAAAGACGAGCAAGTATACCGGGCAGACATGTGTTCATTGCGATAATGGGCATGTACTGAGGATCGACAGGAGGAGACTTAGGTATTTTTATTGCCAGCTTCAACAGAACACTTGAGTTTAGAGGGCTTTTGTGAATTCATTGCTGAAACTGGACTTCGAGGGTTTCAGTAGAGATATTGATTGGAACTGCACTTTGAGGTATTGATACGAACTTAACGCCGAATATAAATGAAGGTTAGTTGCAAGCCATCCAGTAACAAGAAAGGGGGAAATGTAGAGAGCCGCAATAATAAAAGGGAGATGTAGACGGTCAGAGGTACCACTCCCATGTGGATTAGTTGGGAGGGAGCACCACAGATTCTAACATTACAAATTATGATACTTTGAAACTAATTGAATCAAATGAATCAAACTGGAAACGACAACAACAATGAACATATTTACAATACAACGTCACGGAAAAAATAGGATATAGGTTAGCAGCAACCCGTTTTGGCCATCGCTCGGATTTATATTTTTGGCACTTAACTCACCCATTTTTATGCATGTCCGGCTCGTTATTTCGTGTGCTGTCATGCTCATTGCAATGTTTGTTGGTTCTCTGTGTGTGCAATCCAGTGCCTGTCCATCCTACCCATCTCCCGAAATATTTGCGAGAAAGGGGGAGGTGTTCTTTCGGAACCTTATTAACTTCAAACATATGTTATATTAGAATGAAAATTTAGTAAAAATACTTCCATCGGCTCTTCCACCGAACCGTAAGTCACAGTGTCATATTAAAATTCTTATGACACAATCCAAAATAGGTACAAAATAAATGGCCCGACAAATCCCGAAATCAACGAATGAAAGCTCTGGCGCAGTGGTGGATACAAGGAGTGGGTCTAGGGGTTCAAGCCTGCACCCTCAATCAGGGCCCCGCAATATTTTTGTAGAAGCTATTCGTGGGTTAAGTGTGGTGGTGTTGAGGCCCCCTAATCCCCATCTTCCCATGAAAGTCTTTCAACTCTGTCCTGGCAATTTTTTTCGGTCACTGTTAAGAGTGGCATACACGAAAAGCTCGTTTAGAATATAAGAAATTCTGTGCAAGCTACAGATCATATATGATATTGGAAGAGCATCAAAGCAATGCAAGATTTGCACGAGGGCACCTACTAGGTGGTTAACTGGACAATTGCTTTAATTGAATCGGCACAGATTTTACTTTGTTATCAATTTAACTGTCTTTAATCCTACGCCCGTGCAGACAAAGATACTGCTCTGGCGCTTTGCATTCCTCAGCTGTCCGGGTCAGCGCCCCGCCCCTGACCCCGGCCGCATCAACCGGGTCAGACGCGGATCCAAGACTGCATTTTAGAGGGAGGGGCGTGGGACCCGCTTATAGACCATGAGCATGGTGAGAAACATCATGATGATGAAAGAAATCCCCCAAGCGCTTGGAAATGGGCCATTGAGTTTTGTTGCACTTTCCCGTCTCAATATAATGCCACGTTTGAGCGGGAAATCACCGATCGACAAACCTTTTAAATATGGCGGTGTCCACCGTGACCTCGTTCCGTATTTCAGGTGAAACATGGTGGAGGTACAATTTTGGTAATATTGTTGGAAGCTCACCACTTACTTCATGAACACTGGGACATGACGCACAACATGTACATACCTCTGTCACGTTAGTATCGTATAAAACGACCTTCGATTGGTCAGACACAGTTCAAATTGTGTACAAGCGGACATAAAAAGACCTATACACACTCAGGCGCCTCCCAATCACCCAATATTCCAATGTCATATATGTACCTCCGGTACGCTCATACCCCATCCCAACTAGAGCAAGAGCCGGTAATAATATAAACATTACTGACTTGAGGCCCATGCATGTTGCATGTTGCATTATGCATGCTGCGTCCAAGTAGTAACGTTGTGATCTAAAAAACCGAAGCTGCAATAACTTGGACAGTATGCTCAAAAACACTATTAACACTGAACATTTTCTAGTCATGTTGAAAGCATGTTAACTGCACGAGGAAATCGGCCGCGCAAGCATTTACCTCCCGTGCTCCTTGGTTCAATGGTGAATCAGCCAAGTCCGTTTGCATATTTCTCTGGTTCGCTCCGTTCGAGTTGTCCCAGCCGAGAACCACTTTCTGTTCAGTCGGCCTAGGATGCAGGAAATCATCTACCATTTGGAGCCGCTGAAAATATTCTCTGACGCTCCTGGATACTTTAACTTTGCAATTGCTGTATACACCTGGGCACCTACATCCCTAATATCACTCAACGCTTTATGGATTCCGAGGTATAATAAATGAATGAATGTTTCTCAGCGTTATGATCGGGGTTAAAGGCCCGTAATAACTCCGGGCCGACGCCCCTGAATGAGAACCTCAACGTCCGGCGCTCCTTTAATGCTAGCAGACTTGTTGAGTCGCGACTCAGAGTCGGAGTCCACTCTGCGTCGGCTCAAATTTTCCTTGAGTCAGAGTTGAGTCGACTAACTTCCAGATTTGGGTTGAGTCTGAGTGGCTCAAGTGCTCGACCAGTTGAGTCGAGTCAGAATCTGAGTCAGCCTCTGAGCTGTGAGTCGGGAGTTGAGTCGACTCAACACTCTATTTTCTTAACATATGTGATCACATGGCTGACACTTTAGAAATTTTCATGACTCATTTTGAAGACTTCATATTGCAATTCACTAATAGTAGGTACTTTATTATTTTCATATCCCCACTACACTCATCCCGGGATCAGACATTAACGACAATAAGTTGTGTAAAATATACAGTTTCAAAACCACACACAATTGCTAGTTATTTTCCATTTAATCCTAGTAATAGCAGGCAAAATCATACAGAAAAATGTGTTTTGGCAGACATTTTCCCGTAACTACGAGTCTTGTTTCGTTTTCGCACGATGGAGTACACAGCCACCAGTGGAAATTTTTTCACACAATTTTTGATGATTGCTAATTTGGGACCAGAAATAGAACCAAGCTATAAGTATCGGGGTGTGTTCTGTCTTATTTTCGTTAGGTGATTCTGCAATTGGTCAATTTTAAGTCATCTGTTTATTTCACTGCGGGCCAATTTCTGGGCACTGGGGGAGGCATTTCGGCCGACTGGGGGAAAATGCCCCCCACCCGTTAACATGTTAAAAAATTGCCTGGATGGTACTGATCAGTAATCCTAGCCGAAATTTGGCTAGTCCCTGGGTCTATGGAGATCCAATCAAATGTTGAAAGATCTCTGGGATTTTAGGGCCACTTCAGTTATCTGGGCGTTGAAAGCTCTCGGAATTTGTGCCCCCCAAAACGGTGGTGAACGGTTTTTGTTTCTCACCGATATCTTGCTATGTGTATTTATGTTTTTTTATGAAAATTTATACCTTGCACGACCGGGCCCCCAAAACTATTCCGGGCCCCCTTTGAGGAGGCCGGGCCCCCAGTAAGAGAATTTTCCCCCTCCTTAAGCAATTCTGGATCCGCCCCAGAGCTACGCCGTGCCGCACCACTGCAATATTTCCTTTAGCTATACTGTGCCGGAGTGTCTACCCTGCAGCTACACTGCACCGCCCAACATATTTGGTGCGCAAACGAAAATCCTGGCTTAAGAGACGTTTCAGTTGAGTATAAGAGAATATTGCTATTTCAGACCCTATAAAGCTTTAGAAACTTGGTCCGAAAACAGTCCAATACCCGTGCACGGTCCCGCTGGGTGACACTCAAATCCAAGACTGGCTGATGAATTAAAAAGGGGAAATTCGATGCGGGAGTGAAACCACGAGTAAACCTCCACAGTGGGGTCGTGGGTTTTACACTCACTTTCAAACTAAAAATCGTGCGGGCATTTAATCCAGGAGGCTCTGAGTGAGACAAAATAGGCTAGAAACGATTTCTCAACAACATCTACACAATTCCTTTTTGTCCAAAATCACACACGATTATGAAACTCCTCTTTAAACTATGCCGGTACGTGACTCATCCTTTCTATACTTTTTTTATTTATCAGCTGCGGACACTTCCACACATGAGGTGGCTTTTCAAGCACCGTCGTAATGGACATGAAGTGATGCAAACTATGGAAGGAGACGGTAAGGATAAGGATAGATGAGGGTAAAGTAAGGTGGAATACTACCTGGAGGGGTCGCTGCTGCCCAAGGCGCATGCGCCCGCTGCCTCCAGGTAGTTTAAGGATGAGGAGGCAAATAAGGATAGGGATTTCCGGCTTCTACACACACATACACACACACACACACACAATTCACAGACAGCCAAACGCATACGCACACACACACACATATGCACTAAAAACAAAACTGAGGAAGATGAAGGTGAAATCGACGATGCTCGACTTCGTATTCGTTTCATTTTCGTATCCACATCCAGTTCAAAATAAGTCACTTCTTTATTCTTCTATGAATCTTGTCTTCATGTTATAATTAAGATAACTTGGCCAAGGCCATCACCACTAGAAAGCCTTGAAAGTGGATGGAATTTTTAAACACTCTGCTCCAGACATGGAATTTTTAAACACTCTGCTCCAGACACTTCTTGTCCCAAGCGGCGTCCAAAATCACGTGCGTCGAAGCGAAAAATCAAGCGTAAAAATAGGCCGCAAAAATAGCATGGAGGACAAAACCACATTCCATATTTCATATTTTGTCTTGCTTTGTCTTATCCCACAGATGTCTGAGGCGAATGAAAATCAGTTCGCGATGTAGCCAAGAAAAATAACAATGCGCCATTGCAATATCAACTTCGAGCGTAAGTTAGAACAGGATGAATTCCGTCAATTTCTTGAGCACTGAAAAACACGTCCTCCCACTGTGAGCGACCGACTTGTAGTGATATAGAAACAGTTTCAGTTTCAGTTTATTCATTGTATCACCAACGGGCCAGAGGCCCACTTAAAGATGAAGTCATCGGATATAAAACAAAAATCATACAGGTCCAATATACAGACACATGGATAGGTACAATTCCCAAGATATGACTAGCAAATAATAAAGCCAAATACTAAGAGGCTAAAAGAGCCTAAAAACATTGTCACGATATAAAATCGCATAAAGTAAAAAAAAACATCCTAGAAGGTAAGACTATAGAATATAGCAAAAAACATAAAAATCCAAGAATCACCGCACTGAAGCCATCAAACTATATTCTTAGCGGCGTAAGAAATTTTATCACTTTCAGTTTATACTGCCCAGTTGAGGAGTTCCAAATATCAACTTCGCGAAAGTTATCTAAAGAAGTATTGCACAGTTTCGGAACCCTGACAAAAAGACTCGACTTGATCGTATTCACCCGAGCATATGGTACGTGCAGTAAGGCTCCGCAGCGAAATTTCCGAGGTCGAACAGCCAGGGGGAAACTTTGGAGAAGAAACGAAGAATCGATGCAACTTGTAAGAATGTTTCTAATGAACATGAGGTCGTGCTGCTTTAGTCGAGTTTCGATTGTTGAGACAAACTGGGGTAATCTAGAGGCAAATTGGGTATGCGACAGCGAAAACAGAGCCACATGACAAATTTGTGCTGTACTCTTTCCAGACGCTTGAGATGACAGGTGGCTGCTCCACTCCAGACAACGCTGCAGTATTCCATAACTGATCTGACATTTGCATAGTATGACTCATAGGACCTCAACTTAGTTTAGGGGCACAGGTAAGTTTAACGGGAATCCGGGGCAAGCTATCGGGCCAGTTTGAGTTTCTTGCTTGATAGTACAGTTGTTGATATTCTTATCTCCGTTGCGGGGGCCCATCACAGAAAAGTGGGGGGGACAGTGCCCCCCCCGGTTCCTACGCCTATGCTTTGATCACCTTCTATTTATACTATAACGTCCGAACCTCACAACGTTAAAAACATAAATTGGTGCAATAAGAACGGAAGCACTATCCAGCGTTGTCGCGTAGATCTGGTTCTAGTAATGGGCGCTACCGTGTCACCTGCTCAAATCTGCATAACTCATACTAATTCGCTGCTAATTTCTATTGCCCTCTTTTTGCCTGAACTACCGATTTAATTCTAGCATGAAATATCCCGCCACGGTTGCAAATACTAATACAAACAATGTGGTAATTCTAAGAGACTCTGTTCCAAAACAAGAATTAGGCTAATATACTGACGTTTGATGAATACATTATGGTAATTGCTCTAAAAGTCGCCCGATAAAAATTAAGTTGAGTGCATTTTAGCAGACACAAATGTCGCAGCTAATCTCCAGCCGCAAACGTAGTCTGAATTGCATGATTAGCCTGCGTTTTGGCGCCCATGCAAAAAAACATTAATAAGGAGAAACGAACGTACTCAATATGTAGTGTGATGTTCAGCTAACCAAAGCATCGAAGGATTCCTCTGTCTGCATGTCGGCTAAATTTACTTTACATACGAATATGCTGGCCACGAACAAAAAAAACATGGCGTCGAAAATTCCGTCCCCAGCTAGAAACCTTTTAAATTCTGACAGATTTACTAGAACAGATGGCAAGTAGTTAACTGCTATTCTGTGGAAGAGCCGTAGAGCTCTGCCCAGGCATTCTATAAATTTATATACAACAAATTACTCTCCGTTAGACCATATTCCGCTCAGCTCGTTATATTTCATTTCGTCCTTTGTCCCAAACTTTCAGTGGTATCTGCGAATCAGTAGACAATCTAGACAGATTTTCCATACCCTATATTTGTACACTTTTCTCGGGCAAGTCACACACGTTAGCGGAATCATTTAGTACACTAGCAAAGGGGAAATGTGAGTCGAGTTATCGGCATTTTGGCGCCACTGTCCCTTCGCTCTCAAGCAACTTCATAATTTGCCACATTCCTAACTAATATTGCCGGCTCACAGATGCCTGCCGCGACATACACTCACATAATGTCCTCCCCTGCTCTGATTTTCCTGATGTTAACAATTTAAACAATACATGTCATTTGGCTCGGTGGGAGAGAGAAAATAAATTCTGAATTTTGAAGAAACTGCTCATCGTTTCTTGTACTCACGTGGCTGCTGTGCCGGCGCTGGCTCGTCCTCCCAGCCTGCGCTTGGATTCTACCATTTGGATTCTCTCTCTACGCACAAAAGAATAACGTACCCTATTATCTAGTGAGATTACAACTCGAAACGTTCTTTGATTTCTTAGGTCAGGCCAAGATTATTATAGCTGATAATGCTTACAGTTCATACTGCAGTGACAACCCAAACACGATGACGTCAAAATAGGCCTTCTATCAGGGGCGTAGCCAAGGGGGGCGGCAGGGACAGCCGCCCCTCCCTGAAAGCTCGAAGGGCCCCCTGAGGACACGAGCCGCGCCAAGCGCAGCTCGCCCGCACTATGCTCTGAGGACAAATTTGGCATTTTATACCAGACAGGGCCCTCTTAAGCACTCTTCAGCACTCTTCAGCACTCAATTCTGTAACAAGCAGGGCCCTTTTTACCCATCAGGGCCCTTTTTGCGCTGTCGCTGGGGCCCTTTTCGGGGGCGCCGCCCCTCCCTGAGTGAAATCCTGGCTACGCCCCTGCCTTCTATCACCCTTGTGAGGGAAGTTAGCAAATCTAAATCAATTTCTCTCAATACATTTTCAATTGAAAGCTTAGGACCCTGGACATATCCCAGGTCATCGATATCAGTCTCTCGGCTCCAGGCGAAGAATCTTAAAGGGGTTGATAACAACACCTCATTCCAGCACGGCTCACGATATGTTTTTATCGGATACCCATTATTCTTATACGGGTCCATGATAAGAACACATGCAGATTTCATATATTTAAATTTCAAGAAAATCAAAGACCTCGCTCTTTAAAATATTCAAATTTATTTTAGTGGCGGCGATATCTCCGTGGCTGGCCCGGAGTCCTCCGAGAACGTGTGGGTCTCGAAACCCGGTAAACGCGGCTAAGTTTTGGTTGACGGGATGGTCTGGCTGTGTTTGGTGTGTGAGGTCCTTCAGTCTGTTCTGGCGCCTGCAGTGGCGCCATCCGTGGGGAACAACCAGCGCCATCTCGTCCCGCGCGGTGTACCAACCGTCGCTCCTCACAGGCCGGTGTAGAGTGTAGAAGTCAGATGAATGGATTACTAACTGGTTACTACCGAACAGGGGCGCAGCCAGAGCTTTTGGTAAGGGGGGGCACACCAACTTTGAGGGGCACCCCGGGGAAAAAAGGGCACTTTTTAACGTAACCTAAAAAACTTGCTATATCTTTGTTTATATCATTTTTTGGCATCTTTGGTTCAATAAAAATGCAAATAAATCATTGACGGAGAAGCAAAACGCCATTAAAACCGAAAAAAGGAAACAAATATCATCAAAATGTCATGGAAGTAGCCAAAACGTGACTGTTTTGGATAGATTTAAGGACAAATCAGTCAACTCATGCAAGTACTTAACATCAGAGAAATCAGCGAAGCATGTGATATCTGTTACAATGGGCATACTAAGGCATATTGGAGTCGAAAATTCCTTTGTTATGCCCACTGGTTTTGTCGTGACGAGTGAGCCCTGGCTGAACGCGGATTAAGTTCCTTGCTTCCCACAATCGCCGTGGGACGAGGAGTGGCATAGTGTCTTTGGAAGAACACATTTTTACTGCCGGAATAATTTCGGAGATACCTTTTGAACGCGTTTATTAAGTTCCATATTCTCAAGGATCGGTCCCAGTTAAGAGCAAATAAAAGGTGAACAGGCCGGTGGTTTGGATGGGGAGGGTGTGACAGGGCTGAAAATTGTGAAAACTAGTTCTTCATCTAAATTAATAAGTAGAATCCTGGTTTAGGGGACTGTGCTCTGAGCTCAGGGGCACATGCCCTTTTATCATTTCTTCCCAGAATCCACCAGTATAATAAGCAATTTATATAACCAGGGGTGCCTAGGTATCACAAGCCGTTTTAGAGATTCCTCATTCCTCGTTAGCTCCGTTTTACAAGGGTAGTTTCCATTGTGTTTTTATTCCCCATCTATTCAAGACCAGCTCTGGGGCCCCCAAGTGTGGATCAGAGGCCTCCAGAGCAGCTTCCCCCATCCCCCCAGTTGTGCCTCCAGGGACTAGACTAGCTCAGTGACCCCGCCCCGAGATGATGGGAGTTGGCCTTGTGTTTTTATTATCTGTCTATTGAAGACCACCTCAGGGGCCCCTGATGTAGATTAGGGCCACAGAGCTGATCATGCTTCACCCAGGGACCAGACTAGCTCATTGATCCCAGAGATGAGGTCATCAGACTAGCTCAATGGGCCACAGATAGGCTCATAGGGCCTTAAACCAGTTCAAGAAGCCCCAAAACAGTTTAAGGCGCCTGATCACCTCAGAGGACCTCAAGCCAACTTAAGGGGCTCTCACAAGCTCAGCGCCCAGACCAGCTCAGGGTACCCTCAGAGACTAGATCCGCTCCTGCTCCCCAGATCAGCTCTTGGGGCCCCAGATCAGTTCAGGAGCCTCAAGTCAGGTCAGGGGCAAGATCAAGTCAGGGCCACTAAATCAGCTCAGGAATCCCTCACCAGCTCGGGGCCCAAGCAGTTCAAAAGCCCCAGAGCTGCTCAGGGAACACCAGATCTGCCTATAGGGCACCAGATCAGCCTCGGGGACAAACAATCAGATCAGTGGTCCCCGACCAGCTCGGGGCCCAGATCAGCTCGGGAATACCAGATCAAGTCAGGAGGCACTTAATCAGCTCAGGAGCCCCATACCATCTCAGGGGCCCTCACCAGCCCATGTGGGCCCAGCTCAGCTCAGGGCCTGGGAGCTGCTCAGGAAATCACGTAATCAACCCAGGAGGCCCGGGTCAGCTTAAAGGGCACCATATTAGCCATGGGGCACCAGACTAGCTCAGAGGGAATAAGATGGGCTCAGGAGACACACTGATGACTCAGCAGGCACCAGATCGACTCAGTGGGCATTAGTTAAGTTCAGGAGGCAGTATATCTGTTCAGGGTGCACCAGATGGATCAGCGCAGAGGGCAAGTTCAAGTCAGGGGCACTAAATCAGCTCAGGGATCCCTCACCAGCTCGGGGCCCAATCAGTTCAAAAGCCCCAGAGCTGCTCAGGGGACACCAGATGCCCATAGGGTACCAGATCAGCTTCGGGGACAAACAATCAGATCAGTGGTCCCCGACCAGCTCGAGAATACCAGATCAAGTCAGGAGGCACTTAATCAGCTCAGGAGTCCCATACCATCCCAGGGGCCCTCATCAGCCTCTGTGGGCCCAGCTCAGCTCAGGGCTTTAGAGCTGCTCATGAAAACACGTAAGGAGGCCCAGTTCAGCTTAACCCGCGCCCCACCGGGGGTCCGGCGCCACCTTCGCCCCACCGGGGGGCCATCGATGGCCCCCTCTAACTCCGAAAATATGGGCGTTAGCGCAAATCTGCAAAGTGCAATAGAAAGCTCGCGTGAATTCAGTAAGAAATTACTTCGCATGTTTTAGTGCTCAGGTCAATGGTTTGACCTCCAGAGGTCAAATTAGGTCAAGATCGGCTATTTTCACTCAAATATGCAATGATTAAGCAAACTGGGCATAACTCTTATGTCATTAGAGCTATTGAGGCCTGGTAAAGTACATTTGATAGCAAATTGCCAGAACTTTTTCCGCTATGTGGAACGTAAAGACCTCCCGCCAGTGGTTTGACCGCCAGAGGTCACCTCGTGACCTAATATGACCTGAGGTCACGAAAGGTCAAAAAGTAACCTTGCCGTATATCAAATGAAAGCCAGTGACAAGACAAACACGATGGTATTTGTTTCACCGCTCTAGCTCAATTAGGTCAAAAGTTATTGTCAAAATACTGTTTTTGACCTCTGGTGACCTTGGATGACCTTGGAAAAGTCAAAGGGCAAATATGACCCCTGGGATCCGTGAAAGGGTGCCCAAAAACGTTGTTCTGAGCAGTCTGAGTATTTGCAATCATTTTTGTGGCTTTTATATCATGAAATAGCTTTTCCCCATGCTTTTCCAATGGGAGAGGTCGCCTCGTGACCTGACCTCAGGGCACGAAATCGAAAAATCCCGGATATACACCTTGTAGACCCTGGAGGGGTCATGAAGTGTAGGAAGTTTCAAATCGATCGACTTTGAAATGTAGCTCTTACAGAGCTCTAAAGGTGAAGTGAGGTGACCTTGGTTGACCTCGTCTGGTGACCTGACCTTGGGTGACCCGGGGTAAAAAATTTCAGAGATGATGGGAAAATGATGCAGTGAGAGGTAGAGCCCTCAACCGCGGTGCTGCGCCTCGTCGTTTTTCTGCTATCCCGGAAAAACCTTAGGGGGGCCATCGATGGCCCCTCCCGGTGGGGCGAGGGTTAAAGGGCACCAGATTAGCTCAGGGGGCACCAGACTAGCTCAGAGGGCATCAGATGGGCTCAGGAGGCACCAGATCGACTCAGGGGCATTAGTGCAGCTCAGATGGCACCAGATCGATCCGCTCGGGGGCCAGATCAGCTCCCAGCCCCCCAGACTATGGCAGGAGCCTAAATCAGCTCAGGGAGCAACATAACAGCTCAGGGACACAAGGTGGGCTCAGGGCCCACCAGACCAGCTCAGGGGTCACCAGGCCATCTAAGGAGACATCAATAATCAGCTGAGGGGGCACCTAATCAGCTGAAGAGGAGAAATAATCAACTTGGGGAGGCATGAGATCAGATCGGGGACCCGAATCAGCTCAAGGGGCACTAAATCGGCTATTAGGGCACCAAGCAAGCTCGAAGGCATAAGACTAACTCAGAGGGCATTATATAGGTTCAGGAGGCACAATTATTTGCTCAGTGGGGCACTCGATTGACTCAGGGGCACCAGATCAGCTTAGAGGGCAAGTAATCATCTCAAGGGGCCAAGACCAGCTGAGAGGCCACGAGATGAGCTCAAGGAGCACCAGATTAGCTTCACCCGTACGATTATTGGCGACGATGAGGCATTAGGTGGACACATACTAGGTGCCCATACTCTTCCCGGGTGCTTGGAAAGTCGACAGAATGCCCTAGCTGATCGAAAAAGGTATCAAGTTGTCCAACAATAGTTTCAAGCGGTACATGCGGTCCAGTTACATCTAGGTTCAACGGCGTAGGGCACTAAATTTCGAGCGGCACGGCCCAAATTGGGTACACTACCTGGCAATCAAAAGGGCACCCGGCACCGATGGGGGCACGTGCCCCCTGTGCCCCCCTGGACAGTAGATAAACTCCGGGAGGCATTAAATAAGTTCAGGGGTCCCGGATCAGCTCAAGGGGCACTAAAACAGCTAATAGGGCACCAGGCAAGCTCGGAGGCATCAAACTAACTCAGAGAGCATTATATAGGTTCAGAAGGCACAATTATTTTCTCAGGGGGCACCAGATTGACTACGAGAGCATCAGATCAGCTCAGAGGGCACATGATCAGCTCCAGGGGCCAAGACTAGCGCTCAGGGGGCACCAGATGAGCTTAAGGGGCACCAGATTAGCTCCGCCCGTACGATTATTGGCGACGATGAGGCATTATCTGAAAACGGATTACGTGCCTATACTCTTCCCGGGTGCTTGGAAAGGCGACAGAATGCCCTAGCTGACCAAAAAGGCATTTAATTGTCAAACAATAGCTTAAATCGCGAAATGCAGTCTTGTTCCATCTAGGCTCAACGGCGTAGGGCACTAAATTTCGAACGGCACGGCCCAAAGAGGGTACACCACCTGGCAATCAAAAGGGCACCCCGGCACCGATGGGGGGCACGTGCCCCCTGTGCCCCCCTGACTGCGCCCCTGCTACCGAAAGCACGTAAGATATCAGAAGATGCATCAGGAATACACGGAGGATTGCGCTCTGATTAACCCGCGCCCCACCGGGGGTCCGGCGCCACCTTCGCCCCACCGGGGGCCATCGATGGCCCCCCTCTAACTCCGAAAATATGGGCGTTAGCGCAAATCTGCAAAGTGCAATAGAAAGCTCGCGTGAATTCAGTAAGAAATTACTTCGCATGTTTTAGTGCTCAGGTCAATGGTTTGACCTCCAGAGGTCAAATTAGGTCAAGATCGGCTATTTTCACTCAAATATGCAATGATTAAGCAAACTGGGCATAACTCTTATGTCATTAGAGCTATTGAGGCCTGGTAAAGTACATTTGATAGCAAATTGCCGGTACTTTTTCCGCTATGTGGAACGTAAAGACCTCCCGCCAGTGGTTTGACCGCTAGAGGTCACCTCGTGACCTAATATGACCTGAGGTCACGAAAGGTCAAAAAGTGACCTTGCCGTATATCAAATGAAAGCCAGTGACAAGACAAACACGATGCTGTTTGTTTCACTGCTCTAGCTCAATTAGGTCAAAAGTTATTGTCAAAATACTGTTTTTGACCTCTGGTGACCTTGGATGACCTTGGAAAAGTCAAAGGGCAAATATGACCCCTGGGATCCGTGAAAGGGTGTCCAAAAACGTTGTTCTGAGCAGTCTGAGTATTTGCAATCATTTTTGTGGCTTTTATATCATGAAATAGCTTTTCCCCATGCTTTTCCAATGGGAGAGGTCGCGTCGTGACCTGACCTCAGGGCACGAAATCGAAAAATCCCGGATATACACCTTGTAGACCCTGGAGGGGTCATGAAGTGTAGCAAGTTTCAAATCGATCGATTTTGAAATGTAGCTCTTACAGAGCTCTAAAGGTGAAGTGAGGTGACCTTGGTTGACCTCGTCTGGTGACCTGACCTTGAATGACCCGGGGTAAAAAATTTCAGGGATGATGGGAAAATGATGCAGTGAGAGGTAGAGCCCTCAACCGCGGTGCTGCGCATCGTCGTTTTTCTGCTATCCTGGAAAAACCTTAGGGGGGCCATCGATGGCCCCTCGGTGGGGCGAGGGTTAAAGGGAGATACGCGAAAAATTATTCATATAAAAACGCAACGATTATTCATATTTGATTAATTATTCATATACAATATATTCAACATAATTATTCATATAAAACGAAACGATTTCTGCCACTTCTTGAACTGTGCTATACCCAGAGTTATTCTAGTGATCAGCCGTGGATATCGTAGCAATTTTTTATCCTATCCGTAGCTAAAATTCCATAATTATGCAACCCACATAAGATACCGTAACGTTATTCTGTAATGTATATTTCACCAAAAAATAGCCCTAGCGTCACATAATTATGAAACGTGGCCATAGCGTAGGCCAGATTTTGTATTGTATACTTGGGTTGTTATGCTGATTACATGTACAGCACATGCATAATACTAACTATACAAATCTATCGTCTATATAAAACAATCAAGTACCAAACCACAATGAAGGCGAGGGTGCATTCTGTGGGTGGGTTAGGTGGAAAACAAAAATTGGGCGGTTCCGAAGGAAGGGCGTGGGGGGAGGGTGTACTTACATTCTTCTCCCGCGATCCACATGGGCAATCAAAAAGCAAATTAACTTTTAAATTACAATGCAATGTTTATCAGCGAAAGTCTGCAAACTTATCCTTACGACCTCAACGATAAAAATTGTGTCAGCTTAAAACATTCGAAGTGCCGAAGACACCGTGAGATCCGTATTGCTCAGTGTCAATAACTATAAGGCCTGCGGCCCAGACAACATCAGTGCACGCGTGATTCATGAGTGTTCAGAGGAGCTGACCCTGCCTGTGACAAAACTATGCAAACTGTCTGTTAGCTAGGTGTTTTCCCGAGCGTTTGGAAACGCGCCAATATAGTGCCTATCTTAAAAAAGGCGACAAGACTCCTCCACTTAACTATCGATCTGTGTCCTTGTTGCCACTGTTGAGCAAAGTACTTGAGCGAGTTGTACATGTTTCTCTTTTTGCTCACGTTTGTCCAGTTTTAGCCGAGGAACAGCACGGATTCATTCCAGGTCGCTCGCGCGTAACTTATTTGGCAACCATGTTAGAAAAGACCTGGGGCAATATAGCAGCTGGATCCCAGACGGATGTGATCTACACCGATTACAGTTCAGCTTTTCAAAGCGTGAATCACGCTCTTCTCATACACAAACTCAAAAACTCTTACCATATTTCTGGTAAGGTGCTAGGTTGGTGTATGTCATATCTGTCTGGGAGGGAACAGCGAGTTGTTTGAAACGGTCAGTGCGCGGTTCAGTGGTTTTATATAATCAGTGGTTTTTATACGATGTATATCTTTATTTTCTACGTCTGTCTTAGGCTATTTTTATTTTAAGTGAATTTATAAGTTTATTCATTTATATTTTTTGGTTGGATAGCAGTGCATATTTTACCTTTTGGAATCATTTCAAGCTCATCTGTTCCATCAACTTTTAAGAATTGTCTCGCGGCGTTGAGCCTGCATTTTATATATTTTTTATCAGATTGACTTCATCTGTAAATGGGCAACACGTCCTTTGATGATTCGCATGCAATAAACAATAAACAATAAACAACCTCTCTTATACGTGATTCTTATGGAAAATGTCCGGTTGCTGTTTCAAATAAGTCACTACATTAAATAGTATGCAATGCTGGCTAGTCATCCTTGAGCTGACTGGATGTCAGGGAATTCGCCAACTACCTGGCTGTTGATCCCGGAGTTCGTGAACTCCCTGACTTCTAAGGCCAGGGATTTCACGAACTCCCTGGACATCCAGGGATTTCGTTAACTCTCTAGGGATTTCGCGAACTCACTGGCTGGTCAGTGATTTTGTGACATATCCCTAGGGAATTTGCGAACTCACGGATTTCTTACTCTCCCTGTAACATATACATATGTATGGACGTCTTGATGGTGGATAAAAACAAAAAATCAACCAAAATATAGTTATCGTTGTTCATTGAATTTTACTTGTTTTGCACTGGCGACTTCAACGATTCCCCAAATGACTATATTAGTGAACATTTCGGCGTTGAGCTAATCTTGGGTCAGGTCAGACAGGTTACGACCTAACAAGCTCGATAGCTTGTTAGGTTAGCTATCGGAAATTTACTGGAATGTATTAAATCTCCTTTTAGCTAGTTCCATTAGAAACTGCTTCATGGACATATCTTTGCAGGACAAACAATTACAGACAAACTAGTGGTTTTGCCTTATTTAGCCTTGCTCTTTTTTAAACGGCTCTCAGAAAATGAATTAAAATTCTGACCAAATTCCGCCAAAAAATGTTGATGCTCCACAAAAGACCATTTTTTGGGGACTAGCAAGATATTAAATCAAGGACTCTACAAAAATGAAAGTTATCAGTTATCTTTCCAGATTTTGTGTTTAAATAGGTATATTCCTCCCTCTTTGAGAAAAGTGTCATCCTGATGGCTCTTTTTTTCTTTCCGTTTTCTTCAATTTGTTTGGCAGCGCGTTTTTTTTTAAAGAAATTTTGTCCGAGTTGTTCTTAGTTCGACTGCTGCAGTCGGAGTCTCGCTAAAGTCATCAATGGACTTGTCACAGAGACCCCGATCCCACCACCCGAACGAGCAACTCCCACAATGAGGGGTTGATTTAGAAGCCAAAGCTTAACGTCCCACAAAGCACAGGGACGGCCGCCCCGCTCAGGTCACCCTCTCACCAGTCAGTTGCCAGCCGACCTGTACGTCGGGTAAACTATTGAGCGCCGGAGCGTCTCAGGGGAACCGATCCCAAGCCTGGACATACACTGCCACTGCATGCTTCTGAGCAACGGGCCGGAGCCCAACGCTCTACCAACTGAGCTACCGGGGCGGTTTCCTTCCAGTCCTCTTCTCACGTGCAGATAATGTGGTTGCCTTAGCATTCTAATCTAAATTTTTGTGTAGCACTGAGCCATACCAAGGACAGAGGCTCAACGCTAGAAACTTCGACGCATCAGAAGTACTGTAGTAGTCTGGGTAAAAAATTGGAAACTTTCAAGGGCGAATCGACGCGAATCGTTGTCTTTGTGTCCACACACGTGGGTGCAGCACACATGCGGCTCAGAAAGGTGGCTAATTCGCCACAACAAAGGAATATTACTTTGCAATATCGCAAGTAGCTCGATACCTATAACACGCGCATTGACGGGGAGGCGGGTACCCGCCCCCCCTCGGGTTTTTCGGAGACAGTAGAAAAACGGCGGTCAGCCACCCGCCTGGACACCAATGACTGCTTCCCGACGCGCAAGGTGGAATGGACTTTAGAGGCTACAGAGAAGTCGCCCGCGATCATCTTCACTGCATCAGAGCGACCAGCTGCAGGAGTGACGCGGATGCTGAATGGGCCATGACCCAGCCAGATTTCATCCTGGGCATCAGAAGCTCTTTACTGGTGCTCGGGACAGGCAGCCTTCAGAGGCTACGGGACGTTATCTGCGGATATCCAGTCTTATTGCCGCAATCAGCTGCAGCAGGGTCTCAGCGCACATCCAAATTATGAGCAGGTAGTGCAGTGAAACGGAAATGAACTTTCCGACCCGTGGACTTTGTTAAGGGCACCACCGAGTGTTGTTCGCAGAAGAATTTCAGTGACGGTACAGATTATGGTTTAGGACTAGCAAGAGTCAATTAGAACACCAACAGATTTAGCAACGTTAAGTGCAGAGTATTGACAATTTTCTAGAGTGTAGAGGTGGTGGGATAGTGTTACAGGGTAGTTAGTATCCGTGTGTTGTCGCCCCGTGCTCAACAAATTATTAACAGTGCAGTGTATGTAATCAGGACAGACATCACCGCGCGAAGTGAAACCTGAGAGCCACCTCCAGCAAGGTGAGGTAACTGTGCTAAACATCTCTCGAAGATGCTCTTTTGTACATGTGTCTGTGTCGTCGTTTCTCCTGGTGTTTCTATGTTTCAAAGTGTCAAGCAGTTTTGATATTCAGTTAGAACACGCGATCTCCTCTGATTCCGCGGGGACGCGGAATTAACACGCGCATTGACGAGGGGCGGGTACCCGCCCCCCTCGGTTTTTTCGGAGATAGTAGAAAAACGGCGGCGCGTAGCGCCGCCGTACTTGGCATACCTTTTCCCTCATCATTTTTACAACTTCTGTGAAAATTTTAAGGTTAGGTCATCTCAGGTCAGGTCACCAGTACAGGCCAAGTGACCCGACCTCAAAAAAAAGTTTAAGATAGCAAGAGTCGGAGCAGGGTGAACTTATCCGATTGAAACTCATATCACATAATGGCCCCACCGAGTTCTCTAACATATGTTCCGGTATTTTTGATATCGATGACCTAAGGTCAGGTACGAGGCATGACCTCTCCATTGGAAATACATGAGAAAAATAGTTTTTACGGAATAACTCAGTAACGGATGGTGATAGAGCATTTATTTTAGCTGCATTAGACTCGCCTGAGCCTTGCAGTTCTAATGATATGCATTTTAAACAATTTGACCCTGACCTGACCTCAGTTCAGGTCAAATCCTTGATTTGACTTAGCAAGGTCAAATTATATATCATTCGATTCGGCTTGCTAAGAGGATTCATATCGTTTAAGTCGTTTTGCTCTATCTTTACTTGTTCAGATGTAATGCCCGAAAAACTGAATTTTACATGTTATCCCTATGACGGGCATGTTTTGACCTCTCGTGACCTTAAATTTGACCTGACAAAAAAATGGTTCGAATGTTTTCGATGGAGAAGTGGATGGGCAGCCCAACGCCGTTTACCGTTTTTCGCTACCTACCGTGGTTCTCGAGATCTTAGGGGGCGGGTACCCGCCCCCGTCAATGCGAAGGTGGCTCAGACCCCCGTCAATGCGCGTGTTAAAAGAGGGATTATTAAATGTAAGAATTACATTTGCGCCGGTGGGGATATAACACATTTCTATTGGTGGGGCAGCCAGTTTCTACTCCCAGAGAATCCTTCCATACCTCGTTCCAATTTCACGATAGCAACAGATCAAATAAATTCGGCAACTTCCTGGAATAATTAGTAATGACCTGAACGATGTCCTGAAACTATTTCACGCTCTAACCAAGAAGAGCTTGGTCAGGAAAAATTCAAATTATCACACGTTGGAAATGGTACAACAAGTGGAGACCGGAAAAGCATTACGAGACGGCCGCCTCTGTTCCGTCAGCATCCCACGCCGCGCGGCGAGGACACAAATCCCGGCCCCCAAGATAAATCTGCAGTCGCCGCACGCCAGGCCCGGAGCAGCCTGGCACCACCCAAGATTCACCCTGGCGTCAGAGCCGCGTGGAAGCCGCAACGCCTCACCCATCCCTGCGGCGGTAAGAAGAGGGGGAGGGGTAAGAAGAAATGTGAGAACAATTGGTTACCAGGGCCTCTTTCCGGTGAACAAGCTGGCGTACACCCAGCCCAGACAACGGAGGGGACAAATAAAAATGACCAGGCATGCTGCGCCAGCAACTTTCAAGGCTACGGATAATAATTTTTGGGGTTTAACGACGCACCAACTGCCAGGGCCATACGGCGTCGCCAACTCTCACCCTGTTGGAAGGGATTTTGGGGATCAGATCGACTTATGCAGAGGCTCCGCGGGGACTTGAACCCGGGACCGGTGGCTTAGAAGACAAGGGTGCTATCCACTAAGCCACCTCATCCCCAAGGCTACGGACAGGGCCAACCTCACCCCCAGGGCAGTTCAGCATGGCAAGCTCACGGGCAACCCTGGCCTGGGGCAAATACCTTTATCGCCACGTCGACGACGAATGGGCCACTTAGGCGTGTCCAAATCCCCCCTTCGACACACCACCCTGCCCTGAAGCGGAAGGGAGGAAGCGCGAAGCTTCGAGAAGGGGGATTGGCTACAGCGACCAGGGCCTCCGGAAAAATCAGAAGTCTTGCCCGGAGAGGTGACGTCACCTGGGTTTTGCTGAGAGATGACGTCACACATGAGAAGGCGTCAGACCAAGCCTCAGGCGGTCGCCGCAGAAAAATATATAAGGGAAGATCACTGTTTGGAAGCTCTCTCTTCCTCTCTCTCTCACAGCTCTCAGCTCTCGCACTCTCTGTGACGCGGGCTCAGGCGTTCTCCCTTTGCCGCAACTCTTTACCAGTGGTGCATCTCTACCATCAGCCTTCCTGCCGACTACAATGTTTCGCCATCATCAGCCAAGCACGGGCCTCAGCTACAGCATCCATTCTCTCACTCAGGTCGGTCCCGGTTATCTGGAAAGGGTTTCGGCTCCAATCTCCCCGGCTGCTTTCACCAAACAAAAATGCGTCACCTCCAAAATAGGCCTAGAATGAAACTCGTAATGGACGGCGGGACACTGTCAATTTATTAGACACGTGTGGCACTGGGGATGTTAGTTTGCAGGTATATTCAGGGCATGTGAATTCTTTGGGTGATGTATTAATATTCTTTGTTGACAACTCTTGAAATTCACGGATAGTATAAAAATTAAATGATAGCCTTCATCTTTCATTGAAAAAGTGGGGGGAGGCTTATCAATAAAACCGAAAGCGCTAGCTATTGGCTTTGACATCGTGAGGAGGCAATCATGAGGGTAAATGCTAGGCGTGCTGTTTTCCCGCAGGAAAATCCGGAGGCCGCATTTTAAGCGTGTATGTATCGCCACAGCTTTGCAGATGAAAATAAATTCAAAACGTGACCGGGTGATTTGGCGGGCATAGAGGTGTGAGAAACGCGGTAAAAATATTCGGCCATTCAACGGAACGTTTTCATGTTCTCTTCTTATGTTGTTGACACTACTACGACGACGCCCACCGCCGCGTCCCGGACCGCCATAAAGATTCCGAGGCGATGGCCGGTCGGAGAACTGCAAGTTCATCACAGTAAACATTATTTGAATTCGTCATGCAGAAAAGGTACTGAAGTAAGTTTGAAAATATCCAACTTGTTAGGCGTGATTGCCAATGCACTTCTATCCGGCGGCGATGGCAGATTTGTGAGTCCATGACAGTATGTAGGCAGGGGTGAATGAATGTTTTATTGCCGACCCTGGCCCTGACTCCAGGTTACTGTGCCAATAGCGCAGCTCCCAAGAATAGTGGAAGGACCGGTCGTAGCATTGTTTTCTTTTAGCCATGGGTACAATTTGGATTTTCCCCGTGAAAATAAAAAAGGGGAGGGGTACATTTATACTTTCATTGACGCCCGATTCACAGCGATTTCTGCCGGCTGCCCATTCATAGATTGGGTACTGCTAACGGGCTGTGTCTTAGGCGATGCCTTTTTTCCATCCCCCACTGGTACAGGAAAATAGATTTACCTTTGAGATCTTATCATTAATACAATGATCTGATCGTTGATATGGTGCTTCGGCCGATCCAGTGGGTAAATCTGAACCAATCCTAATGATCCGTGGCAACCGGTGGTACATCGGTATCGGGTTAGACCCCCAACGCGGAAGGTAAATACAAAGGGGAGGGTGAAAATTACCCCGTAATGGAAAGTAGCAGTAAACTATATAGTCAAACAATAGTTGGGCGGGCCAGGTTTAGAACTAGAAACATAACGTTCCTGTCTAGGCCCATAGGCAGTGTCCGAGTTTTGGGTACAAAAGATTGACTTGATCACGATCGTGTGATTTAGTTGATGTGCAGAGGAGAGAAAATAAGCAAAAATTGTTCATTAGTAGTCTCGGCCACTGAAATCTTTAACTACAGACAGGCAATAAAGCATCGTAGTGGAGGGATTCCCGTCAAATGTAGCTGAGCTCCCTCCAGGGATTTGCAGGCGGTGGCCAGCCGTGAGGTGGCTCTTAAAAGGAGGTAGTTGTCGTTGATGAAACTAATTCCACAGCCAGACGAGGAGGAATGCATCTAAAGTATAGCCCAAGAAGCTCTTCAAAACCACTGTCTACGAAATTACGATTATGATTGATACCTATCAACTCCAAGGCGCTGGACAGTAGCCTAACCGACTGAAAGAAGGCGTTTCCTTCTCCTGGGTGGAAAAGGGTGAGACTGACCGTGGTCTCGATAGCCCAAGAAGCCCTTCAAAACCACTGTCTACGAAATTACGATTGTGATTGACACCTGTCAACTCCAAGGCGCTGGACAGTAGTCTAACCGACTGAAAGAAGGCGTTTCCTTCTCCTGGGTGGAAAAGGGTGAGACTGACCGTGGTCTCGATAGCCCAAGAAGCCCTTCAAAACCACTGTCTATGAAATTACGATTATGATTGACACCTGTCAACTCCAAGGCGCTGGACAGTAGTCTAACCGACTGAAAGAAGGCGTTTCCTTCTCCTGGGTGGAAAAGGGTGGGACTGACCGTGGTCTCAATAGCCCAAGAAGCCCTTCAAAACCACTGTCTACGAAATTGTGATTATGATTGACACCTGTCAACTCCAAGGTGCTGGACAGTAGTTTAACCAACTGAAAGAAAACGTTTCCTTCTCCTGGGTGGAAAAGGGTGAGACTGACCGTGGTCTCGATAGCCCAAGAAGCCCTTCAAAACCACTGTCTACGAAATTATGATTATGATTGACACCTGTCAACTCCAAGGCGGTGTACAGTAGTCTAACCGACTGAAAGAAGGCGTTTCCTTCTCCTGGATGGAAATGGGTGAGACTGACCGTGGTCTCGTTAGCCCAATAAGCCCTTCAGAGCCATTTTCCGTGAAACGGGGAGTGTGATGTACTGTACACTCGACAAAGGCAGGTCTCTGGGCAGCGGACGGGCCCAGGGTCCTATGGGGGAACCAGGTCGAGTGATGCAAAAAAGGGAGCCCGAGGATTTAATATCGTGAGAGTAGCAAGGATGTTGGGCCCCGGGGTCAACAGAACAAAGAGGATAAGGGGATTTTAAGGGCCTGAGGATATGAGGGAACGAGGATTAGGAAGAAGGGTAGGCCCAGGAAGTAAGAAGGAGATAAGTTTATAGGAAGTTAGGATTGGAGGATTTTAAGGGCCGGAGGATACGAGGGCACGAGGATTAGGAAGAAGGGTAGGCTAAGGGAGTAAGAAGGAAATAAGTTTATAGGAAGTGAGGATCGGAGGATTTTTAAGGGCCAGAGGATACTGGGGTATAAGGATAAAGGAAATGGGGGCCCAGAGGATGAGGATACGAGGTTTATGAATTTGGGGGCCCAGAGGATGAGGATACAAGGTTTTAAGGTCGAGTGGAATTTAAGCATGGGAGAGTTGGAGACATTGACCCGGCTAACGCATGCACAAATACGGCAAAAGTGAAAGAACAGAATAGGTAAGATAACGTACATTTTTGCCAGACCAGTCTAGACTGATAACAAGAGCGTGGGGAAAGTATGTTTCACAATGTTTTGCCGGACTTTTAGGGAACAGTACCAGTACCCGAGTTTGGTTGATGTTGTAAGTCCGACCGATAGGCATCGTCAAACTGCAGGGTGAACAGAACATCGACATCCGGATTATACCAAGAACCTAAGGTACAACGACATTGAACGCGTAGATAGTGTCGAGGGGGAACAAATTAGGGCTTTCAGAGTTTCAACGATGGGGAGGAGTGCATGATGCGCGAATGAAGCAGTTGAGAGCATGGATGGACATATGTATGAAATAGTTTTAAGGCTCGACAGGGCTAGTGAAAGAGCCGGATCTAAGCGTTCATGTTGCAAGAGGGATGATATAAATGTTCATCCAGATAACATCTGGAATGGGACGATTGAGCAAAACTCAAGGGTGTAAACGACGGTATTTTCACCATTACCTCGGAACTGATACAGAAGTAATCTTGATTAAGAAGTAACAACGGGGTCGTGAGAGTTAAGACGATTGTGGTACCGCTCCTATGCGGGAAAGCCTGCCAGTCAAAGTAGGTTCAGAACACAAATAAGCGCAGCTAATAACCCACTGATGTGAGACAGGTTAACCCGGAGGGCAAGTTCAACCCGAAAGCCTATAAGGTGACTCAAGCAGCCGGGAGGGGTGGGTCGTTGTAAACCGAATCCAGCCCTTGGACTTGTCCAGTGGGGGGTTTGGACTGCTGATAGCTTGTGTGTCTGAGCTTACGAAAGCGGTGCAATACCTTCTTGTTGCCTCTCACACTATAAATATTTTTGTGTGTTGCGCCCGCAACATGGGCGACCAGCGGAGACGTGTGCACACCACCACCAGCGGGACGCGGCACTGCGTATCGCCCGAACGGCGCGCGCCATCGGCGCGAATCGTCGCCGACCGATGCCGGACGGCCAGCCGATCGTCGCGCGCACCCGACCGCCGCCGCCACGGTCGCCCAGCGGCGCTCTCCGTCACAGTTTATTCGAAAGTGAGTAAGTGAGACAATCTTGAAGGCTTTGTCCGATAGACAGTCATGGTAAGTCACTTTTCAGTCAACCACTTTCCCTCCCTCTGCGAGTGATGCCATTTTGAACAGTCTCTAATGCCATTGGGTGACAAAATTGACAACAAGGATATATTCAGCCATTGAAGGAGAAATATATATTTTTATTGATGCCAACTGACGTTTCCCTTGCCCCCCAGAAGTCCGCAATCGTTCTGTATTCTGCATTCTGTATTCATAGCACGAGTCCCATCAAATTATTTGGTTTTCAGTTATCGTTACAAATTCCATCGTTATATATATATATATATATATATATATATATATATATATATATATATATGTATGTATTCGCAGATACCACACATTTGTATATCAGGTGTCGTAACGCCTTTGACACACAGGTGATAAGCAGCTCACATAAAATACACGCTATAGCTAAGCATACCGTCCAAGTTTTTATTCATCATCTAGTTTTCTGTGCAAATATTTCTTTATTCCATTCAGCTTTTGGATCCGAGTGACGTCCCTGGGAAGCGTGTTCCAGTGGGCAATAGCCCTGTACGGAAAGGTACGCTTCGTACTCTCCAGTCGACATCGAGGCAGTTGGAGCTGGGTGTTCGAGTTTCTAGTCACCCTTGCGGAGACACTTTCCCTTGGTGGTAGCATTGCCTCTAGGGCTGCTGGAGACTGGTCGACGTGAGCTACCTTACATATTTTAAGGCAATTGCGATCGGCAATACTGGTTTCGATATTATACTAGCCAAGGCTCATGAGAGCTGGTGTCGTTAGCAAATGCTGGACGTCACGGTCGCTCGGCCGCTGACGTCTCTGGTCGCTGACGTCATGAGTTACACAGCTAAAGCTTAAGTAGCATTGGCCTTGAAACATTCCGGCGCTGGGAGGTCTCCCAGACATATATAATTTTTACAACTGGTACGAACTTAACAGGCGCATTGACGGGGGTACCGGCCAAAAACCCGCCTCCCCATCGGGTTTTTTGGAGACAGCATAAAAACGGTGGCGCTACGCACCACCGTGCTTGGCCTCACTTCTCTCTGATCGTTTTACAACTTGTTTCAAAATTTTAAGTTTAGGTTATGTCAGTTCAGGTCACCAGTACAGGTCAAATGACCTGACCTCAACAAAGTTTAAGATAGCAGAAGTCAAAACAGGGTGAACCTATGCGATTGAAACTCATCACATAATGGCCCCACCGAGTGCTCTAAAGTATGTTCCGGTATTTTTATATCGAAGACCTTAGGTCAGGTACGAGCCATGACCTCTCCATTGGAAATACATGGGAAATTGATTTTAACTGAATAACTTAGCAATGGGTGGTGATAGTGTTTATTGTAATTCCATTATATTTGACTTGCCTTTGCGGTTCTAATGATATGTATTTACCTAACTTGACCTTGACCTTACCTCAGGTCAGGGAAAATCCAATATTTGACCTAACAAGGTCATATTATATATCATTCTATTCGGCCTGTTGCGCGGATACCAATGGTCAAATATTGTTGTGATATAATGATCGTAAACCTTAATTTACATGTTATCCCTATTATGGCATGTTTTGAACTCTAGTGACCTGAAATGTGACTTAAGAAAAAATGGTTCAATTATTTTCGATAGAGAAGTGGAAGGGCTACCCAACCCCTTCCACTTCTCTATCGAAGGGCTTCCCAACCCCTTTCCACTGCTCTCCCGAGTTACAAAAGCACGATATCATCATCTGGACAGAGACGTGGTTGAACGACAGCGTCGACACCGCTGAGATTCAAACGGCACTCCCAGATCATGTCTGGCACCGCCGTGACAGACCGACCCTAGCGGGAGGTGTGGCTTGTGCTGCCAGATCGAACCTGTGCCCTGAACGGCGTGAAGACCTGGAGGTGGCCGGCACAGAGACATTGGTACTGGAACTCAAAACAATGCCTACATCCCTTATATGCGCTGTGTACTGTCCACCTGGTGACTCGGCTGTGTTGACCCGCACGGCTCAAATGATTCAGTGTTTGAGTACAAAATATCCGGGCAGGCCATTGTTTGTTGTTGGTGATTTTAACGTTCCGGAAGTGAAGTGGTGTTTAGATGGAGACTCGCATCAGACGCGACCCATCTTCGCGCGGATGTCGCAGCGAGCCACCTGCTTGGTGGATGGAATGGATGCTGCAGGTCTGAAACAACATGTATCGGAACCCACTAGAGTTGATAATTTTTTGGATCTAGTTTTTTTCTAATTGTTTCCGTGTCGAGGCCGTCGTAAGAGCTGGAGTTTTTTCTTCTGACCACGATGAAATTTCATGTAGACTCTTTGTTCAGCCTCGCAGTAACCCCGTCATAAATCGTGTAACAGCCCTAAATTATAAGAGGGCAGACTTCGACGGGCTGAGAAGATCTTTGGCATTAGTGCCATGGAATATGATGGAAAACTTACATATAGATGACGCTGTGAACATGTTTTACGATATATTGGACGCTTCCATACGTGATCATGTTCCGACAGTTGTGCTGCGTCGCAAATTTCCTCCGTGGTTTGACGCTGATGTCCCGCAGGCTTTGCGTGAAAAGGAGGCCGCGTTTAAACGCAAGAAGCATAACAGACCACCAGACGCCGAGAGGGATTTCCGGGAGAAACGTAGATATTTTAAAGATGTTTCGTGCCGAAAATATTTTAGCTATATCAAAGGTATGATTGGGGACTTTAAGTCGAATCCTAAACGTTTTTGTTTTTTTTTAATTTACCAAGGACACGAAAAGCCAGCTCTCTGTACTTTTAGATGGCGACAGAGTGTTGAATAGTGATGTCGAGCGGGCGAATCTGCTAAATACGACATTCGCAAGTAGGTTTACTGATCCCACCGTACAGGATTATCCTGAAGCACCCATTTACGACCTGAGCTCACTCAATCACTTTGTGATTACTGAACCATGTGTTCGCAACTCCTTGAATACTCTAATACACTAATGAATACACTAATGTGCATAAGGCCTGTGGGCCTGATAACATTAGTGCACGAATTATAAAGGAGTGCAGTGAGCAGCTGTCGGTCCCGTTGACTATACTTTTTAGGCAGTCAGTGTCTCAAGGTGTCTTTCCGAGCAAATGGGCGGAGGCTAACATCGTGCCCATTCACAAAAAGGGGTCTAGAAAATTAAGTTCAAATTATCGGTCCGTCTCACTCACCTCGCCGTTTGGCAAACTTCTCGAACGGTGCGTATGTGACGTACTTCTTTCTCACGTGCAGCCAGTCCTGACTCCAAAACAACATGGTTTTGTCCCACGCCGACCATGTGACTCAAATTTAGCTTGCCTTTTAAAAACGGTGTGGGAGTCTATATCATTAGGCCATCAAACTGACGTTATCTATACGGACTATTCCGCTGCGTTCCAGAGCGTCAATCACAAACTTCTTATTCACAAATTGAAAAACCATTACCAAATCTCAGGTGCGGCCCTGGAATGGCTTTCATCATATTTAGAAAATCGTAAGCAACGCGTTATTGTGAACGGAAAATGTTCTGATTGGGTCCATGTACGCTCTGGAACTCCGGAAGGTGGAATTATCTCGCCTCTCCTCTTCGCCCTGTACATAAACGATCTTCCAGACAAAATTAAGACTAATTGTCTCTTATTTGCTGACGATGTAAAATTATACGACAAAATTACTTCGCAACACGACATTGAGCTCCTTCAGGACGATCTAAGATCTTTAGCTGCATGGTCTGCACTTTGGAAGCTTCAACTCAATCCAACCAAATGTAAATCGTTCACCGTGTCATTGAAACGAAAGCCTATTCCAACCACAGACAAAATCCAAAACTCTACTCTAGAGAAAGTCTGCGCAATCCGGGACCTTGGAGTGTGGTTGGATTCTAAATTGACGTTTGTAGAACACCTGAATCACATTGTTAGTAAGGCGAACAGGGCACTAGGTCTGATGATTCGGTCTCTTCAGGTTGGCCATTCAGAGGGGAGAGCGAGACGGAAGTTGAAACCCGAACCAATCATGGCGGCTTATTTTGGTAACATTCGATCTATTATGGATTTTGGCTGCATAATTTGGGGTGGGGCTGCCAAGACTCATCTTGATAGACTGGACAAAATTCAGCATAAATTCTTGATTTGGCTCGCGTCAAGCTCAACGAAAAGCTCACCATCATTTGTGTACCATGATCTTTTGGCTACGTTGAAAATAAACACTCTGGCTAATCGATCACTACAATATGATGTCCTTTTCGCACACAAAATTATCTCCGGAAAAAATAGACTCCGCCTTTCTGCTCGGTAATTTCCCTTTCCATGTCCCAGGAAGGAACACAAGGGCAATGTTCGGTAGTATGCTGCATGTTCCATTTGGAAGGGTAGAAACTGTGAGGCGTGGATTGTTTTGTCGCTCGACCACTAATTTTAACTCGTATCTGACGGCATGTCCACTTTCCGACACTTTTAGATTTTCATTTGGTCAGTTTAGAGCACAGGTTCGTTTATATATTAAGTCGTTGCCTGCGAGTTGAACAAAGTGAACTTTTTAACTTTTTGATATTCATATGTTTACTGTTCTAAGTGCATATTTGAGTCAGCTCGCAATATGATCGTTGTTTGTAGTTTGTTGGTTCCTCATTTTTACCTGTAGTTGTATGTGACCTGTTTACCGTGATCATGTTTTATGATTCCTGTCTTGAGCTCTTATTGGGGTATGACCCTGTTGCTCATATAGCACTAATAAATAAATAAATAAATAACCCTATTTACCGTTTTTCGCTATCCAGCGTGGTTCTCGAGATCTGAGGTGGGCGGGTACCCGCCCCCGTCAAAGCAAAGGTGGCTTAGGCCCTCGTCAATGCGCGTGTTAAAGCCAGACAGCCAGATCAGGCAGGTCTTGGATTGCGGGAGGCTTACCCCCAGTGTAGTTAGCCGCCGCTAGGTTGTGGATTGTGTGGGTGGCAATAGTTTGGTCGCAGCGCCGAAGGCAGGTGTTGTAGCCTGCAGTGAAGCACGGATCTCCGCACACCGACAACAAGTGGAGGTGTCGGAGCTCACTGTGGATGTCCAGACGACATTTCGGCGTGAGTGGAAGTATCCCAAAGTCACTCTAAGCGTGGAGCAGACATCTCGGTGGTACTTCAGCGGGCAGGTGAAAGTAATTGTACGGACGGTGACGGTGACGCAGCTGCTGGTTCCGCCGAGCGTGGTCGTTACGTGAAAATGGTGAAGACGTCGAAGCACTCAAAATCAAGCATTGCTGATTCTACTTTGGACGAAACCACACCTCTGTTGAACAAGCCCGACGCACCAGTGGGCGCGGCAGAGGCTTCCAGTGCGTCACTCAGCGTCTCGTCGTTCACCCGAGAACAAAATCTGCTGTTGGCATGCCTTGGCTCAGGAAGCCTGCTGGCTGGGTGTTTGTTAGCCATCATAACGGCGTTTTTCCCTCTAGAGGCAGCTCGTCGAGGCATCTCTCAGACTATGATCGGCGGTGTTTTCAGCTGTTTTGCCGCTACCCAGATCGTCGTGTACCCGATAACGGGGCGTCTCGTGCCACGTGTGGGCGTCACTCGTGCCTACTGCGCTGGTCTGGCCGCTGCCGGCATCAGCACGGCTGCCTTTGGCGCGCTGCCCCACATCGCGCACACAGACACCTTCATCGCGGCGTGTTTCTTGACGCGAATAATCGAAGCTATGGCGATAAGTTTGATGAATACGGCTGCTCTCACCATGGTAGCGAGCAAGTTCCCGGATCGTACAAACACTGCTGCTGCAATCACAGAAACCACGGTTGCAGTAGGCATCTCCCTTCGTTCAGCGGTGGGAGGGGCTCTCTACTTTGCCGGTGGATATGGACTGCCATTCTATGTGCTGGCTGGACTCATGCTGCTGGTTGGTGGAGTTACGTATCCGCTCATGCCAAGAATTGGTCGTTACTCCCGGCACTCGGAAACCTACTGGCCACTGCTGATGATCTTCGTTGGAAACGCTGAGTCCTGGCTGTGCTGTCTCATCCTATTCACGGTGTCAATGAATTGGACTGCCATCGATCCTGGCATTGGGCCTTACGTGATCGCTGAGCTGGGAATAACACCATCTCAGCTTGGACTTTATTTTCTTGTCGCCACTGGTTCCTCCTCCGTTTCTAGCTACTTCTGGGGCAGCCTCCACGATCGTATTGAGAACAACTATGCCCTGATCACCCTGTGTTTGCTTGGTGCCACCACTGGCCTGCTCTTGCTGTCGCCGTCGCCACTGCTGCCCCTGCAACCCTCCTGGTGGCTTTTCGGCGTTGGCATGGCGATAAAAGAGCTATTTCATGGAGGTGCTTTCATTCCCCTCTTCCCGAAAATGCTCCAGACATGTTTAGCACGAGGCATGGACAACACGATTCTGACGCAATCGTTCATCTCCAGTGTGTTTTGGACTGCGTTTTCGCTAGGCAACGTCATAGGACCGACAGTGGGCGGCGTTATCATAGATGTCACCAATTTTCCGACAATGACAACTGTGCTGGCTGGGTGGTGCCTCATGACTGCTTGTTTCGCGGCGGCAAAGGCCGTGAACGTGTGGCGTGCGTCAAAACTCAGAGCTCAGAGCTCAGAGTATACATCAGTGTGATGTTCTCCCGATTAGTGGTTCCGCAAGTCAGCTCGAGTTGTTGAGTTATCATGTGGGCACAAAATCCTGTCAGTAGGAGCTGATTCTCGCATCCTGGGGGAGGGGGTTGGGTGGGAAGCGACATTTAGAGGGGGGGCATTGATCTTTCAGCGGGCATCGTGACCATTACGTGCCCTTCCCCATCCTGGATTCGCGCATGCATCGTGAATACAGTCATCTCCTCTGTTTCTTTCACCGGAAACAGTTTTCTGACAGAAGCTGGGGCAGCGTAATAAAGCACAACGAAAAGAAAATACACCAGTTATCGATCTGAATCCACAGATCTCCACTTCGGGCCAACTGATATTCTAAACTTCCGGCGTATTAGTTGGTGCGGCGCTCCATTCCCAGATAGACAAAGTCGGGTCAGATGAAAAGTAGCTTGGCTCAGTCTGAACATAACACAAAAGAACGACATGTGTGAAATGATTTTGGTAAGCATCAAATGTTTCGGTAGTATCATACAATTAGTTTCGATATTGTGGGCATTGGAAATTGGCGAGGGCCAAAAAGGTTTGGAAAATCATCTTTGAAATCCTTGATGGACACAAGTCAGGGTTGGACTTTTATTACGGTAAAACTAGTTATTGACAGGACAGTTGTTTTAAAAGTTAAAATAGGGTCTAACCTGTCAAAAACTGTCAATAAGAAAGTCAACAAAGCAGCTGCTTGATAATATTTGGTACTTTTTCATTACCGGTACGGAGCCGAGAAAGCCACCATCAAGTTCTACATCTCTTCGAGATGCATTGAGCGGTTTGATTTTCACAAGTAATCTTTCCATCGCATTTCCAAAAGGTTTTAATGTCCCCACGTCGTGAACTTAATAGCCTTATTTCTGATGATTTCTTCACCTGTAAACACAACAATGGATGTAAGCAAATTATCGAACGAAATAGGCGGTAAATAGGCTGGTTAGCTCTTCAACACGCGCAGTGTCCTAAAGTCCCCCGATTTATTTTTAGAGGTGGCCGGAGAAGTGTTCGAAGCCGGAAAACGCTACTTAGCTAAATTAAGAGATAGGGGAAGGTGGGTCTGGTTCAGACGGCAGGATGGTGCGGGTAACTAGAATTTTCTCCAAAACCGTCAGAGATATTTCAGTCAGCCTGCTACTGGAAATGTGTGCCATGACGGTGATCAGTTGTCACCAGATTAACTTCAACTTTGATTTCGAGCTCAGGAAATATAGCAAATTTTCGTATTTTAAGGTTTTGCATGTAGTTTTTCCTCTCGAGCTGAGGTATCTCAGAAAGCTCAGGACCCATGTTTCAAGTCCTAGTTTTACATGCGACGCTCCTAAACTATTATGAAACATGCAAACAATTGTATAGCACCGGCATTATCAATATCCAGTGGTTGAAGCATGCCATCCCCGCAAACCGTGGTATGGCAATGGTTCGGGCAAAATGAAGTGGAGTAGCTTCGGACACTGGAAAGCCTATCTTCAAGGTAGGTTTTAAGAAAATGTTTAATTTTACCATGATATGAATTTCATTGACCTTGATATACGCCAGAGAGATGATTCGTGCTAAAATGAAAAGTTTCCAGTGAACTGAACCCCTCAAATGATCCCGCCATTTACCACACAATTTTCAATCCCCGGTTCAAGATTCATGGGTAGCCATTTAGTGATGTCCTGACCATACTTGTGAGGCTGCGGACCTGAAACTTTGGTTATGAGTACATGACAGTCCAGCTCTTCATTCACGTAAAAATCTTTGAGCTCCTCAACAATATAGGGATAGTAATAGCTTTGTCTCCAGGACACCATCCAAACCCACTCGTCCTCTGTCCGAACTGACCCCACTAGTGGGGCAAGTTCGCATGTTTGACATGGTGTAACGCTTATTCCTCTACACCTCAATCCCCGAAAACTTTCGTTTTTTCTTCTTGCCAGCATATTGCCAAGATGATAAGGAACCCTACGTTAATATTTCATGCTCCTGGCTTAATTAGTTTAATAATTAGCTTAATCGTCCGCCAGACGATAAGTTTTGAAAAGTGTCCAAAGCATACCCAGTATCCCCTACCACGAGCGCGTCGATTTGTAAATAGTTCGGAAAATTGGTCAATTACGTTCTACCTAAAGGCTTTCAAATCAGACCTTTATTTTGAGACCGTCGCAATCACGCAGTCGCACCAGGTCGCGAGTACTTTAGGCCGATTGGTGACGTAATAACGGCATATAACTGGGATTATATATCCATGTCCTTGACCTGTGACCTTTGAACTGGAACTTTATGTGGGTTGACCTTGACATATAACCTGGTTATATAACGTTATGAAGTCACTACCCTGTCTATAGAGCAGGCGAACTGTTGCGACCGCGCGATCGCGACGGTCTCAAAGCATAGGTCTGATTTGGAAAACATGTAGATAAAAAATGATCCACCGATTTTCATAATTTATTTCACCAATCGACACGCTCGTCAATTTTCTCAAATGTGGCCAAGTAGCGTTTCTCCGGCGGCGAGCGGTTCTCCGGCCACCTCGGAAAAATTGTTAGGGGCACTTTAGGACCCCCTCCACTGCTTGTGTTCACCACAAAGGTTAGCGGCGTCGCTAACTTTCACTCTGCTTGGAGAGCTTTGAGGTATTTCTAGCATACTTAGGGTTCTGATTGTTCTGATGTACCCAGAGACCTCGCTGGAATTACCTGGGACCGGTGGCGGAGGAGACTGATGTTATCCATTAAGCCACCCATCCCCTAGTTGCCGGCATAGTGCACGGCCGCTCTTAAAAATCACAAATTTTAACGCTCTAAACTCTTAACGTTTTTGGGAACAAGGAATTTTTCGAGAAACCATCTTGACAAATTGCCTTTTTCAGGAAAATTTTTTGCATCGAGATCTACCTTGATGACTAAAACGCAAATACTCATCAACAAAGTTGGCTTATGTCTCGCATGTTTTGATAAGCACTTTCAGCAACAAATAAGAAAAGTCCGCACTCACCCAATACCATTACCCACAGAAAATGAAGATCACGTTTCAGGCAAAAGGAGAGTATTGAACTATGAGCAGGGGAGAGGCTTCGCCAGTAAAGGAATCCAGGCCAAGGTCTCACTCTCATAAAGTCAGGCTGCAAGCGTCCACGCCAGCAGACTTCCAGCTAGTCGGTCTGGGAGAAGAGGCTGCAGTGTTTGTGCGTTGCCTAAGCCATGTTCTGTCACTTTCCCTGATATTTGTGTAGTCAAAACTTATTCTCATTCTCATCTATTTCAGCATAGTGACATACATAAGGCAAATTGCACTCCCAATTAGTGCAAAAGCATTTGAGCGCTTAAAGGGAGATACGCGAAAATTTTTTTATTGGCTAGATGAAAAGGTCAAAAAAAGTTGCTTCAGAAGCCCTATACTCATTTTTGCGATTTCGGCCTGCAAATGCCTTAAAATTGCTCTCAGTCAACATTTCTAGACGACTTTACCGGTACACCTCTTATCGATGTAAATGACGTACCCCCAGCTAAGGCTATCAAATTCTAATAAAAAACCGGTCCCATTTTTCCTAGGCAGTGACTTGAAAATTTAAAACCATTGAATGAAAGTTATTTTAAAAAAGCGACAGCCAAAAATAATATAAAACAAAAATATAGCACGCTTAAGAAATCACAATTAACCAATCAGAACGTACAGCCACCTCATAGGAGGGGGGGCACGTGACATTTCTGACGCAAAAGTTTCGTAATTCTGGGGCTGAAGCAGAAGACGACTCAAGACCACTAGGCACGCAACGGCTGAAAACTTGACTTCTTATGTTTTTCCGTTTCTAGGGCAAACTAATTCATTTGTTTATTTTTTTGAGGCTTTTTAAAATTAATTCAAATACAAATACAGGATGGATACAGGAATCGGGATGGCTCACTCCTCAGCTTTAAAAGATCTTTGAGGAAACATCTATGCAGTGGACGGATGTAGGAACCTGACATCGGCCCGATTTATAGCTTCTAATATCTTTTTTGTTATAAGTGGATGCATGCGTCCCGGAGTGGATCTGTATGTTGTCTCCTACCGACCTGGGCTCACTAATAGCCATAGTAATGGATGAGTTCCGTGACGTTGAATAAATAAATAAATAAACAGGAGAACAGACACTTTTATTACAAAAAAACATTACTTTTCCACTTTAAATAATTTTCGAAAAGTAAGTGATGGGTGAAAGTTTTAACATTTTATCGGAACTTCTAACCTATTTCGATAATAAGTAAGTGGCCTCCCAAAATTTTGCTGAAGATACAAAAAAATAATTCACAGTTTCGTAATCAGGATTTTTCAAATAACAAGAAACCACCATAAGGGAGAGGGTGAAAAGACGGTCATAGTTGTATTTGAGATTGTGTGTCTCACTCGCTTTTCATTTGACAGTGATGAAATTTTGTTTTAAGCTTCAGTAAACATTTATTTGTCTCTGCGCTTAAAAAATAGTAGAATCCATGCATATTCCTAGGAGCAGTAACGTTTACCGTAGAATGCTGCAAAAACCTGTCTTACCCCAACAGGCAGGGTAAGACGGGTTTTATGAAAGTAGTTTATCATATGCAAGAACTTTTTGACAAAAACCTTACCACGTTGAGCAAAAATGAGTTCTGAACACTTTGCAATGCATTATTTCGGTTAAATAGTCGAGAGAAAACTATTTCGCTGAATTTCCTTAAAATCATAATTTTTCATTGGAATCTAACAATCGATCATTAAAAGTTCCTCAGCCGGTTTGCACCAGACTCTCAGACTGATTTCTTTCAACCATACAAAAACGCAGCGATAAAGATTAAAATTCGTATGGTGATGTAGCATTTCACTCTGTCTCCGTCTTACCCCATGTTAATATGTTAGAAAATCTCATTCTTGGGGTCACCGTGCTGGGTTAAGATAAAACTTGAATCACGTAATGTATGGTTGCGCTCTCCCGAGACAGGTTATGCATATTTGGCCTTCCAAATAGGACCAGGCACTGCCAGAATGTTACACTCAAAACTACTAACAATGGTAGGGTGAACCACTAATTTCGTTTTTATAAAATTTTGACAAAACAATAAAGGTTAGAACTTTGTGTTTTTGGCTCATGATAGAACATTTCAAGACGCATTAATGCAAGTAATGGGACATTTATATCATAACTGGTCTGGTCCACAGAGCCTGTGCCCGTCTTACCTACCATGCCCGTCTTACCACCGTCTCCCCTAATAATTTTTTCGGGTATCTCCCTTTAAAGGGAGTGTGACACCTTTATAACGTGATTTTAAATTAGATAGCCAAGTTGTAAAGCATGCCGGAAAAACCGGTACTCAATATATCATTTGTCTTGAAACTCAGAATTTCCGTCGAGAAAAGCTAAAAATCTACCTGAAATGTACCCCAAAATGTACCCCAGCCAGGCGGTTACAGTTGTCAGCTGTTCCTGTTGGTGTGACGACAACACTGACCTCAAGGTGAGTTATCAGCCAGTTGAAGCCTTTGAAGCCTGTTGAATATGGGAGTAGTTGACAGGTCATGACGTCATCCACAGGCAGAAGCTTATTTGAGCATTTTAAAAATCAAAATCTCGTTGTATATTTTCAGAGAAATAGTAGACGTTTCAATGATTTTCCGCTAAAAATACTCCTGATTACACTAAATTCCTGGGTTCGACCAAGGTGCCACATTCCCTTTAACTCGTGGCACATCGGATATCACAGCGTCAGACAAGCCTCTTAGCGGGTCTGTCGCATACCGCCCCACCCCCAAACGGGTCATGCGGCACGCCGGGTGCCGGTGGTAGAGCAGGCGTTAGCTCGGATAGGTATTAATGTAAATATCCGGCTAGCTTTTATAAAGCAGAAGACTTCTTGGTTTTTTAGTTAAGCATTAAGAGCAGGCTCCTAAGAGAGCTGCTGCTCTAGGGTGCTGTGTTTTAGCTAATTGCGGTAAAACACGGCTAAAAAGAGCCACTGCTTTAAATTGAGCGATTACAGGACGGGCCCAAGATCAGAGGCATGAATACAGTTATTAGTGAATGAGTTTGTTTGACTTTGACCGGAATGTATGCTGCATAATAGACCCATTTACTGCTACATTTTGGTAATGGTAACGGGATTTGTATGTCTCTGTTAATGTTCAGGGGTCGGGTAACCCAGGCTCAAGGCTCGGAGCCGGGTTGTAAGGTATCTAAATCCCGGGAGCGCTATATTCCCGGACGACGAATGAATATTTCGTTGAAAAAAATTGTGCTTAAAAATGGATGCATTCGTTCTTTAAAGGTTCATGTTGAGTATATCTGGAATTTCTTATACGCGGTAGTGCTCATGAGATGCTTCAATTTAGCGCTTTCCGCCTCAGAAGAGCTATTTCTAAGCTAAAAATCTGTCTGCTATTCACACTTTTCCAGGCTGCTAAAAACTAGCTCGATGCTAGTTTTTTTACAGCTCCCTCTCGCTGTTAATTGGATTAGCATCCTAGAGCTGCTAGAATTTTAGCACTTCAGGTGCTAAATTCGTAATATTAGCACCACTTGAACGAAAAACAGGGTGGTGCTAACTCTATAAATTAGCACCAAAAACATTTAACACCCCAAAAATTGACTTGAAGCTAGCAGCAAAATCGGTAGGTTTTTGCTGTCTGATTAGCATCTTCTGGATGCTCAACTTTTTTACAGTGTTGGGCAAGGATTTCTCTTGGCAAATATGGTGCTATCGGGTAAAGTGGGACTTTTTTTAACAGCAAGGTGACAATTAGGTACCTCGTAGGTAGAGTGAAACAATTTTAACGTGATGCTTGACGCGTGTCAACCCTTTTGACTAGCCTAGGTGTCAGTTACCAGCGGTGTGTTCAGTGTGTTTGCTCAGTGCTTGGCTTCAGCGTTGGCCTGGTGGTGGTGGGGCGGTCCGGGGCCGTGTCCAGTACGTGCAAGGACGGTGTAAACGGCAAAGGAGATAATGTATGTGTGCAAACCCTTTCCTTCTGGTGCAAATCGAATAGTGCAATATGTCGTTTTATGGTTCATGAATAAAAAAATAAAAAAGTGGCAATTAGGTACGAGTGTCATATCGTGCATGCGGCTTATCCTGTAAACACGACGGCTATCTGCAAATCGGCCGGCTTAAAAGAAGACTAAGAGAAAGTGGAGACGAGAAAATTATTCAAAGGCACAAATCTAAAATAGGTCCGGGAAACTCGACACTTGCAAAGCAATAGAGACACGAGGTAAAATTTTGGTCGGATTCAAACAACGGAGCAATAAGAGCATGGTTTTACAGACCTCGAGGTAGGGGCCTCGGGACTGACTTTCTCTGATCTTTTTGCAACAAAAAAATCCAAGATATTTTACTTTCTTTGCTGACTTGGTAGTCTTGGTAAGAGACACATCTTGAAAAAAGCAACGGCTTGCTAGTGATTGAGCCCAACACTATGAAACAATATATACAATTTTCTTTACTTAAAGACAGTAATGTCTCTTTAATTTTTAGAGAAGAATTATATAACTCTAAATTTATTGAAGCTGAACTTTATTGAGATCTACCACCAAAAAAAATGAGGATCAAGTGAGGTGAAATCAAGTCAGTATTTCGACATCTCGCAAGACTACAGCAAACGTGCCATTATTTGCCACGACATGTACAGACATACATACCAATGTTGTTTTGTGGTGTTGTTTATCGCCGCAGTTTATGATCCGATGTGTGAAGGCAATAGAAATTGCGGTGTGTTGTTCCTTCTATGGTGAGCTTGGAGAGTGATTGACAATATTTGCATGGTTACATGGATGTCCAAGGGTGTGCTCATGGTAACTAATCGGACAGGTAAAGGTGACATTCCCGTCCCTAGAAGGTAGCAATGGGGTTGACGAAGAAAGAGGTTCTGGAATGAAGGAGGAGGCTTAGGTAACAGTACTTGTTGCGGCGGTAGGTACATATGAGTTGGGGGATCTCCTGAGAAAGGGCATTGGTAAGTGCATCTGCACTTACCAATGCCAGGGGTATAAACAAGTTATTTCACAAGGTGGAGCATCGGACTTTTTGGTACCATGGATCCACTACGAGGACCTCGTCAATTTTTTTACAGTGTAGTGAAAGCAGGTTTAATCGTCTATTGATCTAAAATATTCATATGGCATAATAGACCCACAGAGAGCCACAAATTGTGATAACTGAATTTCCAATATCGATCAATTAAGCTCAGGTATATGCCATTTAAAACCACGCATTATCGTTATTACGAATACTTTTGCTACGCCACCCTGTCTTCTTTTGAATCTCACAGATATCTTCAAATGGTGCGCCGGTAAAGTTCTGGAATTCTGTGAGAATATCCCCAATAACATTTTGAAGTTATCCACTTCTTAATCTCCTCTGTTTCCAAAGATGTGCCTATCAATTACGACGCACAATATTTGTCAATACGTGGCTTAGGGTGTTTCATTGTTCCAAAATGCAATATTTTGACGCATATCGACGTTCCCCTCAAACCTCATCTGCTTACAAGCTTCGGTGCGAAATTTCCATGTATTTCGATAATATTTAGAGGTCGCGCACTTTTGCAGTTTTTTTATCAAATGTATTCAAATGTACACATAAGCGTAGGAACGTCCAGAATATTGGGGAGGCCAAGGTGCATTTGGAAGTCATTTCTTTCCAGTCAACGCCACAGGGTTAAGAGTTAAGAATCAAGAATATTGAGGGGGGCTATGGCCCCTGCCCCCTGTTCCTACGCCTACGCCTATGAATGTACACATTTCCACACTGATGCTGGCGCTGGTTTTCTTTGCTTGGTTTTCTATTTCACATCTGAAATATTCTTAAAATTGAATAAAACATTTATTACTGCACAGGACTAGCCTGAGCATAAAACCCGATCGATTTCGGGAGCATCCCGCCCCTGTTTTCAAGGGAGATGAAGAAAACACTATGACATAAGCCTAACTAAGCGAAAAACACGAAGACAGGGTAAACTTTGAAAGAACAATCTTAGCTATGAACATGACGAATCATTTTAGAATTATTAGCTCTAAACACGTGTTATTTTTCAATTCAATCTCTTGTTTGGCTGGCGTTTTAAGAGGTCCAAAAATCCAGAGAAGATGGTAACTTTGTCGATATTTCTATCCATTTTTGGTTCCGTGGTGGTTTGGATGTAAATTGCCTCTTTTATTTCCCGCTGTTTTTGTCTTGAGTCGAAAGTTAAAGTCGTTGTGGCGTCCCATTTGATATAAAGATCCTTTTTGAATCATTGTTTTGCTGTGGCCTCTGCTGCTCTCGTCAATTGACTCTCAGATTAGTTTTTGTCGGGATTTTCGGTGTTCGTCTTGTCGGACTTCCATCATCCTTTGCTTTCTCAAATGTATATTTTTGGACAGTCATTACATTCCATCTTGTATACTGGGCCTGGTTTTTCCGATTGTCTATCCTGTCCTTTGGTTTGACCAGTAATTGTTTGATCGTTTGATGTGCCTTAAAATATGTTCTTACGTTGAATTTAGAACATATGCGTCGAATCTGTTGCGATACTCCTTCTACATATGGGAAAGATCATTATATCAAATGGGACGCCACAACGACTCTAACTTTCGACTCAGGACAAAAACAGCGGGAAAGGGAGATCACCCTCATCAAGAGGTTCAACGGATTCGTCAAGGACGAGAAGCAGAAGCAGTACCTGCTCCGGGTGGTGGAACTCCATCGGAGGGCTCTACCCAAGCGCACCAAGAAAGAATGCGCCTCTTTCAAGTGTAATGATTTTTGGTGATAAAAGTGTGCGACCTCTAAATGTCCTTTTATTTTGCTTTTAAGGGTGTCAATCGATTCAGTTTCACGTATAGAGCTGGGGAAAGTCGATATGACTTCGTTCCAAACAAACAAAATTTTACTATAGTGGGCTGAAACACCCTAACGTGGCTGTGCTATTTTCCTCTACAAAGCGTCATTGCAAGAATATATGCGTTCTAAATTAAATGTAAGGGACCGCATGATTTTGTTATGGATGAATTTAATCGTCTTCTGAGGTATCTGAATGCAGGAGAACAGAGATCAACAAGTTGCCATAATATCAGTGACTTAGTTACTGTGATTCGTTCTATCAGAGTACCTACTTGTAGCCGAAAGTCAAGGAGGCGTCCATTATTTCCATAGAGATCTACTAAAACTATAACTATACTATATAACTATAATGATTATTTATCTGAAAAAAATGCACAATAAGCTCAATATTTATTTTTTTAAATCTAGAGGAAAAGAAAGAAATAAATATCTGCCTGTGGATAATGTCATGATCTGGCAATCACTACCATATTCAATACGCTTCAAGGGCTTTGATTGGCTGATACTCACCGTGACGTCAGCATATGTCGTCACACCAACAGCCATGAGAATTGTGGCCTGCTGCTAAGGGTACCTGAGTGGTACATTTCAGGTAAGTTTTAGCTTTTTCTACAAAATGCTCGATTTCCAAGACAAATGATATATTGAGTGTCTACTGCATCTTCCGACTTGCTTTAAACTTGGCTATATCGGTTCAAATCACGTTATGAATGTGCCACATTCCCTTTAAAACGTGCTTTGACGGGGTTGTGAGCCACCTTTGCTTTGACAAGAGGGGGGGCAGGTACCCGCCCCCCTAAGATCTCGAGAACCATGCTACATAGCAAAAAACGGTAAACGATGTTTAGTAGCTCATCCACCGCGCTATCGAAAATATTTGCACTATCTTTTCAGATCAAATTTAAGGTCACTAGAGGTCAAAACATACCGTCATAGGATAACATGTAAATGAAGGTTTTCGGTCATTACATCTGAACAAGTAATAATAGATCAAACAATTTGAACCATCAAAATCCTCGCAGTAAGCCGGACTCAATGATATATAACATGGCCTTGCTAGGTCAAATCAGGTCCAATATGCCATTGTACCTGACCTGAGGTCAAGTCAAGGTCAAATGAGGTCAAAGTGCATGTCTTTAGAACTGCAAAGACAATCCCAATCTACTGAGGCTAAAATAAACACTCTATCACTATTTATGGCCAAATTATTTCATTAAAACCACTTTTCCCATGTATTTCTAAGGAAGAGGTCAAACCTCGTACCTGACCTCAGTTCATCGATATAAAAATACCGGAACATATTTTAGACAGCTCGGTGGGCTTAGTATGTGGTATTAGTTTCAATAGGATAAGTTCACCCTGTTCTGGATTATGTTATCTTAAACTTTTTTAGGTCAGATCACTTGAACTGTACTAGTGACCTGACCAGAGTGACCTAACCTTAGATTTTTGACAGAAATTGTAAAAATGATCAGAGAAAAGGTATGCCAAGTACGGCGGCGCGTGCCGTTTTTATGTTATCTCCAACAAAAACCGAAGGGGCGGGTACCCAACCCCCTCTCCCCCGTCAATGCGCGTGTTACAGCGAGCACAGACTGTATGTTGGATTGGGAAAGTGTCTGAATGCGGCCATTTGCGTGTCTAAGAAGTATAGAGAAAACCCTAGCTGCCTGTCTCAGCCTTGACTACTATCAGATCCCAGTACTGAGACATCGATCATAAAGTAAAATTTCAATTAACATTCTCGCCCACTCAGGAAGCCTATCTCACCGGCTCACACGAGCAGCAGTGCTCAAAGTACTCCATAACCTTCTAACCAAAACAAGAAGATTATCTTGAGATTTGCGGAGCGATAACAGGACGCCGGTTGTCACGGTCGCGTATGCCGGCCTGTTGGTGGGCGCGTCCGACAGGCTTCTGCTCATGGCTGTCGCAATCGGAGGAGCAGCATGGAATCGGATGGTCCTAAACTATTTTATATCCAACGCATGCTTTATATGTTTAGTTGGTTGATTTGTTTCCGTTGAACGTGTATGAATGAATACATGGGTTTATTAAAATTATCGTGCGAGCACCGCCAAGACTTAAGGCCACTACGGTTTTTGCACCTGCAGGCTTAAAGCTATTTCTTTAATGTCTTAAAACCTGGCCTTATCCATAAATGTCCACCATGTCTTTGCAGCAGTAATGCTGAATCGTCATTATGTCATCAAGTATGTGAAGCACTTTGAGAGAGGGGATTTGAGGATTTAGTTAAAATACCGTCAAGGTAGGTAAATTCTTGTGAATAATGTGCCGAGCACGGATCGCTGTGCACATCCTGATTTTAGTTCTTTTATATCTGATCATGCTAATGATAATGTTGGAGATAAGGTTAGGGATGGTTTTGATGATGTTGGGAGCGTTGGCAAAGAGCTATTGTCAAGTATTACCCCCTGGTTCCGTCCTGACAAGTACGCAAGTTAAGTTAATCAATTTCAAGAGTTGCCCTAAATCCCCAATACTATGTTTACGCTTGGCGAGGAGACCATATAGTGCCATGGAGATGACCAGATTTCTTCAATGTCGTTGCAATTAGTGATGAGTTCAGATTCATTACTCAGGACAAATATGTGATTTGACCTGACCTGAGGTCAGTCCAAGGACAAATAAGGTCAAAATGCATATCGTTAGCACCGCAAAGAAAGAAAAATCTAGTTCAGGTAAAATAAACGCCTTATCATGATGCATTACAAGTTATTCAGCTAAAACTATTTTCCCATGCATTTCCAATAGATAGGCATTGGTTCCTATCTAACCTTAGGCCATCTATATAAAAACACCGGGGGACACATATTAAAGAATTCGGTGGGCCCATTATGTAATATGAGTTTCAACCGGATAAGTTCACCCTGTTCTGACGTATGCTATCGCAAACATCTTTCGACGTCAGGTCACTTGCCCTGTACTAGTAACCTGACCTGAGTTGACCTAACCTTAGAATTTGGAAAAAGTGTAGAAATGATCAGAGAAAAGGTATGCCAAGTATGGCGGCGCTAAGCGTCGCCGTTTGTATGCTATTTCCAAAAAACCCGAGGGGGCTGGGTACCCGCAATAAATATCCTCAAAAAAATTTATCTCAGTGTACACTGAGATAAATTTTTATTCCTATGTGCTCTATCTAATCCGGAATCACGGTCTGCTCGAGCATAAAATGATGCCATGAAACCTTATTAAAGGAACATTTGAGCATGCTTGCTCTCATTAGATCCTCTTCCCAGCATAATTCCAGCACAGGAAGTGTTTTTGTAGGCCTTGACAGCTTAAAATGATTCTCGGCTTCTAAACATGGTGGGAAGAAGCTTAATATGATACCAATATGGTGTTACAAGTGGCATCTTTTTTATACCACAAAGCGTCATTTTACCATAGGTGCTCGACCTATTCTAGCCGCGAAATTCAAAGAGCTATTAATATTCACTTCAAAGTTTCATTTTATACTAGGAATCAATATAATCTGTCACCAGAAATAATCAGGAATATGGGAGCTTTAGCTGCAGAATCATTCGAAACCCCCGTGTATTTTGATCCCACGTCAAAGCGTATCCGGAGATTGCGTGTGCGTGCTCGACCCGTGATTGAGAAAACTTACTCGCCGTTTCACGCCATCTTCAGTGTTCCTGCCATTACACACAAGAGCTGGCCACAAAGCTTTGGCGTCGTGATCCAAGCGAAATTTGAGGAGGAATAGCTGACCCTTTTCACTTTACGTTGGCACGTGCTTCTACATCGATCCAACTCAGGTTTTGGCCTGAGGGGCCTGAAGAAGCCACTCTGCATTTGGCATAGTTTACGGGAGAAGCCACATCGACAGACCTAGCGGTGACAACGGATCAAGAGGAGGAGCTTAAGCTGAGTCTGATGACTGGCAAGCTCCGCTGAGAGCTAGCGAGAGTGAAGAAGCATACTGGGACTGCGATGGTTCAGGCATTCATTGTACTGGTGGCCAAAACCAGGAGTCCATGTGTGTCAGCTAGAGGACGACAACATGCACTGAAGCCCCAAGTTTGGCCGCGCAGAACAGCCCTTGCTATGCAAAGTTGATGAAGTAGTGAGAAGCATCTGTTATTGTTTGATAAAGTCACCCACGGGTTCTAAAGATCGGGTTAGCTCACTTTGAGCACAGATTAGGGGCGCTTAAAAAAATTGGAAGGATTTACACGGTAGCCTTTGAACGCACGTCCGTCGCTGGACAGAGGTAAGTCTCATTCTGTACATCGTGCACAGAATGAGAATTTTTCAGCCATGACGAAAACCTTTGAAGCAAACATGTATACAATCATATCTATATATCCAAAGTAAACGAGGGCTGCTATCTCTGACGATAGTGGCATGTGCTTGAAGTGTAAGCTTCTGGGCGATATGGGAGAGGACTGTTCATTAAAGGCATTTCATGTGTGTCCGAACAATGGTGAACGTGATTGTTATTTAATGTTTGTGTTCTAATAAAAAGTTATGATTATGTTATCTTTTCTTGAGGCTGAAGTAGACTGCGGTAACAAAATTGGATTACCCTCATTATCATTAAACAAAGTTAATGTAATAACAAGGCCACAACAGCACGAGAAGTAACATCTTAACAGAAAGTTTCAATTGAAAAAAACACGAAGACTAACGAGAAACATCTTGTGAACCCAATGAAACTCCAGGCACGACTCAAAGTATGCCACACAGACTACAATTATACCAGCATCAGTTTTGCTACTAGACTAATTTTATGTCAAATTCGGACTCAAAAGAGGCGGTTTCGTTTGAGGCTTGCATCGAGTTCAGTTGCCGTGTTGAGTGGAGGGGCATGTTTTTCTAAACTATGTCTCGTGGAGAGCTGGAATATAATGATTCCCTGACGATTTTGCTGATGGAATACATTGATACCGTGGAGTTTTTCTATACCGAGCGAAGACCCATTTGAAACTAGGCATCAGGAATTTGATTCCCGAGCTTACGGTGATCATTCTATGAGCTTCAGAAAACACTACGTGCTAGACTCAATCTAGTCCAAGAGATTACATTGAGTCTGCAACGGAATACAATGGCCTGATTCTGCCTGATTCACGTTTGACACCGAATCCACTCGTTTGACGTTATCAAAGGATGAATTTTCTCTCAGTGTAGGCTAGGACTAAATTGAATTTAGTCCTTATGCGTTTTGGTATCCTGTACGTGGAAAGTTATTCGATGGTTCTAATACATTTTAGCATATTCATTTTGAAAATATTACTCAAATACATTCGTTATTCTGTGTCAGTGTCACCATTAGTTCTTAGGGTTGTGCAAAAATAATGGCGCCTCATGAATGACGAAGCTCGCTTAACTACATGAAATGACACCTTCAAAACACGACAATGGAAAAAGAGAAAAAATATAACAGTATCAGCAGCATTTGTATAACCAGCCATTTGTGGGGGGGGACTCGCGTCTTCCCCTACCTCGGACAGTCTTCTGCTATACTTTACTATAGGCACTATGATATTTCAGGGGTGGGTCTTAAGCCCCTCTAGCTCTCCCTTTTATCTGCCACTGCATTCCCCTGCACGACAATTGTCAAGAGATAACAATTGTAAGAATTGTGCGTGTTGAAACTTTAGCGTAAGTGCGATATTTTTAGTGGGTCTTGCATTCTTTGGTATGGGCGTTGGATGGCCCACATGAGTGTTCTGCCCCCCCTCCACAAGCGGTGACGGTGGAAGTAGGCGGGCCTTTGGGCTAGGAGCCCAGTCACCTACACTGAGAGAAATTTGTATTCTTATGTGCTTTATCTAATCCGGAATCACGGTCTGATCGAGCATAAGATGATGCCATAAAACCTTATTTAGGGAACATTTGAGCATGCTTGCTCTCATTAGATCCTCTTCCCAGCATAATTCCAGCACAGGAAGTGTTGATGTAGGCCTTGACAGCTTAAAATGGTTCTCGGCTTCTAAACATGTTATCATATTAAGCTTCTTCCCACTATGCATAGTGGGAAGAAGCTTAATATGATACAAATATGGTGTTGCCAGTGGGATCTTTTTATACCACAAAGCATCATTTTACCAAGGTGCTCGACCTAATCTAGCTGCGAAATTGAAAGAGCTATAAATATCCTCTTCAAAGTTTCATATTATACTAGGAATCAATATATTCTGCCCCAGAAATAACCAAGAATGTGGGAGCTTTGGCTGCAGAATCATTCGAATCCCCAATGCATTTTGATCCCACGTCAAAGCGTACCCGGAGATTGCGTGCGCGTGCTCGACCCGCGACTAAGAAAAACTTACTCGCCGTTTGGCGCCATCTTCAGTGTTCCTGCCATTGCATGCAGCGCTGGCCACAAAGCTCTGGCGTCGTGATCCGAGCGAAATTTGAGAGGAATAGCTAACCCTTTTCACTTTACGTTGGCACTTGCTTCTATCAGGTTTTGACCTGAGAGGCCTGAAGAAGCCACGCTGCCTTTGGCATGGGGTACGGGAGAAGCCACATCGACAGACCTAGCGGTGATAACGGATCAAGAGGAGGAGCTTAAGCTGAGTCTGATGACTGGACAGACTCCGCTGAGAGCTAGCGAGAGTGAAGAAGCATACTGGGGCTGCGATAGTTCAGGCATTCATTGTACTGGTGGCCCAAACTAGGAGTCCATGTGTGTCAGCTAGATGACGACAACATTCACTGAAGCCCCAAGTTTGGCTGCGCAGAACAGCCCTTGCTATGCAAAGTTGATGAAGTAGTGAAAATCATATGTTACTATTTGATACAGTCACCCACGTGTCCTAAAGATCATTTTCAGCTCAGGTTGAGCATATATTAGAAGCGCTTAACAAAAAATAGAAGGATTTTCACAGGACCCTCTGAACGCACGTTCATCGCTGCACAGAGGTAAGTCTCATTCTGTACAATATCAGCCATGACGGATACTTTGAAGCAAGCATATCTACAATTATATCTATATATTCAAATTGAACGAGGGTTGCTATCTCTGACGACAACGGCATATGCTTGAATTGTAAGCCTGGACCGCTCCTGGGCAAATATGGGAGAAGACTGTTCATTAAAGGCATTTCATATGTGTCCGAAAAACGGTGAACATGATTGTTGTTTAATGTTTGTGTCTTAATACAAAGTTGTGATTATGTTATCTTTTTAAGAGGCTGAAGTAGACTGCGATAAACAAAGTGGATTATCCTAATTATCATTAAACAAAGTTAATGTAATAGCAAGGCCACAACAGCAATATAAGTAACATCTTTACAGAGAGTTGTAATTTAAGAAAAACACGAAGACTAAGGAGGAACATTCAGTGAACCCAATGAAACTCCATGCACGACTCAAGGTATGCCACACAGACTATAATTATACCAACATCAGTTTTGCTACTAGACTAATTGTATGCCAAATGCAGACTCAAAAGAGGCGGTTTCGTTTGAGGCTTGCATCGAATTCAGTTGCTGTGTTGAGTGGAGGGGCATATTTTTCTAATCCATCTCTTGTGGAGAGCTGGAATTTAATGATTCCATGACTAGTTTGCTGATGGAATACATTGATGCCGTGGAGTTTTTTTCTATACCGAGCGAAGACTCATTTGAAACCAGTCATCAGACATTTTATTCCCGAGCTTACGGTGATCATTCTATGAGCTTCAGAAAACACTACGCGTTGGACTCAATCTAGTCCAAGAGATTACATTGAGTCTGCAACGGGAATACAATGAGCTTGATTTTGCCCGATTCCAACCGAGTTTGACACCAGAATCCAGACTCGCTTTCAGCACCGACTCAGTTTATGCAAAAGGAATAATTTTTTTTATCAGTGTACCTATGAACATCGGTGGGCTGATATACCACTTGTTCCCACAAAGGTGTGTTCCGAAAATAGGGAAAAGCTAAAAAGAAAAACATGTCCAGAAAAGGAAATAGGTTCAACGCAATGTTGCGAGAGCATTTCATGGCTATATCACTGCAATCGGGCTTATGTGTTCTGCATATGTTGATATACAGTTCCCTGATATCCCTGTGTTGATATACAGTTACCTATCCACTGGGGGCGGAACTCGTGGGGCACCTGAGCACGGTGCTCCCCCGTAAATGATAAATTTCAGCATTAACCCTCTGGCGTTGACTGGAAAGAAATGGGTTACAAATTCCATGGCCCCTTGAACCAAGACTTTCCGCCGCTCCTGTTATCACTAGGCCCTCGTCTCCTGTAGTTATATTGGTCCCGATTTCCATTCCTTGTTTTTGGTATCCTTATTGATGCAATTAAATGGGAGCTTAAGTAAAAGTGCGGCTGTTTCGACCAGCAACACCAACCACACTTGATTTACAGCTGACCAAGCGTTAACACGCGCCCCACTGGGGTCCCTTGCATGACGCGCCCCGCTGGGGGCGTTTTTCACCCCCTCCGTATCTCCTTCCCCACGAAAGCTAAAGGAAAATTACTGGCGGTGTTCGAAAGCTCTTGACAAGGCGAAGATAATTTACACGAAGAATTTTTTATGTCAGGTCAATATTGAGGTCAGTATAGGTCAAAGAATGCTCCATAGGCTTACAAAAGAGCAGTGTACGTTTCCCTCTCTACATCTGCCCTCAGGGGAGCTAGTGCAAATATTGATGCATCATTGGATTCCTCTCATCGCGGCGAATCGAATGATTTATAGTATGACTTTGCTAGGTCAAACAGGAAAATGACCTGACCTCGACCAAGGTCAGGGTCACAGAGTAGCCTGGTATGGTCATGTTGCATATCAATCGACTCCCCATGACAATATAAACACAATGCAAGCAAAATGGGAGCTTTATCTCAATTCAGTGAAAAGTTATTGGTAAAACAATCACTCTCTGCTCCCGTGACCTGATATGACCTTTGAGAGGTCAGATGCTCAAAAAATCAACTTTATGGTCAAGATCGTAGTAAGAATAGATAGTTTGAGGATTTTCAGCCTTATCTATCCAGTATTTACTGAAAACGAATCCATTCTATTTTTCACCATAGATTTATAATGGGGTGACCAAAAAATTGACCCCACCTTAGGTCACCAATATCGAAATTCCGAGATAGCAGATTTGTAGACCCTAATGACCTTATCATATTGTGGAAGTTTCAAACTGATCGGTTCGCTATTGTTCCCTGGGCGCTGCTTCAAACTCGTAATTTTAGGTTTTGAGGTTGGGTCACTTAACCCTGAATAGCTCCTTGACCTGACATGACCTTAACTAAAAAATTTGGTCAGATGTGTAAAATTGATAAGGGATAAGGTACCGTAAGTTTCGTTGTTCTGCGTCTCTTCGTTTTTAAGCTATTTTGGAAAAACCAGGAGGGGGGCGAATTTCGCCCCAGCGGGGCGCGTATTAACCCACGCCCCGGTGAGCCTCCGAGCCACCTTTGCCCTGGTAGGGCGTGTCCAAACAATCCCCTTCGAACTCGACTCTTTTCCGGGATAGCCAAAAACGTGAAAGCAGGTTAATAGCCCATTGAAATTCATGAAACTACATCAGTCACTTTTTGGCTCAGGTCAATAGGTATTGAGGTCATGACAGGTCAAAGAAGGTTGCATAATAGAGAAAAGTTTATGGACTCTAGCGTCTGACAGAATTCAGTTAGAATCATTTTAGGCATAGTTCACTTTCCCTTGTTACAGCCAATTGGATGATGTATAATATTATTGTACTAGGTCAAAACATAAAAAGACTTGAGATAAGGTATTGCCAAGGTCACCATCTAGCCTAGCATTATCGATATGCGTATAAATCGACTCGCAATAACCTTCTAAACGTAATGATATGAAAATAAAATATGTTTCATTATTTTGTGCAAAGTTATTAATTCAAGTCTGAAAAACCTGCAGTGGATAGCCCCAGATAACCTCTATGGTCAGAGGTTCAAACTTTTTTGTAAAAATATTTTTGTGCTCCCTTTCCCGGGAGCATTTTGTGTTAGTAGCTAGTGTCATTCATACAACGCACTCACACTATGTACAGAGCGGAACTTTTCCATTTGCCAGCATCCTTACGGAGCAGCGGCACCGAACTCGGCGGGTCATAGGCTGCTCCGGTCTCCCCAAGCCGCAGCGCCCGGCACAGGTCGAGCCCTCACATGAGGGCCGCGGGCGGGAGACCAAATCCGATCCTGTTTGCTCATGGCTAATGATAATGAACGAATTTCCAGTTATCGGCATGCGGCTCCCTATTCTGGAATCTTGTAGACCTGGTTTTTGTTTATGGGGTTGCTCTGGGCGGGCACCATGTGAGCCACTGTGCAGACATGTTGGGAGGTGGTACCATTCTATATACTTCGTTGGGTACCCGCTTGTCCCCTGCGACTGCGAGCTGGTGGCGCCGCCTTTATCCGCCTGGAGCTGCCTCGACGAAATGAGTGCCCTCTGGAGGTCAAACCACTGTCGGCAGGGCATTCTGTTCCACACAACAGAGGGCACCTATTGACCTGACATGACCTGAGGTCACGAAAGGTCTGAAAGTGACCTTGTCGAATACCAAATGAAAGCCAGTGACGAGACATACGTCTAATTCAGTGTTCTAGCTTAATTAGATCAACAGTTATGCTCAAAATACTGTTTTTGATGCCTGGTGGTCTGAGATGACCTCAGATATGTTAAAGGGGAAATATTACCCCTGGAATCCGTGAAAAGGTTGCTAAGAATACTTTTTCTGAGAAATTTGATGATTTACAATCCTTTTTGTGACTTTTGGACCAAAAGACAGCTTTTCCCCTATGTCTTTTTATGGGAGAGGTCACCTCGTGGCCTGACCTCAAGTCGACCAAATTGAAAAATCCCGGATACAATTTTTTTAGATCCTGGAGGGGCCATCAAATAAAGAAAATGTCAAATCAATTGGCCAAGAAATGTAGCTATGCTAGAGCTCAAAAGTTGAAGTGAGGTAAACTTGTTTGACCTCGCCTGGTGATCTGACCTAGTGTGGCCAGGACTGGCCCGGGGTAAACAATTTCAAGGATAGTGGGACAATGATCGGGTGAAAAAACCTTAGGAGTCATCGATGCCTCCCCCACCGTGTGGCGAGGGTTAAGAAACCACATGCTTTCACCAGCGCCGATTCCAGCAAGGCGGAAAAATACTCCAGTGGCAAGCTGATCTCCGTGAATAGGATTGGTCACCATGACAACGTCGCATTGTTAATTCCCGCCAGGGTCGGGGGGGCTGTGAAAAATTCGGATTTTTTCTACGATTCCAGATCCCCTGCTCTACCATCTGAAAAATTTCAGAATTTTTCGGATCGTAGACCAAGGGGGCAGGTACGGATAATGACCTCTCCATTGAAAATGAATGGGGAAACGGAAATTGGCCGAAAAATTGAATTAATTTTGTAGATACCTTGTGTAATACCTTCGTATTCTTCAGATACATAGTATCCTAGGCCCCTTTCTAGGTTCATGCTGCAAGTTTGAGCCAGTGGCCACCCCCGTGGCGCAGCTGGCAAAGGTGTCACGCTTGGGTGTGGAAGGCCCCTGGATCAAGGCTGACCTATGGCAGCCTTTTCCACGGCCGCCTCCTAACCAGGAGATAGCGGTACACTGGGGAGTGCGCGCCGCAGCAGTGGAATCACTGCCGTACTGGCCAGCGTCCCTGTTTGTGGGTGCACGGGCCTGATCGGCCTTTAAAGTGATCCATCGGTTTGGTCTCCCGCCCGCGGCCCTCATGTGAGGGTTCGACCTATGCCGGGCGCTGCGGCTTGGGAGACTGGAGCAGCCTATGGCCCGCCAAGTGCGGTGCCGCTGTCCCGTAAGGGTGCCGGAAAATGGAAAATTTCCGCTCTGTACATAGTGTGAGTGCGTTGTATGAATTATACTAGCTACTAACACAAAAATGCTCCCGGAAAGGGAGCACAAAAATATAAAAAAGTTTCAACCATAATCCGGGTGATTCAAAATCCAGATAATGAACGGTATCCGGATATCAGAATTCATTTTTTTATTCTGGAGGTCCGTTACCTGCTTCAAGTATCCGTCTCCGCATTCCATTATGAGGATAGCAAAATGAACCGTTTATTATCCGGATAAAATTCGCACATCATTCCACTATACAAGACGTATACTCATTGTTTACGGTCAAATAGCCTATCATGACACAATTTGACCTCGGGGGGTCAAAATATTGACCTGATCGCTTAAACACATACATGTTAAAACCTTGCTGAATTCGCAAGAGCTTTCCAATGTATTTTGCAGATTTTCGCTAGCCCCCATATTTTCAGAGTTAGAGGGGCCATAGATGTCCCCCGTGGAGCAAAGGTGACGAAGGACCCCCGGTGGAGCGCGGGTTAACATCACTCCTATTTTTATAGGGTACAGAAATGTGGGACAGATTTGGGAAATTAGGAAAAGTACAATCAAAGGTTATAAAATCATTATTTGTAATATCTTTGGTACGAATGACGCTGTCCGGATTTGCATACGTGAGAAGTAGGTAGGTACAATTGGAAGATGTATTGGAAAATTAACATATTGCCGTTGTCATATCTTTCCCGTTCTTCAAAACTTGTAGTGACATTTCCTGCAAGTTTTCGGGGTCTCCAAACTTGTAGGGACACTGTCCCGTGTGTCCCTAGTGGTGGCTACGCCCATAGCTACCACTTTTTTGGGGGGGGCGCTTTAAAGTATGTTAAGTCACTGGGGGATCCAGGGGAGGGCATTAGGGTCATACTCCCCGCAAAAGCTCAAAACAGAGACCAAAATATTTTTGATCCGAGAGGGGAACGGTGTGGAGTTCAAATAAAGCAAGAAAAATAACATTAGAGATGTTTCCAGGGAGTCCTGGGAGTCCGAAATCCAGGGAGTCCTGACCCCCCAACCCCCCCTCCGGCATTTCCACCCATGCCAGACACTGAGTTTAGCAGGACATTCTTACAATATTCTAGTATTTTCTACAGCGTAGTTTACGGAAGACGAATCAAAGCAAGCAACATAGGCTACGGCAGCGATGTATGGATATCAATAACGAAACACTGACGTTGCTTCCTTTCTCCTGCTTTAGCCTCACTACCTAGGAGAGACCAGGGCAAAACGAGACACCCTACGTGTTTTTCTAACATAGCAAGCTCAATGCGGGCCGAAAATTTTAAGCTATACACCCTGACGTAGCCATATGAATTGTGTCTCTAATGTAAGAGTATCAACTTTCATTTAGAAAAACATGGCAGTAAAACATATCAGCATGTTTTTGTCCGTTTTGCACCAACCCTGGGGCATAATGGTTTTCAGCAAGAGGCAAAACGGATAGTATGACCTGCTGTAATTGTACTTTGCCCGAGCTCCCCCAAAGATATATAAATCCACATCCCTGGAAACCCGGGTAATATGGCGAAAAAACATCATATTTTTGTGAAAGCGTCAACATCTATTACCTCAGTGAAAATTTGCCGAAGCAAAAATTGTCTCCAAATTATTTTTCTGTAGAAATGCGTATTAAAAGAAAATTCTAGCCCCGCACAGGGTGTCTTTTCACCCTTTAAAATGACTTAAAATGAAGCAAGCCAAACAGTTAGAAATCTGCATTCTGCCCACCACCTTTTATTAGGTATATTTTTCCAACCAAACCTTTTATAAGACACTGCTTGTCACTAAAAGTCGGCGAGCAAACATTTATCTCTGGATGGTAAATGTGCACCTTTTTCAAGCCGAAATAGATGAAATAGGGAAAATTTATTGTCTTTGACGGCGGGATAAAGTAGTGACGATTTCGGTTAATTTTCGGCTAAACAATCCTCTAAGACATTTCCCGATGATGAGACGAATCCGAAAACGTTTCGCTGCCACTGGTGCTAGACAAGTTTTTAATGGTAATGCAGTTGACCACGTGCTGGAAGAAGTGGAATCACACTTGGTATATATTGGGTGCCAAAGTTCAATTGCTGACCTTTTGCAATGTTGTCCATTTTATGATAAGTGCAGAAGATTGCAAATGCCTCAAACAAGACTCTGCTACGTTAGGCTACTTAACACGGCTCAAAACCATGGTGTGACTGTGTTTCACTTGATTTTAGCTTGACCAGGACATATTTGTAACCTCTCAGGGTCACTTATTCACCCAAGGTAACAAAATTGTATAGCATACCATCGGAAAGTTCAGGTCACGGGCAATGCATTGCAATTTACCGGATCTTTCTACCTCTCTTAGTTTCTAAACGGATATGAGGGTTCACATGGAGCCTCGGTAGGGCCAGGGTGTAATATATCCCTGGTAAGGCGAGGGTTAATGTAATATAATATATCTTGTCTTATTGATATACCTAATTATACCTTGAAATAAGCTCAAGGTCATAACGTGACCTTTCAAGGTCATGGTGCATATCATTTGAATAATTCAGTCGAGACGAGCACATTTGTGTCTTTTTTTGTTCTAGGTCGAATGGTTCTTGAGTTATAAAGGATTTTCTAACTTAGTCTAAATTTGACCCATTTTGGCCCACTGTGATGTCACGGGTCAACGGATAGTTTAAACTCGGCTCCAGAGTAGAAGACGGTAATGCCCTTCAGCGCCGTTTCAATTTTTTCCGGTTCACTTCCGGTTCCCGAGATGGTAGGGGTCCCCATGGCGGTGGTCTGTATGAAAAGAGCCCAGGCGGTGACTGGTTAATATAACACAATGTTACAAAAAAATATTGTTGCTTTGTTCCCAGCTCGTAATCATTTTTTCGTGTTACCTACTTCAGCTTCCAATAGTTGAAAAAATGCTATCGGAAGGGATAAAATTTTGGTTCTGGAAAAGTTATACACATTTACGTATTTAGGCCCGTTTTCCGGTGTGATAGCAATATTAGTCTAAATGCCGGTACATAGTCACTATGATTTCAGCATATTTTATTAAACTGTATGAGTGCTTGACACTTCAAATATCAAGCATATAAAGCAAGAAGTACCAATAAAAAGAAACGCACGTTCAGCATTTATTTGTACTGGAATATAGCCGTTGATCTTTGGACGAACTCTCGTCGTTTAGGTGTTGGTGAGGCTGGGTGTGAACTTGTGACCGGTTTCCGACTAATCAAGGGCAGTGCTCGTAAATATTCGTGTGCTTTGTATGTTTTATTCCTCATTTTAAGTAGAACGGCATCGAGAAACAGCCGAAATCACCCCGACTCATTCTGCTACATATGTGGAGATTTCATAAAGAAAAGAGGAAATAAATTCTCCATGGAAACGTCTAGGAAGGTTTGTGAAGCTTACCACAAGTACTTCAGGATGCCGGTTGGAGACCAGGACAAGGCCTGGGCCCCTCACTTCTGTTGTGAACACTGCAAAAACACTAGAGGGTTGGGTGTGAAAAGGTCTCTGAAATTCTCAAATCCGAGAGTTTGGCTAGAACCAACTGACCACTCAACCAACTGCTACTGTGGCATGGTAGATGGTTCCAAGAAGCGGAAAGGAAAGAATGCTGCCCAGGCTGAATATCCAGATATCGCATCATCTATTGCTCCCATTCCTCATTGTTCTAAATATCCCGTGCCACCGGCACCTGCTACAGATAGTCACCATCACAATGCTCCTGAATCCTCCAATGAAGGAGAGCAGACGGGTGCTGATGATGTGGACTACCTGCCGGATTGAAATGAAAAAAATCCCCCCACATCCCGAATCAGCAAGAAATCAATGATTTGATCAGGGATATGGGTCTGACCAAGTCTAATGCAGAGCTTTTCATATCCAGGATGAAACAGTGGAACTTGGTTAAGGAGGATGTAAAAGTGACCAGTCAAAGAAGTCGGCATGAGTTGTTCTCGGGCTTTTTCACTTTCGAGGACGGTCTCTGCTTCTGTCATGACGTGCCTAGACTTTTTAAAGCTATTGGGGTGCCGTTTGTGACCAAGGAGTGGCGGCTGTTCATAGATAGCTCTACACGCAGTTTGAAGGCCGTCCTTCTGCACAATGGAAATGAGTTCCCGACACTGCGCCTAGCTCATTCAGTCTCTATGAAGGAATACTACTTCAGCATGAAAGTACTCTTGGGAGCTCTGAAATATGAAGAGTACAAGTGGGAGATCATTGGGGACTTCAAGATGATAGCTTTTTTGCTTGGTCTCTAAGGAGGATTCATTAAGTTCCAGTGTTTTCTCTGTCTCTGGGACAGCAGAGCCGCCAATGTTCACTTCAGCCAAAAGAACTGGGAGGAGCGAACAGAATATGCAGTGGGGATCAGAAACGTCATGTGGGAGCCATTGGTTGATCCAAACATGGTGCTCTGCCTCCATTGCATATCAAGTTGGGGCTGATGAAGCAGTTTGTTAACACGCGCATTGACGGGGGTCTGAGCCACCTTCGGATTGACGACGGGGGCGGGTACCCGCCCCCCTAAGATCTTGAGAACCACGGTAGGTAGCGAAAAACGGTAAACGGCGTTGGGTAGCCCATCCGCTTCTCCATCGAAAATATTTGAACCATTTTTTGTCAGGTCACATTTAAGGTCACCAGAGGTCAAAACATGCCGTCATAGGGATAAGATGTAAATTACGTCTTTCGGCCATTACATCTGCACAAGTAAAGGTAGAGCAAAACGACTTAAACTCTATGAATCCTCGCAGCAAGCCGAATCGAATGATATATGATCTGACCTTGCTAGGTCAAATCAAAGATTTGACCTGACCTGAGGTCAGGTCAGGGTCAAATTATATAAAATGCATATCATTAGAACCGCAAAGCCAAGGCAAGTCTAATGAAGCTAAAATAAACGCTCTATCACCATTGGTTACTGAGTTATTCAGTAAAACCCATATTTCCCATGTATTACCAATGTAGGGGGTATGCTTCGTACCTGACCTTAGGTCATCGTTATCAAAAATACCGGAACATATTTTAGAGAACTCGGTGGGCCCATTATGTGATATGAGTTTCAATTGGATAAGGTCACCCTGCTCCGACTTATGCTATCTTAAACTTTTTTTGAGGTCGGGTCACTTGACCTGTACTGGTGACCTGACCTGAGATGACCTATCCTTAAAATTTTCACAAAAGTTGTAAAAATGATGAGGGAAAAGGTATACCAAGTACGGCGGCGCTGCGCGCCGCCGTTTTTCTGCTGTCTCCGAAAAACCCGAGGGGGGCGGGTACCCGCCCCTCGTCAATGCGCGTGTTAAGGCCCTGAACAAAGATTCTGCTGCTTTCAAGTGTCTGTCGGAGTTTTTCCCAAAGCTGTCCGAGGCCAAAATCAAAGGTGGGATATTTGTTGGACCTCAGATCAGGAAGGTATTAGGTTCTACAGAGTTCTCGAATAAGCTCAGCAAGATCGAGAAGAAGGCATGGAACTGCTTCAAAGCAGTTGTTGACGGATTTCTCGGCAACCATAGGGCCGAAAACTACGCGCAACTCGTGCAGGATCTCATAGATTCTTATTCTGCTATGGGTTGCAGAATGTCCCTAAAGCTGCACATGCTGGATGCTCATCTGGATATGTTCAAGGACAATATGGGAGCATACTCGGAGGAACAAGGGGAGCGTTTCCACCAAGACGCAAAAGAAATTGAGCGCCGGTACCAAGGCCACTATGACGAGAAAATGATGGGGGACTATGTTTGGGGGATAGTGCGGGAATGCGGCCTGTCCTACAGCCGCAACTCTGGAAAAACAACTCATTTCTAGTGTTAAATATGCGTTTGGCAGTGATGTTGATAAAAATATGTAACTTTTGGAATGGTCTGGGTGAACCTGTGTTATACAAGGAGGATTTACCTATCATGTTAAGCGTATTTTTGAAAGCGATAAATTCGATATTGCGAGTTTTTAAACAACAAAAAAAACTCAAATTATCAATGTCCTGACCATGAACCCAAAGTTTTGAACAAAAAAATTGGCATTTTCTAAAACAACTAGATGCAACAAATCAGGAAATCATACATAGAACCGGGGAACAAAAATTGTGTTCCATGGTGTAATAAGAGCTAAGCTGGGAGTAGTACCTTGTCTGGAACGGGCACAGCCCACGATCCATTCATTTGCGGATCCAGGAGCAAGTTTGGAGCGGGGCCAAATAAACGTTCTTTTTTTCGGGGGGATTAGCAATTTAGCGATTCAAGGTCGATTTAGCAAATCTAGAAAACATCGCAAAAACAGAATTTTTAAAAGAAAAACGGTCAAAATTTGGTTCTTAGAGTGGAAAATATTTTATTCCAGGCTTTGGTGGGGGCCACGGCCCCTTAGCCCCCCACTTGGATCCGCCAGTGTGTTCACTTACAAACTGGTGATGGATGATCTGAGTTCGCCTGTGGCTGCCCGGATACTTCCGTTGCCCCGCCGCTAACCGACTTATATAACCTAGATAGATCCTCCCCTGCCATCACCCTTCACCGCTGGCCAGCCACTCTCTCTCCTACCTAATCGAGCCCGCCGAGACGGAACTAACACACAGCTCCTACCAAATTTCGAGAAACTCCACTTTACGTTATCTCAGCCTGGTACGAAGTTAAAGCCAGAACGGCCGCACGCGTCCTGGAATGCGGACAGCGTACCCGAGCGGTTCAGTACGCCGCCGCAAGGGTGTGGGGTGGTGTAAGCGGGACGGTGGTAACCTCCAGCAACGCGAAGGGAAGCCGTTGTAGTCAGTTGTACTCTGCAGGGGAGCACGGATCTCCACACACGGACGATAATTGGAGGTGTCCTAGGTCACTGAATGTGCAGACGGCGTTTCGGCGTAAGTGAAAGTGCTCGAGGTCACTGTGAATGCGCAGCGGACATCTCCGGCGGGACCTCAGCGGGCAGGTGAAAGCAATGATAGCAGCGGCGACGTAGTAACTGGTTCCGCCGAGCGTAGTCCTTAAGTGAAAATAGTAAACATGTCGAAAAACTCAAAGTCAAGCATCGTTGATTCTACTTTGGACGAAACCACATCTCTGTTGAACAAGCCCGACTCACCAGGCGCGGCAGAGGCTTCCAGTGCGTCAGTCACCGTCACACCGTTCTCCCGAGAACAAAAACTGTTGTTGGCATGTCTTGGCTCCGGGAGCTTGATGGCTGGGTGTTTGGTGGCCGTCATGATACCCTTCTTTCCTCTAGAGGCAGCTCGTCGAGGCATCTCTCAGACTATGATCGGCGGTGTTTTCAGCTGTTTTGCCGCCACCCAGATCGTCGTGTATCCGATAACGGGGCGTCTCGTGCCACGTCTGGGCGTCACTCGTGCCTACTGCGCTGGTCTGGCCGCTGCCGGCATCAGCACGGCTGCCTTTGGCGCGCTGCCCCACATCGCGCACACAGACACCTTCATCGCGGCGTGTTTCTTGACGCGCATGGTTGAGGCTATGGCAATCAGCTGGATGAACACGGCTGCTCTCACCATGGTGGCTAACAAGTTCCCGGATCGCACAAACACTGCTGTCGCAATCACAGAAACTATGACCGGAGTAGGCATCTCTCTTGGTCCAGCGGTGGGAGGGGCTCTCTACTTTGCTGGTGGATATGGACTGCCATTCTATGTGCTGGCTGGACTCATGCTGCTGGTTGGTGGAATTACGTATCCGCTCATGCCAAGAATTGGTCGTTACTCCCGCCACTCGGAAACCTACTGGCCACTGCTGATGATCTTCGTTGGAAACGCCGAGTCCTGGCTGTGCTGTCTCATTCTGTTCACGGTGTCAATGAATTGGACTGCCATCGATCCTGGCATTGAGCCTTACGTGTTCACCGAGCTGGGAATAATGCCATCTCAGCTTGGGCTTTATTTCCTCGTCGCCACTGGTTCCTTCACAGTTTGTAGCTACTTCTGGGGCAGACTCCACGATCGTATTGAGAACAACTATGCCCTGATCACCCTGTGTTTGCTTGGTGCCATCGCTGGCCTGCTCTTGCTGTCGCCGTCGCCACTGCTGCCCCTGCAACCCTCTTGGTGGCTTTTGGGCGTTGGCATGGTGATAAAAGAGCTATCTCAAGGAGGTATTTTCATTCCCCTCTTCCCGAAAATGCTCCAGGCATGTTTAGCACGAGGCATGGACAACACGATTCTAACGCAATCGTTCATCTCCAGTGTGTTTTGGACTGTGTTTTCGCTAGGCAACGTCATAGGACCGACAGTGGGCGGCGTTATCATAGATGTCACCAATTTTCCGACAATGACAACTGTGCTGGCTGGGTGGTGCCTCATGACTGCTTGTTTCGCGGCGGCAAAGGCCGTGAACGTGTGGCGTGCGTCAAAACTCAGAGCTCAGAGCTCAGAGTATACATCAGTGTGACGTTCTCCCGATTAGTGGTTCCGCAAGTCAGCTCGAGTTGTTAACATACTCCTTTATTGATCTGTGTACATCGTAAACGCAGTCATGTATGTACATACATACCTTTTTTCGTTCACCGACAACATTGTCCTCAGAGAAACTTGGGGCACTTAAAGCTTAACGACGTACAAACATTACGCCAGACCATCACATTTTGGTGTCAGTTGAAATTCCCTTGGAACCGAAACTGCGAAAAATTGTATATATACAGCTGAATGAGCACTTGTAACAGATTTGAGGATTTTGGAAGGAAATGCATGGTTTAATTCTAGATCCTAAATTTCTAAGGATTGGGTGATATCAGGGGCGTAGCCAAGGGAGGGGGTGGCAGGGACAGCCGCCCCTCCCTGAGGGCCCGAAGGGTCCCCTAAGGACACGAGCCGCTCGCGCGGCTCGCCCGCAATATGCTCTGTGGCCAAATTTGGCATTTTATACCAGACAGGGCCTTCTTAAGCCCTCTTCAGCACTCTATTCTGTAACAAGCAGGGACCTTTTTACCCATCAGGGCCCTTTTGGCGCTGTCGCAGGAGCCCTTTTCGAGGCGCCGCCCCTCCCTGAGCGAAATCCTAGCTACGCCCCTGGGTGATATCGCCTGACCTCAGAGGGCAGCTGCTTGATCTTGTTGGTACATTAATTCGGAATTTCCTATGTGCCTGAACTGTATCAACCATGTATTTTATCCCAAGTAAACACAGGATAAAGCACAGGTTAACAGGCCTTAATTCCCTGCAAAATGTTTGGGTTGTGAATGGACCAAAAACTGAGACATCAGCTTTGTTTAAATCTGTATGGGTTCTTATCCAGGGATGCCGCCACGGAATTTTTACACAGGGGGAGGGACCCAGGCTGGTGCTGGCCGTGGGAGGCGAATGTTGAGCATATTCGGTACCTGACAGCATTGATGACGATGGACCAACAATTTTGGGGGGACGTCCCCCTGGGTGACCAACGGAGGGAACGCATCCCCCGTCCCCCGCTTTTGGCGTCCATTTTCTTATCTTATTATTCCTGCATGCCGGCTGTGGTAACCGTTAAAGCAGATTTTGATACAATATAACAATTTCTGATGCCATTGTATCTTTAGGATTGTATCTTATTTGTCAAGTGTTTGCTCTGTTTGTTCATAAATAGTGACAAAAATGTGTTGCGTTTCCAATTATGATGCTGAAAGTCCAGAATCCAGAATGAATTATCGGGGTCTCGGAGTAAGTAAAGCCATATGGGTGTTTGGGTTTGTTGAGTCATGATCCACGCGCCTAGAGAAAAAAACAGGCGTGGCTCGACCCGCTACGGGCATGCAGTACCTAGTTGTCATAACCATGCAACACTATGAAGGCAGGAAGCATGGAGCAGGAAGGGTACAAAAACATGTCAAGGAACCCAAGATATCCAAAGAGATATCTCTACCAGGGTATCGAGGATGCAATGGACGAAGAGGAAACCAACTGTGTGGTTTGTTGTGATACGGTTCTTAACAACCATCGACGAGGGCGCTGAATTCAATGCTATGAATGTCGTGGGTGGGCTCACCGTCCTTGCACGGCTTCCTGTATCACATCTGTAACTGTGATTAAGATTGCGCTTTGTTTCTGGTAGTTCCGGTACCTTTTTTCTAACGAACATGGAAAAAGAGACACTTTTGCTACGCACCTCAACTTACCCCGGGGCCTGGCTCAACTTAACCCGGCACGGGGCGATTTGAGCCAACTAACTTCAACCTTTTTTGCAGGCGTGGTGCTGAATGGCGACGTGTGGAATGAGTTGACTTTTTGGAGGTCGCCGCGCTGCACCCGGCTCCGGACTGGTTTCTTAGGTGAATTATAAGCACCGTCGGCTGGCAGTCCAGCACGTGCAGCCACGGCTCACAGAGGCCGCACAAAGTATCACCAACGGAACTCCAAGCCAAACTAGTGTACCCAAGAATACTGAGCCTTTACACCAAAGGGGAATATATACCACATAATCTGGGTCCTTTTAAATCTTGAATAGCGTATTGGAAGGTTGTACGTCAGCTTCTCATGCTGACGTGTACACAATCTTGCATATTTTATCACCGACTTGATCTACTCTTGTCATTTACATTGTTGGCGAGTTGACAGACTTTTTCGACCTCTGACGACTCTGTCACACCACCAGCTGATCTGACCGAGACATAGGCGGATCCAGGATTTCCAATCGGTGGAAAGGGCACAGTTGGTCAAGGGAGGGGGGGTGTCATTCGAACCAGAGGGATGCCACTTTTGGACGGCATAATTTATCAGGGAGCGCCAATTCTTATCACCGGGGCGTCGATATTCGCATGGTGGGAGATGGGAAGCGCCGTCCGAGGGAGAGGGGGCGCCACGGTCATTTTAAGGGTCGCTGATACTCGATCGGGAGGTGGGGGGGTACGCGCCCCCATGTCCCTGGATTGCCTTTGGACCAAGCTAGCTGTAATATGTAAAGGAAATGACCACCCATTCAAAAATGAAAAAGGAAAAAAGGTAAAGTTAAATTGAATTTAAAATTGAGCATATACATTTTGGCTGAAAACCTAACCATTGCACAGTGGTGAATACCCCTTGAAAAATTCCATCAGGATTTTTCTGATGGTCTGATGGTGACTGGAAATTTAACTGGAAATTGGACTGGAAATGATCCTGATGGTCTGATTGTTTCTGATGGTCTGATGGTTTCTGATGTTCTAATGGTTTAATTTCAATCAGAATCCTGATGGTCTGATGGTTTAATTCCATCAGGATTTTTCTGATGGTCTGATGGTGACTGGAAATTGGACATGACCCTGATAGTCTGATGGCAGTGGCGGATCCAGGGGGGCAAAGAAGGCAATTGCCCCCCAAACGGAAAAGCTCGGGGCAAAACTATGTTTTTGCCCCCCTAAAGCGATCGGCCTCCTTTTTCCCCGACTCCTTTTTAGCTTGTAAGCAAGATTTTGGTGCTTTAACTCTCAGCTTCAAACAGAATTAGTGAAGTTTAGTGTAAATATTGGGGCTTGGATAGGGAAAAAAAGTATCTTGAGTCCATATTTTTCACCCCTTGTCGTTTTTTTTGCTTCGTTTTGCTTTTCGTCTCCAGTTCCTAAATCCTACCGAAAAGGCATATTGTAACACAATTTTTCACTGCGCGACTTTTTTTTGCTTTTCGACTTTGGTTTGCCTCTCCCAAACCACCCGGTTAGATCCGCCACTGTCTGATGGTCTCGTGACCGGTGGTGACTGCACGGAACATCTTTCAAAGATCCAACAGGCCAAACTGACCTTCCATATCTGTAAATCTTAGGTACAGACTCTTACCTCCGAGCCTGAGAACCACTGCCTTGAAACGCTGAGCTTCTTCAGCAGCGATTTCATTTCTTAGGCCCCTCCACAACGCTTTAACAGCCATCGATGGGTTGAAGCCTGAGGTACTCTTGGGGTTTGAAGTGTTTTATATCCATAGTGGGCATTATGGCTGACTGACGCCATCTTCCCTGAACCGAACGGACGCAAACATTCCGCACAGAGTTCCGCACTATACCTAGAAACAACTCACACCAATAGAAACACTCACGCACTCTCACGCCGGGCAAGCACAGGAACGAAACGCTGACGAAACACATCGAAGGGCAATTTAAACACCGAACCACATAAAAGCGGCAGACAATCAAATATCTTGAAAATTCAAACTGCTTATGAGAGACTACCAAATGACGGCTCATGAAGTTTTCTGCCTTCCCTTCATTTTATATGTATTATGTGTGTATATCATTCTGCATATAATTTTCATGATAATGAAAAGAACTTTTGATATTTTATTTCTTCGAAAATAATTGCTAAATTAGTTGCAAACAATATCTTTGGTATTTTCCTTTCAACCCATTGGTGAAGGAATCAGTGAGAGGATAAAGAAATCCTTTAATTATAGGAAAAAATGAAAAAAATGCATTTTTCTAAAAAATAAGTTTCAATAAAGACGCTAACATTTAAGTAGAAAATAATTGTCAGATAAAAAATCTGAATGGATTTATCGAACATAATAATATTTAAATATTAGTTAAATATTCCTTAGCTGTCATCGCAGCGTCCTTTGTTTCCGTTTGGCGGCAATTGTGAAGCGGTTGATGTATTTGTTTTGTTGTCGACTACTTGTTGATTGCTTATAGTTATAATTATTTGTTTCAATGCGGAGATCTATTGCGTGGGATGTTCTTCGGTCTTAAGAGAATAATCGTACCTACTTACTACTTGATCTTAGCTCTGAACTTATCTGGGCTCACCTGGTAGGTAGGCTAGAGAAAATCATCAAACCAACAGAAAATACCATCAAAAGTAACCATCAGACCATCAAAAGCTTGACCATCAGACCATCAAAAGCATGACCATCAGGCCATCAGGACCATCAAAAAGCAACCATCAGACCATCAAAAGCAACCATCAGGCACTCAGGACCATCAAAAACAACCATCAGACCATCAAAAGCAACCATCAGACCATCAAAAGCTCGACCATCAGACCATCTCAAGCATGTCCATCAGACCAACAGACCATCAAAAGATACCATCAGACCATCAGACCATCAAAAGTGACCATCAGACCATCAAAAGAAACCAGTAGACCATCGAAAGAAACCATCAGACCATCAGAAGAGGCCATCAGACCATCAGAAGAGACCATCAGACCATCAGAAGCGACCATCAGACCATCAGAATAAACCATCAGACCATCAGAATAAACCATCAGACCATCAGAATAAGCCATCAGACCATCAGCACAGTTCTGGTGGAACCATCAGACCATTCGGAAAATCCTGATGGAACCATTAGACCATCAGAAAAATCCTGATATAATTTTTTTCAAGAGATGTCGATTTCGCCTAAATTTATTCCAGAAACCGAAGTCATGTTTTCTACCGTGGTCAGTGGCGGATCTAGCCGGTCGGTTTCGGAGGGGCAAACCAAAGTAAAAAGTCGAAAAGCAAAAAAAAAACGTCACGCCGTGAAAGCTGTGCTACAATATCACTTGCCGGTAGGATTTTGGGCATATTGAGGCGAAGAGCAAAAAAAACGTCACGGGAAGAAAAATATGGTCTCGAGATACTTTGTCCAGTCGTAGGTCCAATATTTACACTAAACGTAACTGGTTTTGTTTGAAGTGGAGAGTTGAAGCACCAAAATCTTGCTTATAAACTAAAAAGGAGTCGGGGAAAAAGGCGGTCGACCACTTTGGGGGGAGCAAAACATAGTTTTGCCCCGAGCTTTTCCGTTTGGGGGAGGGGGCAAATGTCTTTTTGCCCCCCTTGGATCCGCCACTGACCGTCGCACCGTGAGTTTTTCAACCCAGGCCTTTTTACTCAACACCATAGCATTAGTGTTAACATTTCTCATTTAGGGATGAGGGCATTTCGCTCCCGTGTTCCCTCTCCCCATCGGCTTCACCCATACCCTAAGCGTTGCATGCCCAAGATAACTAGATCCGGTCTTCGCGGCCCTATTTTGATCATGCCAGACATAGGCAGATCCAGGATTTCCGATCGGGGGGGGCAGGGGCGTAGCCAAGATTTTTCTCAGGGGCGCCCCGAAAAGGGCCTCTGCGACAGCGCCAAAATATAGTGCTGAAGAGGGCTTAAGATGGCCCTGTCTGGTGTAAAATGTCAAATTTGGTCACAGAGCATAGTGCGGGCAAGCCGCGCTTCGCGCGGCTCGTATTCTCAGGGGCCCTTCGGGCTCTCAGGGGGGCTGTCCCTGCCGCCCCCCTTGGCTACGCCCCTGGGGGAATCCGGACCAGATGCTGACACTTTAGAGTTAGACGGAGGATGTCAGGTGGGCTCCAAATCCTATCGTCGGAGCGCCAATACTCGCATCCAGCAGGAGATGGGTGGAAAGCGGCATTTCAGGGGGCGCCGAGGGTCGATCAGTGGGGGCATGTGCCCCTTTTCTTCCTAGATCCGCCTTCAATTTCAAATGTAACAGTTATTAATATCAAAGGTATCAACCTTGTCTCGGAAAGCTTAGTTGGAGGCAGAGGGCTATCATTCCGTGATTCGCAAATTAATGTTCGTCAAAGGTGCGTTAGCTGCATCTTCATTGCTAAAATTTTGCTTCGTGCCCTCACCTTTGCGACATAGCCATATCCAGGGGGCAGGAGGAGGCACTTGCCCTCCTTCCCCGATCGATCCTCGGCGCCCCCTACAACAGTCACGGCGCCGCCTCGAACGGTCGATGGTGCCCCTGAAATATCCTTCTTCCCATCCCGACCACCAGGATGCGAATATCGTCGCCCCCGCGACAGAATTTGATGCCAACCTGAGAGTTTTTGCCGCCCAAAAGTGGCGCCTCCTGGTCCAGATGGCGACCCACGACCATGTGCCCCCCCCACTCCATCGGAAATCCTGGATTCGCCTAATCTTTGTGACCCCGAGTGTAGGTTGCCCACGCCTTTGGGGAACTGCCGCCGCCTGGAATCGCCTCTGTGCTAGTGTGTGGATCGCCGTTGTGCCGATACCTGCTACGCTTGCGCAATGCGGTCGGCGTGCCTTTCAAGATATTATCCGCCCGGTTATTGATGACAATGACGCTGTATTGGGTAACACGGCGAAGGGCTCAAGCGTGGGCGGATCCGGGAGTCGGGAGAGGCATTTTCCCACAGCCTTCGATTTTACAATACAATGTTTGTTTCACGTTTCTTTGGGCCGTGATACCCTCCCCAAACCGGTGGCCTGGACCCGGCCCTGGGTCCACGTGCGGGAGAGCCTGCAACAGTGCAGGCCCGGATCGAGCCGAACGATCCATCGTATTTCTCGGGAATTCGGACAGGGGCTGAAAGGAGCTCTTTTGCAAAGCCCTTTGCTGAGAGTGCAAAAGCTACAGCAACCTTGTAGCTCCTACGCAGACGAATAAAATGTTAGTTGTCTTATAAAAAGAAGATATATCTGTTGCGGGTTAAACTACAGTGTTTAAACTTCAACTGTATCAAACCTGCGATGGTATAAAATGTAAACTCAACCAACTGCATAGGAAGGTACTAGGTACTGAATGCTACTGTATAATTATTACAACATTATTATATGTATGTGTCAAATATTACCGCCCCTTTCTTTTTGTAGTCGTATTCAAAACTAGCCAAGATGTGCCTCGTAGTTGGGCATTCTCTCTGTTTGGAAGGTAGTCGGAAGAGGGAAAATATGTTTACCCTTTAACACCCGCCCGAGTGGATCCCCGAGCCACCTTCGCTATCGGGGGGGGGTGTTAACCCCCTTCGAACTTAGCTCCTATGCGGGATAGCGAAAAAGGCGAACGCTGGTGGATAGCTGGTACAAATTTGTGAAGAAACTATATCATTCACTTTTTGACTGAGGTGAGTATTGTTCTTTCTGGCGCTTCGCGCCGCCGTTTTATTTACGCCGTCGGGAAAAATCAAGAGGGGTTTCAAACACCCCCCCACACCCAGGCGAGGGTTAAGTGAAGACAAACGGAAACGGAAATACGTACTATTTGACTCTACATGTGATGAAGCAAAGTCCTCGGTTCATTCAAAGGTGACAGTTGTTCAGCCAACCGTTGGGAGACGGGTGTCGCATCACCCGACAGATGCTGGGTAGCCTCTACAGGCTAATGCTTAGGGTATGGTCGGCTAGTGCTTGAACATGATCTGCAGGCGCCATACCGGACATTGCCCGTATTCGGTGGTTTGAACAGACGGACAGTATCACTGCCAGCAATTTACACATTGCTCGGAGACCGAGAGCGATTACACAGCGCTTCCTTCCTTCCTTGCCGGACCGCAGGAACACAGTTGTTTTTCAATCCATTTATTGATCAATCTCAAGAACATGGCATACTTCGAATTTAACATGAAACCGTGATATCCGGCGAAGATTAACTCTCTTGATCAGGTGTACCCCCGCCCGGGGCAGCTTAGCCAGACCAGTAAGTCCGCGCCCGCACCACGCCTGCCCAACTTCCCAGCTAACAACTCAGACCAACGCCAGTTTATTTACAGGACGCGGAGCTTGTGGGACGCATTATCTACAGCGAGATTCATGATCGCCCGAAACCAAAATGCTTAATATAACCCACCAACCCCGCTGATAAACTTAAAGAGCAGCTTCCATTCTTAATTGGATCAGACAGGGACAAGCTAACAAAACCACTCTTCTGCGCGAGAGCCCCCGGGGCAGTATATACGGTGTTGACAGTGCGGTGTAGTGCTTTTCACCCACAGTGTCGAGTTCATCCCCTAACACCCCCAGCTGCTGTTGGACTCTGGAAGATTCCACCCCGGTGGCAGGGTTCACTTAGTGAGTAGGTTATTCACCCGCTGCTCTAGCGCTCGGCCCCCTCGTGTGGTGGGAGTGATGGGGGCGATCATGTATCGTCTTTCGTAGTCTGGAAGTGGACATCCTTTCCGTGGATTGTGACACCCAGGCACGTAGCTTCCGCGATTCACGGAGCTTCGCGTCCCTGATTGTTCCGTAAATCAGGGACGGTGCAGGGCGTCACAGTGTGAGAATGCAGCTACTAAACATACCCCCGGCAAAAATGTGCTAGTGAGCAGGCGTCTACTCAGGGCCTTGTGCTGTAGCTGGGGTCCTGTGAGGCACCCGTGTTCTCGTCTCTGTTCGTTATCATTGTTGTCAGTCGTCGGTATCAGCGTTCTGCGAGGGCGTTCACTGGCACTTGCGCTATCGCCGCGTTCTCTCAGTTTGAATAGTCGCACAGGCGAGGCAAACACGCAGGTTGCGAAAATAGTTTTTGGTCATAATAACAAACAAGGCACAACTAAAACACGCACGTATGCACACAGCCGTCCCAGAAGCACACAACAGCGATAAGACAGGCACCCGGCACTTGACTGGTTCACTCGCGGTTGCTGTTGAGCTCGGTAGCCGTCGTCACCCCTAGCTTGATTCACTCACAGTCAAGCGTGGCCATTTCGACAGGCCACCTTCACTACTGCTTCTCGCGCACACAACTAGTCCCACGCTCACACTGGCCGAGGGACGATCCCGCACGCGGGCCCGTCCCCCAGCATTGTACGTTACGGCAACAATCGGGAAAGCTACGTGCCAACACCGGTCAGGACTCGGACGGCTGCTCACATGATGACACACATCCCCGACTCCTCGTCCTCGCCGGCGCGCCGCATTGGCAGCTCGGTCAGCTGACGACCAATCAGCGCTGGCTTAACACCGGCCGGCTGCGGCCGCTCGCTGAAGACGGGACTCTCCGGCTCCTCGGCCGCCATTCCAGCCAGCCGCAGCTTGATCTTGCCCGGCACGATCGCGCGCGCTTCTGGGGTGTCCGAGCTCACGTCCGTCAGCTCCTGCACCGGCTGGGGCTCCAGCAGCGGCACCGGAGCCGGCGCCGAGGCTACGTCCGGCACCGGGGAGGAAGCATCGGCCCGGGTAGAGGCTAGATCCGGGACCGGGGAGGATATACTGGTGCGGGTAGAAGGCACAGCCGGGGCTGGGACAGAGGCGGCGGCCCGGGTAGAGGCTATAGCCTCTGCCCGGTCTGTATCGGACAAGACAATGGGAGCGGCGTCGGCAGAGGAGCGCCTCCGAGCAGCTGTGGGAAGGGATCGCAGTCAGTGGCGATACCAGACAGTCGCACCGTCCTCACACAGCTGCACAACACAGGGTGTGAACAGGCCAACAGGTACTGAACGCTAATGCTGGTAGGCACGAATAACGATGATATGTTTACCGCTGATTTATCCGGTGGTCTTACACAATTCGAACTTATCGAGTCAAATGAGGCATTACCACAACTTAAGCTATTATATTTTGTTTCCAGGACAATAGTTTTTTTAAAAAAAATGTAATGCAAACATGCAAAAATCGCTAGGTGTTTCGAAGTCAACCGATGTGTAGCATTAGAGCATTCAACGAACATGTATTATAATCCCAGACTCACTTGGCGTGGCATATCAGGGTAGGGACCAGAGCCACATCCCCCAAACCCCTGCCACCGACCCTTTAAAATCAAGCCAGGGCGAAAATGACGCTAATTATCGAGAGGTATATTTTGACGGCAACCCTTCGGCCACTTTGCCAAAATATACAATCAGTTTCAATTTTTGGGATAAGTATCGATTCACACCACCAATAGAGCGTATAGAGCGCAAAAGAGCGCTGTGACCATTGTAGGGGGATCCAGGGGCGTAGCCAGGATTTCGCTCAGGGGGAGGGGCGGCGCCCCGAAAAGGGCCCCTGCGACAGCGCCAAAAGGGCCCTGATGGGTAAAAGGGCCCTTCTGGTTACAGAATAGTGCTGAAGGGGGCTTAAGAGGGCCCTGTCTGGTATGAAATTTCAAAATTGGCCACAGAGCATAGTGCGGGTGAGCAGCGCTTCGCGCGGCCCGTGCCCTCACGGGGTTGGGGGCGGCTGTCGCCGCCCCCCCTCTTGGCTACGCCCCTGGGGGAGCCGAGGGTCAATCGGGGGAGGGGCACCTGCCCCCTGTGCCCCTGGATTCACATATGGTTGGATTTCAGGGAATTTTCGCTGCCAAAGGACAGGCAATTTTTATAGTGCAGAAATGGAGATTCTATCGGAGCATAATTTCATAGGGTCCAGACTTTCACAAGAACAAAAACAGGCAGACTGAGGATGCGTCTGTTAGTCTGATGGTGCGCATAGCACGTACACGCGGGCACGAGCTCGACACATAATCCATCGTAGTAATATTTGTATTGACTAGATTTCCTATTTTCAATAAATATTTTCTACACAGATTTACAAAGGCCGACATTCGAAGTCCTAAGCGGAGAGTTTTATTAATTCCTTGCTTTGTTAACCGCATATTGGTTTGGTCGCACGACGATCAATAACGATCTATAAGACAGGTGAAAATTACATAGTCCTCTAGCCTTACTTGTCTCTAGGGAACAAACAATCCTCTTCAGACGATTTAAAACCCTGCCGTTTTTGAACAGTATTCTTGCGTTCATTGGAAATCGTGAAATAGTTACAGGGAGCAGCAATATGTTGCATACATGGAGAGGTGTCCGCGGATGAGGCTGAGCCCCTGCTGTTTCTAAGTGCTAGAGCAGTATCTGTGAGGTAGACGGCACACACGCGATAAAGCCCGGCCCGAACCACTTCAGCCTGAACACAATGCAGCAGTGTGCGAAATCACCTCTACCAAAATATGCCACTCGGTACACGCTTCAATCCAGTCGTAAAGATGCTGCACATTTGGTGCAGCCCAATAAGCTGGCAACCTTAAAAATTGTTGCACGCTGGAATTAAGACGTGCTACCGCCGGCCAGGTTATAGGTGGAGGGGTTTCGCCTCTTTTATAGGGAAAAGTCCACTTTGTCGAAAACCTCAAAAGGACAATGTATGGACAAAAAGTTCTGAAAATCAGGAAACCATTTTTTTCAACCTCCAATCGCCCAAGAAAAATATCGCTTCTTGTCTTATTACGCAGGGTTGACCCAAGTATCTCGTAAAATCACGAATCTGGCAGCTTGCAGCGGTTTGCGACATGTAAGGTTACACGGCCATGTCATTTAGCATTTATACATGACACGCGCTGCCAGATGGAAAGGGATTCTTCCATGGTTTGAAATAAGGTAGTAAGCATTCCTGCTCTGAACTTTAAAGCGTGCGGAAAATTTATACTGAGGGCTTTGGGCGAGATCAAACCTGCCAATAATGGTTTATCGGCACGCTCTACAAAACTGATATCTCAGCTCAATACTCTGATAAGAGTGGGACACTCCCTTTAATCGGGTTTAGCCCCACGCCCGCCTCACTGAGGCTAAAATGGATCATAACTCTAGCACAGAAGGCTTCTGAGAACATATCATACGACCTAGATTGAAGCTGCCGCGAAGCCTGACATTTGAACCAGATTATGCGGCCTGATATATTTGACCTAGTCTTAAATTTTCCTGATCTATGTATTGTACCAGGCACTTCACTTGACTTTCTCATTCTTCTTATCACGTGTCCATACCTAAACTGTCCATATATATATATATATATATATATATATATATATATATATATATTATATATATATATATATATATATATATATATATATATATATATATATATATATATATATATTATATATATATTTGTGTGTGTGTTTTTTGTGTGTGTTGTGTATAATGAATACTATACCTAATATCAAAGCAAATTGTCCGACCTTTTCAACTATGTAGTTTTCGTACGATTATAAATAATTCAAATGGTAAATAATTTAAAAATTATACAAATGTTTGCAGGATCAGTTTCAAACCACTCACGTATTTTCGCCTGGGTTCCTAAAATATCGTCTTTGGTGGTGAGGTTTAAACACAAGTTTTGCATAGTCTTGAGACAGGATGATGATTGGGTTTTAGGGACCTGCTGCTGAGGCTATATGCCCAAATATAGTCTTGAGACAACCGCAATGTTTATTTCGCCACCCATTTTTCTCGAACCATGGTCAAATCACCAGGAAACCCCAAAATCGGCAGTGTCCTGAGCAAACCAGTCTCGTGCTGCCCAGTACAGACGACCTATAGTGATGTTCTTCTTCGCATCTTGTAAACGGTACATATGGGGAGCAGCTTTAGCTCATATATATTACATGTGGCGCGCCATTTAATTCTGGTATACAATACACACCCCATTTTGATTGAGATATTTTTATTTAATTCTTGCATTTCTGTTTAGACATTTGCTCAATACTACTCACTTAAAAGCACAGAGAAACGCGCGGATCCTCGAACTGCAACCGGCTATGGCGGGTCGGTACTGCTTAGACGCCTGCTCTGGGAGTTATGTACGAAAACTCATTATTTTGGGACCCTACCCACGCTCAGGATAGTCAACTCCGCTCACCAATGAGGGGCGTGAGCACTTGATTCGGCATCCAATGGAGGGCCAGACAATTTAGCAGCGTTTGGTACTCGGTTTTGCTTGGAAAGGCTCTGCTCAGTAAGCCATGGTGTGACCTCCACTTTTTTAGCGTAAGTCATAATCATGAGCACTAGAATATACTCTCCCCATTCTTTCCCAAATCAAAATGGTAATACAAGGTTCGTACCAATTATCCCCGAACTCGTTCCCGCTCATACCCAGGTGTTGGGCCAACAATATACGAAAGAGAGAGACCAGGTGTTGGGCCAACAATATCAGAAAGAGAGAGACACATGTTCGGTACAAATGAATCTTTGAGAGTACGTACAAATGAATCTTTGAGAGTACGTACAAATGAATCTTTGAGAGTACGTACAAATGAATCTTTGAGAGTACGTACAAATGAATCTTTGGAGTAGATGTATACATCGTAGACAACAGATTAATAACCAATACACAGGTGGTATCAGGAGCGTCGCCACGGAATTTTGCTGGGGGGGACCCCGACTATCGGTGACAGGGGGAGGGGAGGTGAAGCCTGAACACATTGGCTGCCTTTGGAAACGCTGCCAATACACTTCACTACCACTACAACGGCAGGCGTTTATACGTAGGTTCACGCAGATGATAGTGATAAAATGCAAAACACCTCGGTGGAGCCCCAGAGTTTTCGGGGCGGGCCGTCCCCCAGGCCCGCCAGCTGGGGTCGCGTTCCCACCGGTATCCAGGTTTTCGACACCTGTGGGTGGTATGCTTGGCAATATTTCAGCGCAGGTGTAGAACTGTTCGTACAGCTGCTCAGAATCTGTATCAAATCTACAGGCTTCCGGCAAGCGAATATGGAAGAGTGGGATGGAGGGCACAAATGGGCTCGTGAAGCCCACCGTGCTTACTAATTTCTGTTCGCTGGATTTTTGTGCTCATTTTCCGTAGGAGCGGGCTTATTCCGCGGTTTTCATACTACTCCCGCCTCAGAACCGCGGTTGTGTAATACCTTTCACAGGGGTTCGCTCTTGAATTTCACAAGCACCTGCGCAGTCTCGAAATACCATAATCCTTAAACCTGGCTCTAGGACGAAAGCCTATAAGGACAACAACTTCATTCAGCGTGCCGGCACTTTCACGAGCTATGAATCACGATAGCAGTCTTGTGCAGTATACACAAATCCCCAGGCTTCATGTTTAGCTCGTCCCAGGACCAGCCGTTAGCGGGGCGATCAGCGTTTGCCGAGCGCCATTCCGGCCGGCCCCGCGGCCGGCGGCCGAGGCCGAGGCCACTGCTCAAGGCGGGCGACACTGGCGCTCATCCGTTCTAACACACAGATCCCCACCAGTTGTGAGCTTTGAGACAAACTGAATATAAAATGCAGCTTATCGGGGTTATTCCAAGAAGGCAGCTTTTATTTCAGAGTCCAATATCCAGAGGCAATTTAAAGCTGTACATATCGTTTCACTGGAAGCTGTCACGATGACATGTTTTGCATCAGCATAGAAAATCAGACAGATGTTTTATCTGATTAGTGATACCGCGGTAAAAATGTGACGTGAAGGTAGAAAACACTGGACTGAATATGTCAGTAAATAATACCAACTGTAACAGCCGTCACCACCCGAAATAACCCCAATAATCGTGTTCTTCCTCACCTTGGCCTTAGACGCGAATACGCATCATTTGTAAGATTACGCGCCAGAAAAGTAATGACGAATACTGACGACATGCCGCAGGTCCCCAGCAAAACGCGAAGTGAGTCTTTGAGCGCTGCACTAGTCTCTGACACCCCCTCCCCCTGGTCGGGTACTTACCTCTGCCTTCTCGCGCTGAAGAACCCAGCGGCGGGGTCGTCGTCCGATCCGGTTTTGCGCCACGTTCCTGTGAGTCACGGGCCCGAACCCTGAGGGAGCGCCGAGGGGTGGGAAGGACCGGGGCCTCCGGTGGCGGTGTTGACGCCGTCTCTTTCTGCAGTCGCTCTGGCACCGCCTCCACTACCGGCTCCGGCTGGGAGCAGGGCGCTGGCGGGTTCGTAAACCTCTCCACAGTGTCGTCGGGTTCGGCGGCCGCCGCGCTGATGCTGTCGGAGGCCTCGGCGTCGGGGCCGGCATGTTCAGGCGCGGCAGCACGACCGGCGACCTCTTCACTCGGAGCCAGCTCCGAGCGTTGCGTCTCAGACTGGGAGCTCTCAGGGTCGACGATCCCAGAGTCCGCCTGAGGCTCGACATCCGCCTCCGGTACAGCCTCAGACTCAGCATCCTTCATCGGTGCATCCTCATTGGGCACTGCGGCTTCCACCATCTCTGCAGCTTCGACAGCCGTCGGCCCAGCGGCCACTGCTGAGTCACCCTCCGGTGCCGAGTCGGGGGCGGCAGAGTCAAACTCCATGCTAGCCTCCTCCACCTTGACTACCACATTATCTACACCACCGGTGGAGTCAGCCATGACTGAGTCGGGCATGCTTGGTTCCACCACCTCCGTCTTGATGTCCTCCGGCGGAATGAGAACCCCGACACTGACTGATTCCACGGCTTCGGCGGGGACAGGAGAGGCCGCGTGGTCCTCACCAGCGTGAACATCGGTAGGAAGCTCATCCGAGACAGGGGTGGCACCTCTGGCGTCCTCAGCATCATCCGATGCCTTCGCTGGTACCCCGGTAACCTCAGATGGCGTCCCAGTGATCTCAGAAATCGGAGCCGCATCTTTGTCAGCATTCACAGCCTCAGACGTTGTGTCCATTTTCGCCTCATCAGACTTTTCATCCTTAACTACTCCAACATCATGTTTGGCACCTTCAGCGGCCTCGCGCTCCTCTTCGCCTTCCACCTTCTCCATTTTGACCTCCGACTTCGCCTCAGTGACATCCGGAGTCGGCTTGGCGTCGCCTGTCGCCGTGGGAACCTCTTCGTCGACCGGAGACGTGAGGTCGGCGGCTGACGCCTCCATCGACGTGTCGTTGTCGGTGCTCTCCTGACGTAGCGACTGAAGCAGCAGCGTTGTCTGCGCCGCAAAACACCAGATCAGTGCCGCGGAACGGGAGAATACGGGCATACAGAAAAACAGGGGACTGCAACTAAAGCATGTTGCAGTAAAAAAAAAGAAAAACGAAACAACTTTTCTGTTTTCTGCAATGTGCAAGAGGGCAAGCTCCGAAAAATGTTGTCTAAAATGCTAAAAATCTGCATTAAAGACGCTAAAGCACAACAAGGAGTAGTTTTAATCGTCATTAGACAAAGCATCTTCTCTCGCTGCAGACTCCACCAACGCTTACCTTGTGGTCCTCGAAGCAGGAGGGGTGGTATGCTTTGCCCTCGACACGAATGCAGTCCCGGAAGGTGCCATTCCTCGGACTCCTCGTGATAAAACTGTCGCAAGGTCTCCCCGCAAACCTGTCGATATGGGAAGGTGAGAGCACGTGCTCCCTGGGAAGCAAAGCCCAGGAATACTCACACATCACAGACTGAACACAAAGTATGCAGGCATAAGGAAAGTCCTCAAACGTCTAAAATAAACAAAAACAAAGCACAGTGATTAGTGACCGAGCCTCACCTGACACTTGTTATCGGCCTCGGTGGGTCCCACGGGAGCCGAACACATGGACTCCACGTCTTCCTCGGCCTCGGCCTCGCCGGCCTCCGGCTGTTCAAAGGCTGGCTCCACTGTCGAGAAGCCACCCGTCATCCCCATAAGCACACTACAGCTGTTGGCATCACACAAACACGACTCGGGCGGTCAGGTCATGAATTAAAAGCCTGCTAGTCAATCAATCAGACCCTGTTTTTCCGGCCTCTACTGCGGTTTCCCACCGCATACATGTTATACTGCCTGATGATGCTCTCTCTCTCTCTCTCTCTCTCTCTCTCTCTCTCTCTCTCTCTCTCTCTTTTTTTCCCCTCGTTTCTGTTTCAGTTTCTGTTTCTGTATTCTGTTTCTGTATCTCTGTTTTCCTTCCCCCCCCCTTATATATATTATATATATATATATATATATATATTCCTCACCTCTGTCGTCGGCATCCTCCACCTCCTCATACAGCATCCAGGAGGCCAGGTCGTAGTACCACTTGCGGCTCTGCGCGCGCCGCGTACCCTCCTTTTCGCGGCGGTTCTGGCGGAAGTGCCAGTCCAGGTGGTTGGAGTACTGCACCGTCTGCTCGGGCAGGAAGCGAGAGCCGCAGGAGGAGCACTGGATGCCGGAGTACAGCAGGTTGATGATGCCCGGCTGCCGACTGGAGGAGAGCGGAGAATTCCGTCACACAGCGCCGAAAACGGTCACACCTCCCCTCGTGCGAATAAACACATGTCTTGAATGGAAGAAAATCGTTCTTTGAAAATAACAGCATACCCGGCTGTCCAGAGTAAACACATTGTAGACACGTAAATATGTACGTAGGTATGCGTTTACCCACATGCAAACGCATACTGAAACACAGGGGTCACGCATGAGTCTGAGAAATTCTCACATTTAGCACTATAACTGAAAATCTCCGCTAGAAACGAGACTGGAGCTGAGCTGGGGCTGGCGTGGAGGCTGAGTGCAGCTCACACAGCTACGCCGTTCGGACACCACAGAGAATAACCCTGTCTCAGGCCGACCACGCCGTCAGCCGCTGTTCAGGCCTACGCAGATGTATGCATGCCGCAAATAACATATCGTCTGCCGCAACCAACACACACAGCGGGCTATAGTGGCGGCTCTGCATCCGAAGGCGCTATAGCTCGAGCCTTCGATTGTTTAATGAGCGAGGGGTGCCCCGTTTTAATGCATCAGTGTTTTGCACTAGTCGTTGTAAATATTGACTTTCGTGGAAATAAAATCATGTATGCGTGTAATCAGGGCCGGAGATTTCTTCTCGATCCAGGTGGGGGAGGGGGTCTGGGTGGGTTAAAGCTGGCACAGCAATACAAACCCTATACAAAGTCTATGGAACCAACAAAATCCAGGGGGTGCTGACCCCCAGGATCCCCACCCCCGCGTGAAGCCGAGCGGCGCCGGTAGTGAATGAAGGAGGCGGGGCAGGAAGCCATGCCCCACCGCGACAAATAAGGCTTCCCTGTGACGCTGCGCTGTAACTCTGAAACGCGACACGTGGCTGCCGGGCAGACACCAGACCAGAACAACGCCAGCTGAAAGGGGGACTGTACTAGTGCTAAGCCCGGTTTGTTCGCTTCCTCACTTGACTGTGGAAACATGTCCATACGGACTGAAGTAATTCAGCTATGAATTAGTCCACACAAACTACAGCCGATTTGTTTTAAACGTATAGCATCAAAACCTCAGTGGCTGCCTGTACCGCCCCAGTCGTCAGAGAGCCTGGCCCTCCCCGTGCCCCTGCACCGTCCACACCTGCGCGCATGCGCGGATCTGGCGCACACAAGACGGGACTGACGGCGCTGCACCGACGACCTCTGCATACTCCCTTGCTTCGAAGTGCTTCTATCTTACACTGGAAATGAAATTGTATCTATTATTTATGAATAAATACATCAGCTTTAGGCCCCTTAAAATCAACACCTTTTTGTAGTCATGCGTGTGACCGAAGAAGCCAAACACGAGCCCCAAGTTTGCATCAACTTGACACTATATATTTTTTGAAAACTAGCCCTTTAATACTCAGAGTTATAATTTCCGGGATTTGTCCGTGAAATGGCGCCGAGCTTTCTATTACATACGCCTTTGTAAGTAAAACTCACCAAAATTCGTTGCATTCAGCATTTTAAAATCGCGGATATGCCAGATTTCAAGGTCACTAATCTGAAATGGTTGAAACTGTTCACGCATCGTCAAAATGCCGATAGCCCCAGAGACAAGGTTTCGTCGAAAAACCTGATGTGAGGCTGTAAATCTGATCACTCAGCGTGTCAGCTTATCGCGGAGTGCTCCACTTGGATACGACAATAAATCGCGACATTCCAACGCATATTTCTCTCCAATCTCCGCTTGTCACGTCTCAGTCACTGGCAGACGCAGAGGGGGGGGGGGCAAGGGGCCATGCCCCCAAACTGGCGACATTTGGCAGATTTAAAAAAACTGTGTTTAAGATTTCTCCCGAGTTGCCCCCCCCAACGGCGCTTCTGCATCCGCCACTGGTCCCAGTCTATATGCTTTTGCTATAAATTGATGAAAACGCTCCCGAGTCTCGATTCCACCAAGATCACAACGGTAACGACCCCGTTACAAGACCAGCCAAATAAAGGAAGTCTTCCAAATATGTCCGTCTCTTTGCGAGCGAGGGGGCGCACGGGTGCGGCGCTCTGGTATAACAGCTTGGTTGCACCGCCTGTTCCTTATCAGTCATGGGTGCGCAGGGGTGGGCGGGGGGGAGGCAGGGGTGACGGGGGCCGATCATGTCATTCAATCACCGCGCTAATTCATGAGGTGCCGGAGAGAGAAAAACAGGAAGATAATGATCACATTCTCAGCGGCACCTATTCTGATGTGTTTATCTGTAAGTTAAGGTGTGGCCAAGACACTGAACAGGAGAATCAGAAAGCGCAGACCGGGGTTGGCGGCTGCGGCAGACAAAATAGAGCACCTATAAACAAAAGCAAGGCACGTCAAAGGTAAACATCCATCGACTCCTGTAGAAGATGCAACGAGTTTACTGTGTCTAAGGTATGACGAGACATGCAGACAGCCAACTCACTGCATACACAATCACCAGTCGACAGTGAAGCGAACTGATGACTTTGGCCGGGAGCCATACCGGCTCATCCAACAGTGCACCTCGTAAGTGGGTAGCTTTTAAGCGAGCTCTAACTTTGAAGCGGGGAGTATCGCAGAGACTCGCATCACGCGGTCCTGCCGCTCCGCAGAAAAACACGACTGGTGCGACACAGGCCACGGCGTTACATCCGAGCCTTTGGGTCTTAAACTGCAGCAAGACCATGACGAATGGAAACGGCTGAGTGGTTGACTCCGTTACGGATTATCTCCCGCTAAAACCGCACAAGCCTTTACCCATCGCTGCAGATAGCCAACATCGCTGCAGATACTTAAATTTGGAAGTCTTTGAGGATATTTCTCATCGGGAACTTCCTAGATACCATCGTCATTGATGGTCTGAACGGAAATTCTCGACAGGCTAAGCTTTTGGTTAGAAGCATTATGGCATCCCTCCCCCAATGCTGATAGCATGCGTCGCCGCCTTTGGAACAAGCGTTCAAAATACAGCAGTGTACCTGCCACCATTGGGAAATGAGATGCGTCTCACACTCACACTCTGAGGCTGTCGATTTTCCAGTCGATTTCTTTGATATTCTTGATCTCCTCCTCCTTTTTGTTGCCCTTGCCGTCCTTGGCGGCCGCGCCGCCTTCCAGCGACTTGATGAGGCCCGTCTTCTGCAGTTTGCTGAGCAGGTCGTTGAGATCGACGCCGGCCGCCCCCGGAGCCAGCGCGTGACCTGCGGCACGGCAGTCCAAACTCCAACAAACGGAACAGCACTGTATCTAAAAATAAACATGTTCTTATGCTCTACTATCGTGAGCTAGTCTCTCCATCCAAGAGAAAGTGACACATTCATGGACTACGAACTGAGTCATTAGTCGCGTAGACCATGACGAAACCCCTGGCTTCAGTTCCGTGTACACAAGAACTCGTATTTAACGTAACAACTTTTCCTGCGCGCGCATCTTTCTGAAGGCACTCCTCTCGCGCCTCCCCTCTCCTCCCATGCGGACCGACCGGCCGCCGCCAGCTGTTCGGTGACAACCGGGGCTGACGCGGGGCCGGTGGGGTCCAATTCCGCTCTCACCACAACCCAGCTCTCGGCAAATGGTGAGCTCTGGGACGAGTGTGAACGAGGGATTTACGCTATGGTCTGTCGTCTGGTTATCTCAGTTCAAATTCGATTACATAGGTGTCACACTTCCATGAACTTAGAATAGGAAGCGGGAGGAATAAACCCTTTCTCTCTTCCGTCACCCTTAAATCAGTCTGACACGACGTTCATGCCACGTAAATGTGAGCGGGAGGAATAAACCCTTTCTCTCTTCCGTCACTTCTAAATCATTCTGACACGACGTTCATGCTACGTAAATGTGCACTTGAAAAAAAACCGGACGCCCAGAAAAACCGCACCGTGCACACTTCTTGCACGATAAAACAACACCTCGGTGTGATCGACACATACCACGTAATGGAAATCACACAAAGCGTCGACAACATGAATGGGCACCCACAAGAAATACATTACACGTAAGGTTATGCAAATGAAAATGGATAGAACGGACGGTATGTAGCGGTCACGTACCTGGATTTTCGGCGCGATAGGACGGGCCGGAAGGCTTACTGACCGTCATCGGCATAATATTTGCCAACATGTCCAGCGCAGAGCTTTGAGCTGAAACGTCACGGAGGCAGAGTCATGTCTAGTGGAGCCTTAGTAAAAGGCAGAGTTAAAAGCATCGATTGGTGGTTTCCTGTAGATGCGACGTTTGCGCTGCAACAGCTCCACAACCGCCCTCACAAAGACTATGTAAGGAGCATATCTTTAATCCCAAGAATAATAACATTCTGCCCAAGAATTATTTACCAAAACGTTCCAGCGTGTTTACTTCAGTACACCATTACGCTCAGTCATATCCCCGTACGCCGGCTCAATTACAAACCATCGAGAAGCAAAAGAATGCCCGCTGGCCAGTCACGATCAGACAGTCCCCTCCCTGCCTACTACTCACGCTGGCGCCGGGGCGAGTCGTCTTTGGGCGGCTCCTCCCGGTTAGGGTGGCGGCCGCCGCGGCCGTGACCTCTGCCCCTACCGCCACGACCTCGTCCACCACGGAACGAAGCCGGCTCGTCAGCAGCAGCGCGCGGCGGCGGCGGCGGCACCACCGGCGGCACCGGCGCCTCCTGCTCCTCCTCAGGCCTCTCCTGGTGGCCGCCCACAGTGTCCTTGAAGTCCACCCAGGGCGGCGGCCAGACGCCGCCGTTGGGCGGCATGCCTTTCATGCTCATGCGGCCGGGTCGGACCCGGACCGGTACTTTGGTGAGCCGGATGTAGTGCTTCCTGCCGCCCACCACTATGGACAGCGGCAGGCCGCCGAACTCCGTGTAGAACAGCTGGCCGTTCAGACACATGCGCTGGAACCCGTCACGGAAGCGCAGCACGTGCGCCTTGCCGGCCACGTTGAAGAGCTGCGGCTTGCAGTCGAGGTAGATGGGCACGTGCTCGCCGCCGTCCACCACAAGCCGAATCTTCCCCGCCAGCAGGTCGGTGCGGCGGCGGCCGATGGCCACGCCCGGCGCCGGGCCCTCCACGCTGAGCGCCCGCTGCCGGCCGTCCACCACCACCTGGATCGGGTCGCCGCCGAAGAACACCTGGTAGCCGTGGCCGTCCAGGAACACCTCCTTGGTGGGGCCGCCCAGACGAATGCGGTGCTGCACGCCGTCTATCATGATGTCGCTGTACTTGTCGTTGAAGCGGCACGGCACCCGCTGGCCGTCCAGGAGGATGTCGCGCATGCCGGGCTTGAAGAAGAGCATGCGCGGGTCGTCCCAGTCCAGGAGGCAGATGCAGTTCTCGCCGTACCAGCGGATCTCGCGCGGCTCCTCGTTGATGAAGGTTGAGGTGTGGTCGGCCTTGTCGCGCTCCACGGCGGCCAGATCGTCCGCGGAGGCGTCCGGCAGGTCCGGCTCGTGAGTGGGCTCAAACTGAACAGGCGCACACAGGGGTGGGTGTCAGAGACACGAACATGGATGGAACTATCGTGGGCCTTGCTGTAAAAAGTCTCACCCTAGCAGGTGATGAGCATTAACCACGCCTCATTTTCTGGACATTTTTACACTTCTTGACTTAAGCGCGAAAAATCTGCGACTTGAAATTCGTTTAATTCAACAGCAAAATAAATAATCAGTTAGAAATTATATAAAGATAGTAATCCGCACCACAACAGGGCCTGCTAGCCCAGTCTTTCCACAGGTGGCGCAGCACCGTCATCATTACAAGTCCGCCGGGACGCAGCTCACCTCCTCGTATCTGGCCTGGGGCTGCGCCGCTCGGGGTGCCGCTCCAATAGGCGGGCCGCGCATGCCGCGACCGCGCGCGCCGCGGCCTCGGTAGGCCAGCGCGCGCTCCTCTTCGTAAGGCGTCGGCGGAGGCGGCGCGCCGCGGCCGTGCGGCGGCTGTGGCGCAGGCGGCAGGCGCGCGCCCCGGCCCGGAGCTCCGCCGTACCGCGGCCCACCGTAGCCACTGCCGAGGTGGCGCCACCGGTCAGAGCCCGTCGGTGCGGCCAGAGTGGCGGTGTCAGCCGGGGCCGGTCCGATCCGAACCCCGGACAAGCGAGTCCGCCACATTCCAAACTTAGTTCAAACAGGCCCTAAACATTCCGACACATTTCATGTACTGTTCTAGCTCTAGCTCATTTTCTCCATTATCCAGCATAGGTCTTTTATCAGATCTTTAAAAAGAGATGAAATATCTGCATACATATTCTTGTGTCTCTAGAAGGAATATATATATATTATATATTTTTTTTTATTATATATATTATATATATATATATTCTCTGTTAGTAGTATTGCATGGGTAATTCATTATTTTCTTGAATAATATTGCTCTTTTTTACATTGGCAAATTCTTGGACGGATAATTGACCGAAAAACGATGACATGTCCCGCCGTTCCGGCCGAAAAACACCAGTGCACTAGACCGCAAAACTATTAAAACACATCCGACAGATGTCTTGAAAAAGTGAGCTGCTTGATAACCCACGCCAACCAAAATCACCATTCTTTACCCGCTGCACATACCTTCAAAGCCCCCTCGCCTCCCCCACACTCATTCACATGTTTCTATCCTACAAAGTGACGGTGGATTCGGACCAGTCAGACTGACTGGTGACTCCTGTCCACTGGACAGACTCTGACCGGACAGACTCTGTCCACCGTCCCAGCCCGCCGCCACTCACCCGCGGTGGGCCTCCCTGTCCCTGTCCCTGTCCCTGTCGCGGTACTCGTCCGGGTAGGCCGGCGGCCCACGGTGCGGAGCTACGCCCGGGGGCAGGCCGGGCGGCAGCGGCAGTAGGGGGCGCTGCGGCTCGTTGTCGCGTCGCCAGCCGCCGCGGCCCGGCGCCGACACCGGCGCCATCTCCTCCCAGTCGTCACCTGCCGGAAGCGCGGTCAGAGCAAGGTCAGAGAGAGGTCACCAGACACGACGCAGCGCCGCCGCCTGTGGACTGTGCCACCCGGCCACCTAAATCAGCTCAAACAATGCGTCTCCCAGAATTCCAGCCAATGTCCAGGCATTGCAAGACCAAGTCAAGACCTCTGTGCGCATGTAGAACTCAGTTCGTGACACAGAATCCGCTGACATTAAATTTCAATCCTTTATAGCCAGCCCCATCGTCCTTTAAAACCGCGGCATTATGTCATGGATGGACGAAAATACGCGGCAGCTGCACGGCAATCTCTGTCGAGGAGTGGACACTGACCTCAGTGGAGGGGCGGGGGCTGACCTCTGGGAAGGGATAGGGGATGAACTATGCAGGGGGTAGAAGGATTGACCTCTGTAGGAGGATAGGAGGTTTACCTCTGTGGAGGAATATGGGTTTGACCTCTGTGGTGGTGCAGAGGCTGACCTCTGTAGCGGTGCGGGGTCTGACCTTTGTGTGGTGGTGGGGTCTGACCTCTGCGGTGGTGCGGGGACTGACCTCTGTGGAGGGACGTGGGACTGACCTCTGTGGAGGGACAGGGTCTGACCTCTGTGGTAGAGTGACAGGGTCTGAACTCTATAGAGGGACAGGGGTCTGACCCGTGTGGAGGGACAGGGTCTGACCTCTGTGGAGGGACAGGGTCTGACCTCTGTGGAGGTGCGGCGGCCGCAGCAGCGGCTCCCTTTCGCCGGCGTCCGGCCGACCCCGCAGTTCCCGTTCGTCGGGCCGGCCGCGCAGTTCCCGCTCGTCGGCGTCGGCGATGCTGCTGGCCGCCGAGGACATGCTGTCCCGCCGACTGCGCTCCGTCATGCTCTTGCGGCGCTCCAGCGAGCGCAGCTCCTGGATCTTCTGCCGCTCCCCCAGCTGGATCACCTGCCGACCGCGCCGGGGTGCGCCCCGGGAGGTCACTGCGTGCCTGCACTGCCGACTCACCGGTCAGTGAAAACGCTAGTACTTGCTCCAGGGCGGCCCATGCAAGGACACGTCTGTGGGACGACTGGATAAATGAATCCTAAAATACAGACTGTTTCCGGTAAACATGCTCATTTGAAGCACAAAAAACGATCGTGAACCAGTATTCATTGACAACTCAACAGACAGCAGACAAGAAAAACTTAACTAAAAGTCCCGGAGTGGACAAAAGTAAAAACAAAACCGAGGAAATACAAATTCTAAGAAGCAATGAGAAGAGCTGCGGGAATGGATGACTCCCTGCCCGGATTTTTGCCAGGGACGAGCTGAGTTAGCGGGGCGGGGCGTGCCTGACCTGCTGCAGAATGTTGTTGTACTGCTCCCAGGTGATGTTCTCGGCGCGCAGCTGCTCCTCCGCCTGCTGCAGGATCATCTGGATGTTCTTCTGCGTCGCCTCATTGCTCTCGTCCAGCGCACGCAGCTCGCCGTCCAGGTCGATCCTGGCCCGGGGCCGCGGCAGCAGCGGCGAGCGGGCAGGCGCCGCGCCGCCGCCTCCTCCGGCCGACACCCGCAGGTCCGTGTCCACGCCTGCACGACCACCGTCACCGTCACCGTCACGGCGTCACATCGGACATACACGGGCTGGTCGGGTCACTGCTTATGTTTGATTTTGAATCGGTGTGACGCTTGATTTTATACCAAAGAAGTAGTCCAACATGTGCATGGTGCAACGCATCGATATCCAGGGAACTACAGAAATCAACAACACAATACACCATGATTTGGCGTTAGCACATACACACTTAAATTATATCCAGTAAACAATGAAAGCACAAACTGCTGTAATTATGGCAACCCTTGCCACACAAATAAAAGGGGAAGCACAGCGACCCTGTGGATAGTCTCCCGTGCATCAATGCCAAAGCCAGTTTGTAAGTTGCTCTCGATCTTGGAATGCTGGCCAGGACAAATACATGTGTAAAATCTGCGCAATTCTTCACAAAGCTACACCAGCTAACGGCAAAATGCGACTCTTCAGCACACAATAAGTCCGGAACATAAAATAAATCAGAAACATGTGAAACCACATCCATTGAACAAAGGCTTTAAACAAATAGAAAACTTTCGAGCGAAAGAAATGAACATACTTTGCCCATCCATGCAACAAAGCTACATTTCAATGCCGCACATACTATACGCTGACCTTTCCATAGCCAAGACGAGCCTGAAAAAGTGTGCCCGTATGAAGTTTAGATAACGATTCGCTACGTCCCACACGATATCAACTCCAGTTCACTACACACGCGAACTCAGAGACGCTACGCAAACCGACTCGAGAGGCAATCACAAATAAATAACTTCAGATAAACGTATACAACCACACATTTCGAGCACCACTATAAAGTGTTGGGTCTGGACGAATGTTTCCGTGTACGAGGAGGCTGAGACGGGCACGTACACGTATCACTGGCACAGACAATGGACTTGCAGCAAACGGAGAGAAATCGGGCCATACGCGCTTACACGCTGTATCCTGCTGATCACTGGACACGGCCCTGAACAGCTGAAGTACCCTCAACCCGAATATACTACCACTACTACTAGTATACTACCACTACCGCTACTTGGCACAACAGTGATGTCATCCATCGCCGACTGGTCGCAACCGAGGAAAAGCTGACCCGTAAAAAAACGCGGGAAATTAATTTAAATGGATAACACATCACGAGCGTAAGTAACGTAAAATAAAGAAGAAAGAAGCGAAAATGTTATGCTAACTGAGCATCATTTCCAAAAAGTAACGCCTCCGTTGACCCGCAGTCATGACTTGATAGCAGACATCTACCGTTCTTCAGTAGCAAAAGAGTTTGAAGAGCATTTCAGTGGTTTTCACAAGTATGGTGTGAATAGCACAGCACCCCTCAAAAGTACCTCCCTACTGCTTCGGGAGCATATCGCAGCCCCAAATCGCATGCTAATAAACAAATGCGACCACTTTCATTCTTGTCCAACAAAGCCCTCCGTGAAACTTTCACTTGTGTTGAAAACTGGGCTTTACAACAGTCAGGTTTAACAGTGTTGTGTTAGTCGTTCTTAAAATCCGTTGCATTTGTATGATGATTATGACTATCAACTATCTCGCTTCCCCTTCCAAATCGGTCTCAACAACTCATCATCGCAGTTAGTGCTACTTGGCTAAACCCGCATACACACCATGCCATACCAGGGCATAGAGAAAGAACCCCACTCATATATTCACACGGGGGTCAAATCCCGCAGACACTACGAAAACACCATAAGTTGGCTATTATACATCACACACCAAATTTAGTGTAAAAATAGAGCACATCCAAAACATTGAAAATCCTGTTAGTTTTCCCGGTGTATTTCTATAAAGTCCAATGTTTCCAGCCAGTCAGCCATGTACATACAGAAGCCGCCACCTTCCGGCCACCACCAGGTGTCTGAGCCCGCCACCCGTGGCACCACGTCCAGCCACCTCTCCGTCTCTCTCTCCCCCGGCCTCACCTGCTCTGGAGGACCTCTCTGCGTCGGCGGCGGCAGTCTCTCCGGAGGAGGAGCGCTCCCGCGCCGGGGCCGGCTCGCTGGCGGCGGCGGCGGCGGCGGAGGCGCGACTCTCCTGCTCCCTCTGGTCGGGAGCTCGGACGCTGGACGCCGCCGGAACCGGCACGCTGGTGCGGACCTTCGGCCTCGCTGGAGCTGGAGCTGGAGCCGGAGCCGGAGCCGGAGCGGAGCTGGAGCTGGAGCCGGGGCAGGCTCGGCTTCCTCTGCCTCAGCGGCGGGGGCGGCAGACCGGCGCGGGATCCGGTAGTCGGCCAACTTACCGGGCTGGTGCTGGGCGGCGCGCGCGCGCAGCGGCGACTTGAACGTCTCGGGACGCGACTCCTTCAGCTGGCGCCAGCCGGCCGTGCCGCCCGACGACGGCTCCACGAAGCGCAGGTCAGTGTCTTCCGAGCCGAACAGACTGCCAGACACCCGGCGGCACGGTCAGTGGCATTCTCCGACCTCAGCACACCGGCACAAAAGCTTTCCGTGATTGACTCTTCACTCAGTATTCACATCTCAATGTGGGAGAAAGCGTGCAGGGGGAGGGGTCCTCTCTGGAAAAAGAAGGAAGCTAAGCGGTTGCGACAGCCGCACAAACACATACAGACGCTGTTTACTGGCACGCCAAGCACAGCTATATCATAATCATACACCGCAGCCTGCAGGGCCGGCCGAATCACTACTCCCAAACCATTCCTAATCTTCGCCTAGACATTTTGACCCTACAAATGTGATTATTTAAGCGCGAGCGGCTCTCCCAGGCCTGGAGGTGCGGTGCTTACTCGTCGAGACTGTTGTTGGGGTTGGACCGGACGGATGCGTCGTCGCTCGTCGTTTGCGGCGTGTGATGGCGCAGGTCGACGTCATTGGTGCCCTCGTCACCTTCGGAGGTGCGCCCTGCCGCGACGCCACATGTCTCATACTACACCCAGACACGAAGACCACAGGCGGTAGGCATGAACGCTAGTCGAGGAACGTCTCAAAGCGAATGAGGGGCACACGTTTGACGAATAAGCTCATTTTGCAAGCAATGTTAGTAGTGATTTCTAAATAGGCACCATGGAATGGCGATAGAAAGTCACTGAACATGGTAAAGGTTGAAACAAGCAAATGGCACCTGCCTGAACAGACTCCAGACACGTTTCAAATATTGGCTTGGGCGGACGCAATGGCTGGATAGGCGAAATCGAAGAATGGACAACTTTCTATGACAATATATATCGCAAAATGAATAGAAACACATTAACCAGCCATTACCACTTCCGAACAAAATACCAGCTAGGCAACGAAATGATCACAGTTACCATCGACCACACATGAGGCACCCTTGTTGCGACACCACTCACTGCGTTTGGGCGGCGGGGAGGCGGAGGCGGAGACGACGGCGGGGGCGGGGGCGGCAGGCGGCTCCGGCTTGCCTATCCTCAGGTCGACGTCAGAGGGCGCCGTCCGCTCCGGACTCGGGCTCCAGCGGCTGTGCTGTTTGTACTTGCGCGTGCGCGAGTGTTTGGCGCGCCGGAACACAGCGGGACTGGGCGGCGCGTTCTCCGTGTCGTCTTCGGCGCCCGAGGTCACCGGAGAGGTCATCAGGTCATCGTCATCGTGCAGAGGAGAGGTTTGGGGCAGCGCCGGCAGCCGGGGTGAGTCGGTCGTCGGCTCCACGTGCCGGCGCTTGGGTGAGTCGGTGATGCGGCCCCGACGCGGCGACGCGTCTATGTGCTTGCGCTTGGGAGAGTCTGCAGGCTTGTGCTTCGGCGGACTGCCGGCCTTCTGGCGGGGCGAGTCGGTCACCTGTTTAGGTTTTGGTGGTGAGGTGTTCTTGCTGCTGAGCTTTGGCGAGCTGCGCTGCTTTTCCTTCGGTTGCCCAGCACCTGGTGACAGTTTAGACGAGGAGGATGACAATGCGCTCTTAGCAGCTGCCGTGTCTTTTGACTTTGAACTACTAGAGGACGACTTGGATGACTTGGACGAGTGATCATGCTTGGACTGATCACTGTTGCTATCTTTCGAAGTCTTACTTTTACCCTCACTCGCCGACCGATCATCACGATCGAGTTTGGACGTTTTCTCATTATTGCTATCCTTCGACGGCCTACTCTTACCGTCCGTTGTCGACCGATCATCTCTGTCCTGCTTATCACCTCGTTTTCTATCCCCACTCGACTTCCGGTCCGACGATGCCCTCTGACTGGACCTCGATGACGTGGTACTGGTTGCGGCGGCCGGCCGCGGCGCGGCGCCAGTGTTGCGAATGACCGGCGGCGGCGGCGGCGCCGGCGGAGTAGGCAGCAGGGCGGCGCGGCCCTCGGCAGGTGGCGCAGCGGTCGCCGGTGCGAGTCGCTGCAGCCGCGGGTCGCGCGGGTCCCCGCCGCCTGATGAGCTCTGCTGCGACTTGGCCGGGTCCCGGCCCGACTGTGGTCGCGGAGAGCTGTGCCTCGTTACCGATTTGGCTAGGTCGCGGCTCTGGGTCCGCGGGTCAGCGCGGGGGTCCGTGCGCGGGTCACCGACCGCCGCCGAGCGGGGGTCAGCGGCACCGTGAGCTCCTGAGCGGGGGTCAGCGTCAGCACGCGCCGCCGAGCGGGGGTCGGCGTCAGCGCGCTTAGTGCGTGGGTCGCCGTCAGGCCGGGCACCGGAGCGAGGGTCGGACGGCTCAGCACGAGCCGCTGAGCGCGGGTCCGACGGGGCTGCTGAGGCCACCTTCGCCGGGTGGATGGTCTTACTCTGCCGGGACCCAGCTGTGTTAGGCAACACCCGAGTATGAGGAGTTAGCATTTCTTTTGTCAAGTACATACTAATCACGTATCAATAGGCTCTGAAAGTGGTCGCTTAATAAAACGGGAAGAAGGGCCATGAGACAAAGCGGAAATGCACGCTAAATTTCCGATGCGGTCCACTTGCACAAATGCACAAAAAATGCAGAGCAGCCAAAACACAGAAAACGGCATTGGCCCAGCCAGCTCTAGTAGAGAAGAAACGTGAAAACAGACACACCAAACAATTGTAAAAGCCACTACTGCCAAAGCCAATATCCCAGGATATATTTAAAGGTCTTATCCCAAAGGTAGAACTCAAACTACGAGTGGATATGTATCGACATATATTCACACTGTTTTCCGAGCAGAGGCGTATCTGGGGTGTAGCACGAGGGAGCGTCAACTCCGAACCCGTTCAAAAGCTGCCTCTGACCGGCTGCAGCCGAGCTCAAAGCCTCCAATTTTCGCCAGCAAGAACGCAGCTTGATTACAAGTCTCGTATCCACCACCCCAAGATACGCCTCTGGTCTCCAGGGCAAGCCACAAGCCGCCGAAAAGCATGCACTACAAGGAACCATACACAAGCTAAAAAGGACGCTAAAAACACCAAGTCTCGGCCTGTGAAAGCTGAAAAATATAATACTGAATGCTTTGCAAGTTTGCTCCCCGGCTGCCTCTCTCCTCCTTCTCTCTCTCTCTCTCTCTCTCTCTCTCTCTCTCTCTCTCTCTCTCTCTCTCTCTCTCTCTCTCTCTCTCCTCAGTTTCAGACTCATTGCCCTCTCACAGGGGCAACGAGGAAAGCTTATGCAGGTGATAAATCAATATATTACCGAACGAAAAATAATGACAATTAAACGACCAATTCATCCAATTTGTACGGATTATTCCATATAACCAAGTAAATCTTTGCTGTTTCGAAGCCTGGGAAAATATCGGTATTCCATCTACAATAGAAAAATGCAAATACGACTAGATCCAAGCGCAGTGCCCTTTTCGGATATTTTAGTGTAACCTTTAATTTTTTAATTCATCGACATCACATGAGGGCACCTGTTTACTGTTCGAGCTTTGCTATGAACTATATATTTCATCGAGGAAACATAGGCGGATCCAGAATTTCCGATAGGGGGAGCACCTTCCCGGGGGCGCCATCCGGACAAGAGGGGGGGGCGGCGCCACTTTGACCGGCAAAACCTATCGGGCACAAAATCCTATCGGTGGGCGCCGATTTTTGCATCCTGGGGGGGAGTGGAAAGCGACATTTACAAGGGACGTTATCGACCTTTCAGGGGGCGCCGAAGGTTGATCGGGGGGGAGCACGTGGCCCCTTTGCCCCCTGGATCCGCGTATGCTGGGAGAGTAAGTCGTATTCGTCTAGGCTACAGATACAGCCCTCGAACAGCTGACTGGAAGAAACCGTCGTCAATCAGAAGACAGCGTAATATAACTGCTGGAGAAAAACTGCCGTAAAAATGTACTGTTAACACATTAAGGCAGGATCCTCCTTCCCTGGAGGAGAGGGGAACACTGGCCACAATCTTGTAACGCCCAGGAGCTTTCCACACCGGACTGGCTGCGAGCTGCGGCGATCTCACCTGCGTTATCTCACAAGGAAGTTCGCCAGTATCTAGAATACCGTCACACTGCTGCGTCAATAGCAGCATTTCCTTGTCGATATCTGCGGCTCAGACCACGCGACTACGGCTCTGAGGCTGCCGGTGGACCAGGAGACCGGTGGCTCTGAGACCGCCGGTGGACCGAGAGACCGGCGGCTCTGAGACCGCCGGTGGACAGGGAGACCCGTGGCTCTGAGACCGCCGGTGGACAGGGAGACCGGTGGCTCTGAGACTGCCGGTGGACCGAGACACCGGTGGCTCTGAGGCCGCCGGTGGACCGAGAGACCGGTGGCTCTGAGACTGCCGGTGGACCGAGACACCAGTGGCTCTGAGGCCGCCGGTGGACCGAGAGACCGGTGGCTCTGAGACCGCCGGTGGCTAGCTCTCCGTCAGGACCGGGAAATGACAGCTTGTCAAACACCTCCAACACAGCCTGTGAACATGTGTGCCCTATCGATCGAAATGGGCCTCTTTCACCGGGTCAAACAGCCCGCCAGTCAAACTGCACCTACAAAAACGCAAGTGAAGCATTGTTGCTATAACAAACAAAAAATAGTTGACTTTATTTGAACGACCTTTCTGCAATAAAAAGCGTGATGCCGTTCCATTGTTGCCCGCCGTGACAATGAAAGCAATCCTTACAATTATGTCTGTTATCTTATCGATTCAATCAGACCACGCGAACCCGGAGGAACAGTAGGAGGCACGGGCCACTATACTAAAGAGTGCGGCACGATGCACGTGTCTGACCAGGGCCACTATCCTACACTGTGCGACGTCGCCGACTACGTTATCGCAAGTGCCTACTGGTGCACACCTACTTGCGCAGAGCGCCAATGCTATTTGAGATGGGATCAGAGACCCCACTTCAGGATAGTGTATCCAAGAGTTGGTGTGTATTGGTGTTTAGGGCGCTCCGCTTCTGTGGCTGTTATATGGGTATCCGGGGTTTGTTTGACGTCCTACGAAAGCAAAGAGTAATTGCTATCCGATCTGCAGGCTTTCCATCGTCTCTAGTCCCAGGTTGATGATATACAGGGACATGTTCAGGCGGAATACCAGTTCTAATCCGTTCCGAAATTGGTGGGGAGATATGGCCAGTTCACTTTCTACGGCGACACCGCTGGGTAGGCATGGCAGGGTTTCGTCGAACCAGTGGCGGATCTAGCCGGTCGGTTTGGGAGGGGCAAAACAAAGTCAAAAGTCGAAAAGCAAAGCAAAAAAAATAACGCCGTGAAAGCTGCGCTACAATATCACTTCCCGGTAGAATTTTGGGTATTTGAGGCGAAAAGAAATAATAAAAAACTTCACGGGGTGAAAAATATGGGCTCAAGATACTTTTTTTCAGTCCAAGGCCCAATATTTACACTGAACTTAACTGGTTCTGTTTGAAGTTGAGAGTTTAAGTACCAAAATCTTGCTTATAAACTAAAAAAGCAGTCGGGGGAAAAATAAGGTCGATCACTTTGGGGGGAACAGTTTTGCCCCGAGCTTTTCCGTTTGGGGGGCAAATGCATTTTTGCCCCCCCCACCTTGGATCCGCCACTATGTCGGACTAACAAAGCAGGAAGTGTGGGGGGCGCAGGACCAGTGAGTCGGAACTGAACATCCCGCCTGAACATTGTACCCTCAGCCGTGATTGAACATCCTGAGCATGCGCTCAACAAGGAGATAATCAAGCACAAAAAGCGGGCAGAATCCTAGCCAGGAATTCCATGACGGAAGCCGAGTAACCGAGGAGGCAAGGGCTTAGATAGCTATCGTTGTCCAGAGACCTCACCAATGAACCTCTAGCTACGTCATTGAAGGAGGAAATTGGCTTCTTAGTATTGTGACTAGTCACCGAAAAGTAATGATTGCTGAGCAATTGCACGTACCCATGGCCAGTCTGTAAAACCAACAACCCCGTGTCACGCGAACCACACCGAGCCCCAGCGAGCGCGGGGGCGTGGGTCGCACATCACGGAAGCCCACTTATCCACTCAGTCGCTTCAGTGAGGAGAGCGAGAGCATGATGGTCAGCCCAGCTGATTCGTCAACAAGCACGGTGCCAGGGCTGACTTCTTCTTTGGGGGGGGTGACGTGGAAAATTTGGTCACAGCACGAATAGCTGTTGTTTTCTTCTCGCCTCAATTTCCATCCTTTTCAGAACACCAAATCCAGTATTGTCATTACCATCGATGGCCCCCGGTGGGGCGAAGGTGGCGCCGAACCCCCGGTGGGGCACGGGTTAAACATCGCGGTACTGAGCGCTCTCTTGCTTTGACTGCCGAGCGGGCCAAGCAACAAGCCAAGTGGGGCTTAAAGGTAACGCTGGATTCGGCGTTCTAAAAGGATAGAAGTTGAGTCCAAAAGAAAACAACCGTTATTCGTGCTATAGCCTAATCCTCTGCTGCTACTCCGGTCAACAAGTGTAGGTGGCATGATCTAGGAAACTACGTCAATGCGTGACGCTGATTCCTTACACCGAGTAATAAGTTCCAACTGTTAACACATGTGGCTGCTTAAGAAATGCGATGTTTAAAACAATATTATCTTAATTGTCTTACGAAAAATATATAATCCGTAATCTGCCTTTAGTTGAGATACTCGAACATTATGCTTGAAAAGGATATGCACACGCATGCAGGATAACTATATCCAACCCCGTCAACCTATAATCATTTCATGAGGCACTAATGAATATAGATCACGGAATATACATATGGGTCCAAATAGACATTTCCAACTAGGATATTCGTGCTGCCATAAAAATTTCATCATCCTGACAATATATAAATAAATATCAAGCCATCAGAAGCCGAAAAGAGGCATCACAACGGCCCAGCAAGTCCTCAGCCCGCTAGAGATCCGCCTGCTCTTCTCTCAGTGGCGGCGGAACGTCGGGACTGAAGCGGGGGCACCAGTCACTGCCAACCCATTAACTTCCAGTCAACGCCATGGGCTTATTACGTCAAGTGTGCGCTGGTTCCAGTCGGGACAGAACGCCCGCTCCCGTTCCGCCGCCAGGTTGTTGTGTCAGAGATAGTACAAAGCGTGCACCACCCAGCCACCAAGTGTGCCAGCACCCTGCCGCGACACCACACCGCGCGCAGACACCTTGGACTTGTGTCGCGCCGAGGAGGACGAGTGTTTGCGCCTGGAGGCGGCAGGCGGCGGCTCAGGCTGCACAGGCTGCACAGGCGCCGGCTCCTCGCGGCCCGCCTGAGCTCCGGCCTCGCCCAGCTGTAACGGCAGGGTCACTCATGGCGACATGCACAGAGACAGAGCCAACCTCCAGCACCAGCAAATCTCAGCACCTGTCGTCTCCGCAGGCGGCATTTCCTCCAAAAGCGTGAGGCAGGTGTAATCACTCAACATGTATTTTGGGCATTATGCGCCTGAATTATACTACTTTAGTTTTGGGGTAGAAGTATTCCTGAGATGAACCGTACGAGCTAAGCCTAATCGCCGCAGAATTATTTTGGCGTTCTATGAGGAAAAATCTGGGCTCTATCGAAAACAACCTACATGATTAAATGTGATGTTACTATACCGTAGGACACCACACAAAATCAATACACAGCTATGACGCGATGTACCGAAAAGGGCAGAAAAACTAGGAGACGCCACGAAACGAATACTCTTGAACATTAAGATTTAACAATGAGACCACCTGTATGCGTTTCGGTCTCACTACTAAGCCGTCGGCGTCGAGTTGAAAATTTGACCCCAGCGCACTCGTTACAATTTGTGCAGCGCGCCTCCCCAAAACCATCATATACTCCCTTATGCCTTCCTTGTGCAGACCTTTCGATGTGGCGTCACTATTGACTGACAGCGTGTACCGGCTAGCAAGTATGAAAATGTCACAGAATGGTGAACAGGGCATAAAGCCGCCGAGCAAAGGAAAAAAATAGAGAGTATCGCTCATTGCTAATACATTGGAGATACCCTTTTTTCCTTTGTATGGCAGAGAGGCATGACAACCATGGGCGCCGAAAGCTGGGATGGGGAACGGGTAAGTGCGTCCCTACAGCTGAAGAACGAGGGTGGATGTCCCCCTCCAAAAAAAGAAACTTGGTAGATTATTTTGTACGTTTTCTCCCGCTTATCAATGATATCCACACAAGTGTTCCCCTGTTAGCTGCGAGTGAACTGCTCTGCTACTGCCCTCCCAGACGACCTCTAAGCTTTGGATCCCTCCCCCTCCCTCCCCCCACCATCGCGGCCGGGTTGGAGTCAGCCTCCCAACGAAAATCCGTGGCAGCGCCTCTGGGTAAAAATAATGCAAGAGCTGAAAAAGGAAACTGCATACAAGATAACATCGGAAGTGACATCCGTCAGCCTACAACAAGCGCTACACCAACGTCTTCCTAGCACACACCAAACGAGGCCCAACAATTTTGTGCACTTTTTCGTTGTACTCGTACCTTTCAATGGTGCCTGCGAACGATTGAGCGATTAATTCCAGTTACACGATCGGGGTTCTCCTGTCGGCTGCTTTGAGGCGGCGCCGGGGGATCCCGCGCACACGAACGGGAGTCGTCACCTTTGACAGACGACGCGCAGCCCCTGTGACTAACGCTTACTGTGACTAACGCCTACTGTGACTAACGCCTACTGTGCAGCACACCCGATGATGGAGCTTTGACAGAAGGGATTTTTCAGCGTAAGCTTTCTGTATGATCGTGACAAGGTAGTTAAAGGACACGGGTGAGGAGTGTTAGGGATGGGTTACCGGTCGCACAGAAGAAGCGGAGGCGCTGCGAATGCGGCCAGACAGCGCCAGGAACTCTGTCAGCCCGCAGAATCAGACACCGACAAGTTCCGATCTCCAGCCACTTGGAACTCTCTTATGCTGAGAACTAGGGTAAATTTACTCGAGTGTCTGAAAGCAACTCTAATAGACCCCAATGAAAACTTAGTGAGAAAGTAGAGCAAGCTGGAATTGGATTTCAGACACCCTTTTTCGCAGAGAAAGTCTGCTACAGCACATTGGGAATCTCGTTTTATTTTTAGACTGAGTCAAGTCCAGTTAAGTTTCAGTGTCGTAAACACCTGGGTAGAGACGTATCAGGTAAAAGTCTGCCTATACGGCTGAAGGAATACCCAGGAAACCTAGCGCTCAGGAAAAACATTGATCTGGGTAGTTTTGCTAGTACCGTGTCGAACAAGACTTTTAGAATGGCATGCAGAAAACTACTCAGGTCACATCCTGAAAACCTACATTTCGCATTCGCAACTTTGGTGAAGGTGAAGTGAATCTACCACCAAACCCAGCCACCACGGGTGTGGATTTCCAAAAATTATTGGGGAAACCAAAATTTGAAGCAATTAAAAAACAATCACATTAAAATACGATAGTATAACGTCAAGCGTGTTTTAGTTTTCCCAAAAGTCTTTAAAACTGCACTATAAAACCAATTTGAAGTTCTTAAAATGAAAAAGACGAACTTTAAAGAATACCTCACAACTATTTCGACGTTTCATTGCCCGGGCAAGCCTAAACCAAAAATAATCCACAAAACCAGCCTCAGAACCTCAGACTCCTTTGAAATTGCTGCTGTTTTACAGCGTTGCATTGTCATTATTCCATTAGTTCTGACGGCAGACTCAGTGACGCGATCGCGGCGCAGTGGCTGTGTAAACAAGTGGCACCTGTGATCTGCGCATTCATCCTGCAGCTGGCACCGTGCCAACCGCCGCCGCAGACGCGCCGCCCAGTCATCCGCGTTGCGAAACACGGAACCCTCACACCGCCTCCAGACAACTTCAGAGCCAGTGACGAGCATATGACAGGCGTGTACTTGGGGGTAACAATACACCGGGTGTCATTAAGTGCCATCGTCTTAGTTATATACGAACTGTCGAGCTTAAACATTACCAGTCTCGTGACCTAGTCAGAAATAGAGTCCCCGCAATCTGAAGCATTATAGGAGTTCTAGCAGGTTCTGGGTTTATGCAGGAGCTGGAATTTTCCGTATTAGGCACAAGCGGCTGCAGAGCTGTGAAACCAGTGCGGCATCGGGACTAACCTGCGCAGGAGCTGGCGCGCCGGTGGTGGTTGTCGCTGCCGCCGCCTGCCAGCAAAACAATCGCCGGTTAGGACACTCCAGAATTACAGTCGTCACTATCGGTCGGGACACGAATCACATAGGGTGCCCGTCAAAATGGTAGGAAACTTTACCCCAGCAGCTAGATGCAATAACAAGTGATACGATGCCGGAGCCACAATCACATTTCCATAACCGCCTCGAGTACCCTAAGAAATCGGGACAATCAATAATTGTTGGGGTTTGCCGATGTACCAACTGACGAGGTTATACGGCGTCGCCAACTCTCACCCTACTGGGAGGGAGTTGGGGGATCCGATCGACTCATTCAGAGGCTCTGCCGGGACTTGAGCCCGGGGTCTGTGTGTGAGGAGACGGATCATATCCACTGAGTAACTCATCGCTCTAAAATCGGGAGGAAATGAATCCATTTCTAAGGGAAAACTTTAAGCTAACCGCAGCCTCACAATTCTTTCAAAACCACTGAAGACGGAGCATGATATACCGAAAGAAAAACAAACGCGTCACAAAATACCTGTGAAAGCTCAACAAACCAAACCATTTCAGAAACGCTTTCCGATGGTCTCGGGACACGTGCACTATTTCTACAACGTTGAACGCATTGGAAACAAGGTCAGCTTGGGGTGCGGCTAGTGCAATGAGCGCAAAATGAATAGAGCATTGGAGCTGGCGCAATCGAACGTATAGCGGAGCCGCAAAGGCCGGTCGCCGCCGGGCATTCAACGGCGCCATGGGCGACCCACGCAACAACACGAGGGCTGTGTGGCAGCCCGTGGCGAGCCGCGGCTGTGTGGCAATGGCCTGTAACGAGCCGCGGGTGTGTGGAAACCGTCAGCACGCTGCATGCACTGGTCACGCGCAAACAATAGGGGTGGGCCAAATGACTTTAAGCGTAGCGCCGATGTACTTGGCATACCTTTTCTCTGATCATTTTTACAGCTTGTGTCAAAATTTTAAGGTTAGGTCATCACAGGTCAGGTCACCAGTACAGATCAAGTACTGGTGACCTGACAATCTCAACTGGTGTAATCTCAAACGAAGTTGAAGATTACATAAATTAGAACAGGGTAGATTTATCCGGTTGAAACTCGTATCACGTAGTGGGCCACCGAGTTCTCTAAAATATGTTGCGGTATTTTTTACATGGATGACCTAAGGTCAGGTACGAGCCATGATCTCTCCATCGGAAATACATGGGAAAATGTGATTTGACTGAATACCGTAGTGATGGATGGTGAAAGAGCGTTTATTTTAACTGTATTACATTTTCCCTGTCTTTGCGGTTCCAATGATATGCATTTTGACCTAATTTGACCTTGACCTGGCCTCAGGACAGGGTAAAATCCTTGATTTGACCTGTCCGACCTAGCAAGGTCATGTTATATGTCATTCCAATTTGGCTTGCTGCGAGGATTGTAATGGTCTAAATTGTTTTTCTCTGTTTTTACTTGTTCAGATGTAATGACCGAAAACCTTCATTTACATGTTATCCCTATGATGGCAGCCTTGATCTCTAGTGAAGGCATTGTGACCTTAAATGTGACCTGACAAAAAATGGTTCAGATATTTTCTATAGAGAATGCGATGGGTCACCCAACGCCATTTACCGTTTTTCGCTATCCAGCGTGGTTCTCGAGACCTTAGGGGGCGATTACCCCCCCTAAAAGCGAAGGATGGCCCAGCCCCGTCAATGCGCGTGTTAACAGTGGACAACGGAGGAAACACCGGTGGTCTGTTCTACATGCACACTGTTGTTGTAGTGAGGTGATACGGCCCCCTTTCCCCTCAGGTGATCAATGACAAATAATGTAGCCCGAAGGGTCCGGGCCCAGTAGTTTGACGGGGTTCGGGGGTGCCAGCTCCGCCCGTTTCAGGGACTGAAGGACTGGGCCAGCTTTACATCCGTCATATTAGATAGTCCATGTTTCCGGCTGAGTTTACCCCAAAGTAGGGCTTCCTTGTCGGAGCCACCTAATCTCTCGGTCTCCAAAGCCGATCAAAGCACAACGGTTCCAGCCTGGAAGCTAAAGCAGACCACATCGGGACATACGACGTGAAATTTGTGTAGAAAACGAGCTGGCTCATTATAAAGAAAATACAAAATGGCATGCAGGGGCAGATCCAAGGATACAGGGCACACGTTCTGCACCCCTGTTGAGGCATCTAGCCAACGTTTTGCCAACATATAAATGCAGCATACAAATATCTTTGGGCAACCAATGTCAAAATCTGGCATATTTGCTCGCCATGCAATATGCAACCCAATGCTGCTGAGCGTAATGTGCAGTCGGAGTCATCCTGGGTTTGCCCGGCTCCGAGACCTCGTCCAAAGCAGCTACCATTTTCACCGTCTACTCGAGAGGCGTTCTTTACCTAAGCCATCGGACGCCTCCAATGTTTGAAGTAAATAAAAACCGTTGGTCCATTTTATAAGTTATTTCACCAATTACTACGCTAATCAATTCTTTCAAATATGATCAAGAAATATTTCTACTCCATACCATTCTCAGGTCATATCCAAATATTGTGAGGTGGTACTTTTTCTAGTGCACTTGTTAAGGTGACTTAACAGCGATTTCGAATTTTCCCACTGAACTACCTGACTTTTCAGTTTACGTCGAAAATGTTCACAAATGCGCAAGTGAAGGCCAAATTACATTTAAATTGTTCGACTATTTTAATAGAAGAAATAGCGGTATTCGTAAAGAGTTGTGACTGAATGTGATACTTGCCGTGTCCCTGTTTTTTAATTCCAAATGAATTGTGTTTTTACTATATTCTGCATATTTGAGACCCCGATGAAGCCATACAAGTGAAACATTAGGCTAATCATTAATAACATGCTAAGATAACATAATAATTTTAGCGTAACTGGGGTTAGGTCAGGCATGATGCTAATTAGGCTGTCATTCATCGTCTTCCGCAGTCATCTGCAGACGGGGTGAAAACCACCCGGGTTGAACGCTTTCGCACCACCACTGCGCGCGGAATTCCATGACCACAGATAACATTATACCTACTGTTATCTATGCCACGACTTATCCGTCAAAGGGGTAGCGATGTTTTACGAGTAATACGAACAATACGAATAGCCTATTTGTTTACTCTCGGGTGGAGTTAACACGCGCACTGGAGGAGGCCCCCCCCCACCACCTGTCTCTCCGAGGTGGCTGGAGAACCGCTCGTAACCGAAAAAAATGATACTTGGTCACATTTGAGAGAATTTAACGGCGCGCTGATTGGCGAATGAATTTTGAAAATCGCTCGGACTTTTTTCCTTATAGACTTCCAAACTCAGACCTGGATTTTGAGATCCCCACAATCGCGCGGCCGGACCAGTTCACTTTGCATTGGCGACTGATGACGTCATAACGCCATATAACCGGGAGAGGTCATATAACCGGGTATAACCGCCATATAACAGGGTATAACCACCATATAACCGGGTGAAGGTCACCTCACGTGAAGGTCCAGGTCATATCTGCAATTCCAAGGTCATTGACCTCAGTGCTTTCGGTCAAATGGCGCTACCCGGTCTGACGTATATTATGCTATGACATCATAGTTAAGGTACCTCAAGGCAAAGGTCAAGGTCAGAGGTCAAGGTTAAAGGTCATCGGGAAAAGATCAATCCTCATTTCTCGCCAAACAGTTGCTAGAGTGCTAGTCATAGTGTACATTATACGTAGAATACCATATTGTGACCTTCTAGGTCAATGACCGTGTATGAACTGACCCTGATCTCAAAAGTGTAGAAAAAATTATTTGCGACCTTCCCTCTATGACCCTGGTCCGCCTTTTTCTTATTCTCGTATTTTTTCCGCATAATCATGACATTTCCCAATAGGTCCCCAGCATGGTCAAGATTTGACCATAAAGACCTCGTTTGACCTTGAAGATATTGACCTAGGTCAATGAAAATTGGTCATGATGTAGATCACCATTGCCCCCACCCAACCCCAAACCGGCGTTTTTCTACGCCTCTTTTCCGAGATCTTAGGGGGCTACCAGGCCCCCTCCAATGCGCCTTAGTGCCAGACCCCTCTCGAATACGGGTGTAAAGGGAATCAGGCGGTTATGCCCCCGTTGAGAAAATAATTTGAATAAATCCATCTGGACGGGGCATATACTTTATACATACAAGGATCCACGGCCTAAGTAAGCAGAGGGAGGCATCTACACTTTTGTAGATGGGCGCGATATGTAGAGCAAAAGGGCTATTCGTGCTGGTAATATGGAGCAAACGCGTCTTAGGGATTAGGGAGGAGGGGCCGGGGGGGGCAGAAGAAACGACGTTCCAGGGAGCCGTCGGAGCGCAACGCACGTGATCGATCGCGGATGTCTAGTGGAAAAGCCCTCGATACCCCCACGGGTCCGTCTATGCTTTTGCGCATATTCCTTGCGTATATGCCAGCATGTTACGGAGTTCGCAGCGACTTTGTCAATGCGGGAGGTAAATGCAAGGTGTATAGGCTATTTGTGGTTGTAAAAGTTGGTTTCAGATTCAGCCGCAGTCAAATCCGTATCCTAAAATAGTACGCACGGCAGAATCAAGTTGCAACAATTGCAGCGACTGGGAAGCCTTAGCAGACTTGCGACACGCTCTACAGCTTTACTTCGACATCAAGACAGGGAAATGAGAGCCTCCGAAGTTCAAATTGAAGAAGAAACATCGCCTGAACCTTAGGACACCACGTAAAAACAAAACAAAAAACGCTGCGTTCGCCCAAGTCGCTCACACCTGGCGGGTCCCACCAGCCAAAATCCCAGCTGAAGCTCGGTACTACCCCACAGGCAGGGAAAGGGGAGGGGAGGAGCGGGGAGGGAGCAAAGTGGGCAATTGTTCTACTCCCAGATCCGGTGGGGAGGGGAAAACACACCTGTGTATTGTGTAATTGTTGCCACCTACATCGTTGCTCATGGACAGACCATCCACGCTGGGCCGTGATTCTAACTTCCAACATTCGTCCTTCTCGGGACATTCAATTCTCGGCAGGCCCCTCTTCCGCCTTTCGAGTATTTATCTACTTCCTGCGCTCACGTAAACGTAAAATAATCACTGAGGCGGTGGAAAAGGTATGCAAAAAACAAAAAGCCGAAAAAACGTGCAAAAACGAAACTGCTGAAGGAGAAGCAGCCTCACCTGCGACGACTGGGAGCCGGGCACCTCAGCGCGCGCTAACTGTGCAGCCTGTCGGCCCCACCAGCTGACATTACTGAGCCATCTGGTCACGAGCGTCGATCGAGCGGGAATAATTCGGAAAGGAAGACATTCACACGGCCTTCGACTTAGACGCACGTAATTTAGCAACGGGATACTGAAAGAATAAGATGGACCGGGAAAAGTGGCGAAAACTGTGTCTTACCAAATTTCGTGCTGCCTAAGCCTGATAGGGCCCAGTTTAAATGTCCCATAGTATTGCATACAATCCGCCAGTTTAGAGGAATACTTATCTTCTGGCCTCTCTCAACTGAAAGACGCATCTTCACATCCAATCAAGGCAAGACAAAATAGAGATGACATTTGTTATCCAGGCTTTGCAGTCAGCTGTCGCTTTCGGCAAACTGACACCAAACCGCCAGGACACAGCGTAACTGCGACGAACCTTAGCTTTGCGCTTGCTTGTGGCCTGCTGCAGCTCCAGCTGCACCTTCTGTGTGCGCAGATCTAACAGCTCCTTCTGTTTCTGCATCTTCTCCGAGTGTGACGCGGCACACTGCAGCTCCAGCTCCACCTTCTGTATCTGCAGCGCCAGCAGTTCCATCTGTTTCTCCACTATCAGGTCGGAGGAGGGCGCCGCGGCCGGGGCGGCCGTCACCCCGGGCAGGACCGGCGCCGCGCCCTGCGGAAACGGCACAGCGCAAATGTTAAGGCGCGCTGGAAGAACTAGAATTACCGCTCACCATTAAAACGGTTAAATACTAGTTCCTTGTCTTGTGGAATGTTATGATAAAATGCAAAATAGAAGGATTGTACGAACAGTATAACCAAATACGATGATCCCGGCTAGGTGCTGGTGACCGGGAGCGTGGATCCCACGCAAGACCTCGTAAAACAACTCCTCCGAATCCAATGTATTTCCTCTCCGGGACAAGGGCATACATAACGCGTTATCCCCAGACGTACCTTTTTAAAAACCTTGGGGTTGATGTGAATGGTGTTCTTTTCGGTAGGGGCGGCACCACCGGCCAGGCGGGGTCGATGCCGTTCACTCGCAGGTCGATGGCGTACAGTTTGCGCGGCGGAAACACGCTGGACCAGGTCTGACGTAGCCGGAACATGGCGGCGCGTGTCTTCTCGTCCACCTGCCGATCAGGTGGGCGTCACATTCGCCTCCGCGGGGCGAAACGGCGACGCCTCCGACGAGCAGGCCGGTCCGGGGGTCCACAGCCTGACACCAGCCATCTTACACCGCGATCCATCTCCGACGCAATCAGTCTTACACCCAATCATCACTCCCATTGACCACTTATCACCGCACTGAGACTCCAAAGACATCATCGCCAACCATACTTCCGAAATTCATTTAACTTCCACCAGAGCGTCATTCAGTGCGATACACAGTCGCACGTCGAGACTGAGGCTCGCTGAGTGCACAAGGGACGGCTGTCTGCCCGTCCACGAACAGGATAGGTGATTCGACCATTACTCCTCACACACACACAAATGTGTTTGCATACCGAACGGCTGCACTATATATAACTCCACACATACGACATAAATCAAACTCCAGCTCATTCTGGACCGAATTACTTTCCTGCACAACCATGTCACCAACGCGACTGGGGCACCCGTAAGCCCCAATAACTAACTTCTTGCAGCGCAGACTGCTTGCAAGATTTCCTATCCGCCTAGCTCATTCCGACGTAGCGGCCTGTTCAGCCATCTATGACATGAACGTAGAACAAGATTATCAGTAAGATAAATACTCTAGGCTAATAATACCACTATTAACAAATCTCGCCCCTCCACGTTGCTGTTACATGGCAAAGTCTTGCCAATTCATTACCGCCCGATCACACGTTCTTCGAGAGCTCATTAAAGCTAAGCGGATCAAACAAAACGAAGCACCTAGACCCAACACAATACTAAGCACCCATTAGCCCTCCTCAGCGCCGTTTTATTGCTACTTCGATGGGGTTCCGATCACAACCCTCGGTTTACAGAAGCTATGGGCACATCGCACTACAGAATCTCTACCAGAACTATGGGCACAACCTGAAACACACCGAGGAATCCAGGGACCGCGTCACTGAATCTCAAAGCCAGTGTCTTTCTTTCGACGATGCGGGAAGCAGGTGCCGAACGTGGGCAACCAACCTTCTACAGCAGACCGGATGAGTGATTACAGGCGACAATGACCAGCCACAAACCAGCATCCCTTTGTCAAATGTTTCTGATCGCTCCAATGAAAAAAAAACTTATCCGGCGAAGGCCAGGCTAGTAAAATCCAGTAGCTGATTCGGTTCCTATTCTTCCGCTCGCTGTATTAGCGCATCAGTACACTATGCACACGTCGCCTTCATACCTCGAAGTCTGTCAGTATCATGAACCGTGCATCGAAACCAGTTACTAAGCACCAAAGCGGCAGGGGAGGGCATCTGGCTACTTTCAGCCCATGGGAAAACCGGGTGCATTTAACACTTTATCAGAACAGATGCTGCAGAGCTACAGCAGTCGCATGAACGTGTTTCACAGAAAAGATAACGGCACTTGTACAGTGCCCTAATGCAGCGGCACTATCACTCTTTCGGGCCAACAATGCCCCGTTTGCAAGCATCAGGGTAATGATAATCCCCAGGCAACAGAAACAATAACACACAGGATAACACAGAATATGCCACTCGGTGTTTCTAATTTGGCTTCGCGGTCGCAAGTCCCGGGTCGGATGAGGACACCATGTATATACAGTCCAGCATACAGAGGGCAGTTGGGTATATGCCAAGCACCAGACACACATGATTGCTGTAACAGCGCTAGGACAAAGTCACACTCAGCGTAGAAACACCCGACGACTCGACATGAAGCCCAAGCCGAATCCAGTACATCGATGATGCAAGATCTGGATTTCACGCAACTGGAAACGTCTGCGAGTAGGGTATTCTTCTCTTGCACTGAACCGTCGTCTTCTCTTGCTTTGAATCTTGCCGTGTATCATGTTTCGCGACCGGTCTTCTCCGGCTGGCTGAGCCTACACGTGTGTGGTTTGAAGGCAAGGATCACATGTGATGCTTACTCGTCCGATAGGACGAGTCTGTCAGGCAAGTTTTTTAACCAAGCGAGTTTCGTACCCAAAGTTGGTATCTAGTTTTCCGATGAAGTTGATCCTTGATCCCAAAACCGTTCATAGGTGTTGCCCTATTCACCTTGAGCCAAACCATGGGGCAACAGCCCAGCTGAGGCTGGAGCAGGGCTCTGTGTAGCCAAACGAGTCCATTGTGCTGGTTTCAAATCCTGATGTTTGTTTTGTGCTATCATGCTAAATTGAAATATTCAAAATTTACATTTTTCACCAAACCAATCGGTTCGAACATCCGGTCAACTTAATAAGAAACCATGGTCGAAAATTCCCACTCGGAGGAAATATTCAAAATTTTAAATATATACAAAATTGTTGGAGCGCAGGCGGACTTCAAACCCGAAATAGGCGCTACCAACAATTAGGATGCGTATGCGTAGCTATCACACCGTTAAGCTCTTATAAAAAAGTTGTACATAACTTGACTTAAAATAAAATTCCAGGCAAGGAAGCCGCTGACCGAGAACTGAAACCCAATTTTTAGGTTTTACCTCAACTCGTCCCGTCCCAATAACGAAAGCTGTGGCCGATTTGCTATTTGATGCAAAAATATGGGATGCCTGTGGAAGTGAATTGAATAAATGCGTTGTATTGCTGTTTGGTGAACGTACGCTCGATGACGAGGATTTCGGGGGCCGTGATATTTATCAATATTGTGAAAAACAATGGATTTATGGAAAACGTCGAATCGGAAAATCCGTGATAACATCGTTGAAAAGACAAAATCGGTAAGCAAGAAGGAATATAGCAATGACGCCATTTTGACAGATTTTAAGCAAATTTATTTCAGCGCCTTCTACAAAAGAGGAGCAAATCGTACAGCCATTTTTCGGTCACAACAATCAAAATTCATAACATAAATGTTGCATAACTTGGTGACACAAATTGTGGGTATGCCATAAAAGAAATGTGTATAGAAATGCGAAGATCCCAGTAGTGACCGGGTGACTCAGATCTCATCGTCGCGTTGGTCAATCGCGGAGTCATGTTTTGAGAAAATCAGACAACGCACGTGCGCACGTCAAAAATTATTTCAAGCGTCTATAAAAAACACCAACTCAGGATTAGTTGAGTAATTTCATTAAGGCCATTTCGTGGAAAAATGACCGGCTATTTGTAAATTAAAGCTGGCCTTAAGAAGCCACATCGAATCCAGCGATTCCACGGAAACTGGAACTTAAACGTAATGCGGCAAAGGACAATTTCTATGGTTAAGAAGCAATGCAGAAAAGTCGTTGGTGGATTGGGGTGGCCACGCCTACATACGCCCTGGGCATATCCGACCAGGCCACCAAATCCATTCCCTCAATTCCAAACCCTTTTTTCAGAGAGTATCTTCCAGTTTAAATCTGAAAAAAGATACATAATTAAGGAGCACTGCGTGCAATCATAGTGTGTAATTTTTTATTGTTTATCCAAAGAAACCCATTGCATTCTGAAGCAGCAAGCAGAGACAAATAGTAGTAACTCGAGTGATTTATGATCTTCATATCATAGCTCAACAGTAGCTTCAGATGTTTTCATGTTATTATTCGGAAAGCGCGAAAAATGGAGCCACAACGAACTGCCTACAGCGTAAACCAGAGACGGGCCACACCTTCAGCATACTTTTTGTGCCAACAACAATACGTGGTGCACATCTGGGGATTAATCGACCTCACGGCCCCGTCACATGCATACGCTCACAGGAACTGTCCATTGTAGTCAAGGCTGTTGCTTATCCCCACAAGGTTTTTACTCGAGCGCATCCGAACTGCCAGCATGCCCAGTCATTTATCAATATCTTCAGGCATGCAGAGGCCTGGTTCGGCCAGCAACACTAACAATGAAACCGCTTAGCAACATATAACTGTATAACTTTGATACAGCTACGTAAATGCCAGATTAATCTCTGCGTTACGGTCGCTGACCGCCCTGAGCCCGGGGCATAAACATGTGAATGTAACAGAATTCAGCAGCCACTGGTGAACTTGGATCGTAATCCAGTAAATCAGAAATGTACAAACAGGAAATTTTGTGATCTTCGATACATCTCCGGACTTCCAACGAAGCAAAGCGCAATGGATTTCGGCTGGCTAGCACGTAGGCTGTTTTTTTCGCGCTACTGCAGAACTTTTCCCGGCAGAATGACTTCTACTGGCAACTTTTACTGCGGTAGGTCACCGCCTGGCACTTAGTTTTCGACACCCTCTCAAAGCCTGCTCCGTAGTAAAATTTTGAGCAGCTCCACCAAACATTTCATCAGTATCTGCCGCATTATTGCCTCGGTACATTATAAGGCTTGTGTTAGGTCTGCTGATCGGTCCAGAGCCAGATGGTTACGGCATCAGAGCCCGGACCGGCTGTTTATATCATAGAAGGGCTGTTGATGTCATCGTGATCTCCTCGGCACCAACCGCTCACATACATATAATTAACACGACTGTGCTCCGTTGATCTCTGGCTTTGGTCCTATCTAGATTCAGACCGCAGCCAGCATTGGATCTAGCACATTCCTCTAATGCGCGCTTGAAGAGACAAACAAAACAACATCTCAGATGGAGGTTAAGTGTGTTTACGGAGGTAAATACGCTCCAGAACAAGGCGCGTGTTCAGACGACTGCAGCCTACGGCAAGCACGGAAATCTGACGGAACCAGGCGTTTTGAGGTAGGATCGGCGGGGCGGTTATATTTGCTTTGTTGTCACGGGGAGTGGATCAGGACGGGGTGCGAGGCGAAGCCCTCTCCATGCGCTCGTGTAATTTGGCAAGTGCCGTGGCAGCAACAGCTCACGATGCATTCGTCACGTGTCTATAAGCCTTTCCTTTTAAAGCTAGACCGTTCAGGTTTCCAGTCACCCCCGTCTACCATTCAGCAGCAGCTTGGACGAATTTGTGCATATGTGTTCAAAACACTATGGTTGGCCGGTCCACCCATTTCCAAGAGTCATTGGTTGTTAGTAAGACATGCTGACGAGCTGGTATCCATGAAGGCCCTCTGAACTGGGGAAACGTGAATGATCATGGTATGCGCACGTTTTTACGTGGTTTGCCAGTGTGGTTAGCAACGGTCCGAAATGCTGCAAACCGCTGACCTGCCCGCCCCCTGACAGAATGGTGTAGAGTGTAGATATGGTGAAGAGCTGTCATACGATTCTGAGCAGTGAAAACGGGGTGTAGGCGTTCGCAGGCACGTGGAGTATCGAAACTCACACGCACCTTTTCACGGCGCTCACAAGCTTAGCCTATTCGAGGTGTTCGTGTCTGGGGCGATAGAAAGGACACTGCCAGCGCTAGTCTGGTGTGTCAGTGGCTTACAACTGCAGGCTCTGCGAGGTCGACACACTCGTAAGTTCGCACATTCATACGTTCACATGGGACTTCCATGTGGCTCTGTGCAGAACTCCCCTTCAGTATATATTACCTCTCAGGCAACATTCACAAGATTGGTTTCAGACATCGTTCTTATGGTTCGTTCGTGTCAAAGTGTGCAACCGAACGACACTCTCGAACACAACCGATATTGTTTTATTACAAAACACAGCTCCAGACAATGGCTTGCTACCAATGGTTATGCTTAATGAAAAGGCAGATCTGACGAGCCTGGTGAATAATGAAGACTGACTGGAGATTGACCGACTAGATAATGCATATTTACGATCGACGGGTAAACCTCGCGCTGCGGCGTCTACGCCCAGCGACTGCGGTGGTGGCACCGGAGCCTACAGTCAGAGCGGGCGCCGGGCTGGCAGCGCGGCACAGCGCGGTCTGACACGCATCGGCGGCGCTCGGAGCCGGGGGGCGCCAGACGCTCGTACGCCGCCGGTGGCAGGGGCGGCCTTCAGCACACACCGGGCCGGCGGGGGTGCCGCCGCAGCGGCAGCACTCGGCAGCCAGCTACCTGAAAAAACAACAACACCACCGTCAGCGGCTTGTCTCAGGTGCTCTCTTTTCGTTAATCGGGAAGTCATCATTTTCGGGATCAGCGGCGGATACAGGAGGGGGGTTAGAGGGCTCAGCCCCCCCCCGAAATGTCTGAGTGCCTAGTATTAGTGCTTAGCCGGAAGCTGCTTCGATGCAATGGCAGGGGAAGGCACGAGCCCCCGATCCCCCCGAAATGTTGTCCTGGATCCGCCTCTGCCCAGGGTCATATTTTGATCTCGTGCGCACGCAAGACTCGGCGCGGACCACTTATGCACGCCAGCTGGGCATTCTGATCTCCTGCGCGTCGCCACGCCTGGCGGGGACGCCACAACCTGGCGTGAACAACGAGGTCGGAATGCCCCTTTGATCTTACCTAAGCTGCGTCCTCGGCATATCAGAATAGCCAGCAGGCGCACGCGAGCCCATCCTCGCCAGATATGACAACGCAGCACTGTTCTGGGGGGTCGTGTTCTGACCCAGTGCGTGCCGGCACACTTCCGAGACAGACAACTGGCGTACGCTAACGCGGTATTCGGACTGGCTCCCGAGTGCAGTTACGCCCCGCGCCACACGACGTGTACTTCCTGGCGTCAGCATGTTACAGCTAACGCCGGCGAGCCGCACCCGCTGCGGTCGGGATGCCGACTCCTACTCTGTAAGCAGAGCGCGCGCCAGTTCTCAGGTACGCCCGTGATAGGGAGTACGTCCCCGGGCTAATATTTGTATTTGTTTTTTTGTTGTTTGTGCAGCAGGTTTGGAGCGGGTCCAAGAGCACATTCATGCTCACTGATGCTTTCCAGAACACCAGCGGCTGGCGTCATCTCAAGCGCCAATCAAATACAAGCGCTTTCAGTGAGCAAAAACGAAGCTGGACGAAATACCGAGCGGAATCCAACAATGAAGAATTTACTTGCAGATGCCCTTTTAACATCCCCCTCTGGAAAAACACTAACGCAGACTGGCGGGGGAGGAGAAGGAGGGACAATTGCCTTTTGAAATCTCAAAGAGGGATATGAAAGCAACCTATCTTGGGTGTTATATGACTATGGTGATCTATATTATTGTCAAGTGTCTTTGGCCCGGTTCAATGTTTCTGGGTCAAAGCTCACAAAATTCCGATCTGGACCAATCTGAGGACCTATTGCAATATGTCGTGATTGAACGAAAAGCAATGAGTACAACGAAAGCGAGCTAATACCACAAATCGACAACACCCCATGCGGTATTTTCTGATATTAGGGCGGTGACGGTTATTCAAGGCATTCACCTATGACATCAAATTCTACTTATCTTCCCAGTGTGCGCTGTAACTTACATTACTAAGACCGAGCTAGAAGTGAGGATACAGCCTTTATCCTTTATTCTAGCATTTAACAAACTTATATACTAAAAAAACAACCTGTCACAGATGATGCCATACACCCGACATAACCCAATGCACAATTATGACTACCTAAAAACACAAATCTGACAATGAGAGCCGTCAAGGTATAACAAATTGAAACTATTTCGGTAGATGTGCGCATTAATTAGTTCGGTATCACTACGAGGCGCGTTCAGATCCGTCCGAGTCCTCGGTCCCCTTCCGAACGTAGGTGAAGGGGAGGTGAAGGATTTTAGTATCCCTCCAGTGCGCGTTTTGGTGTTGTCAACTAAACTGCTGAGCACATTGGAAATGAGACCGCTTTAAAATGACCTTCACCTTTTGGATTAGAACTATTTGAAAGCATCCAAAGTTAGAATCTCAGCAATTTTCACCTAATAGACACATGATCCATGTCCATTGGGGTGCTGCACACATCCAATCTGATTCTGAATGCTATTTTCCGGACACATCTGTTAAGGTTGCTCTATTTTGGAGATGGTTTTTAACCGTGAAGTATGGTCTTAAAACACGCCAAAGGCAGGCAGCGAGCTTTCCACCTATGTCTTACAAATGCTGTACAATATGCTGCGATCTCAAGCACCGCTTCGAGGCCAGGGGGGTGGGAGAGGGGTGGGACGGGGAGGGGTGGGTCGGGGCGGGGGGGGCGGTGGGGGGGAGGGCGCGGTGGGGGAGGGGTGGGACGGGGAGGGGGAGAGAACCACTGTCCCGTCCTAGCCGAGTAAAATTGACTAAAAAGTCAAACACATGCAGGTGACACCACTAAACCCACGAAAAACTGCTAAACACAAAAAGTCTTCACAAATTTCGTTTACAAGACGACTCATCACAGGCACTGCTGTAGGTGAATTCAGACGTTTGAGCTTAAAAATGGAAGAGTGAACACCAACATCCTTCTAACTTTAGGCACAAAATCCATTAGGTGACATGCTGGATCTCAGATAAGTTTTGCAAAATACAATTCCAACAAATCGAAGTAAAATTCAACGCTGGAATCGCTCCTTACATGTTTAGCCTTAATTCCATAGCAGACCTCAAAGAGCCGTGCTTGAAAATTAGAATGATCTTTGCAAATTTGATTATTTAATCATAACATTACTGAGCCGCCCCGGTAGCTCGTTGGTGAGCGTGGCTCCGGCCCGCTCTCAGAAGCATGCGTGGCAGCATGTCCGGCTTGGATCTTCCCTGAGACGCTTCGGCGCTCAATAGTTTACCCGACGTACAGGTCGGCTGGCAACTGACTGATGAGAGGGTGACCTGGCGGGCGGCCGTCCCTGTGCTTTTGGACGTTAAAGGGAATGTGGCACCTTGGTCAATCCGGGAATTTAGTGCATTTAGGCGTACTTTTAGCGAAAATAATGAAACCACTCATGATTTCTCTGAAAAATGTACAATAAGCTCAACATTTTGATTTTTAAAATACTCCTCTAGAAAAGAAATAAATATCAGCCTGTGGGTGATGTCACATCTGGCAGCCACTACCATACTTGAAAGCTTAAGGGCTTCGATTGCTGATGCTCATCGTGACGTCGCATATGTCGTCACACCAGCAGCTCACACAATGGCTGCCCGGCGGGGTGGGGCTGGTGTAGGTAGTTTTGCTTTTTCTACGGAAATATCGAGTTCCAAGACAATGATGTATGGAGTACCGTTTTCCGACTTGCTTTCAACTGGCTATCTCAGTTAAAATCACGTCATGAAGGTGCCACATTCCCTTTAAACTTTGGCTTCTAAATCAACCCTTCATTGTGGGAGTTGCTCATTCGGGTGGTGGGGCCGGGGTCTCCGTGACAGTCCATTGTGACTTCGAGACTCCGACTCCAAAGCCGAACTGGAAAACCAAAATTTATATTAAAATATAAAAAACGTGAGCCGACGGCTGCGATTTTCCCATTCTTTTAATTACATTCCATTCCGGCCATAAGCACACCTCGCTCCAAAGTAGAAGAACACACCAACTTTCCCCTAATTCACCATTCTTCAGTCTAATACTCCACCTCCTTTTCCAGGATCACTATATTTCTTTTCCCGCTATCTGCTATCGCGGTGTTAGGTCATACTCATCAAAGGAAGCCGTGTCGGTTCTGTTTCCAACGTTATGTTACTGCTGGGTGGCAAACGGAAAATTCATCACTCGGGTCCACAGAACCACTGCGATTTAACTACACGAAGCACTCAGTTGTTTATCTCTTCTAAGACCAACATGGTGATTGCAAGCCCAAGGTTTGAGCTATGGGGCAGCTATAAAGGTTGATGATTTTTAGAACAAGGAAAATAATTTTAGTGAAAAATCCCATATAATAATTATTCAGCTCAACGTTTCGCCTTTACAGCTTCTTTAGGGACCCAGATATACAAACTCAATTAAAAAATTATCAAAATGTAATTAAAAACGCAGAAAAGTGACAATGCCAAATGACACATCTAATCACACCACACTTTGCATATATAATGGACCTCGGTTAAATGGAATATGGCAACTTGGTGCGATGACAAACTATGGTGGTTTTAGGGGCAACATTTATTGAAAATAATGGATATAACCTTCTTTTTGCTGAAAAAAGACACTTGAGCATAACATTAGTTTTATTTATTTTCACCTGTTAGGGATAAAAATCTCCAACTCACGTGACGTCAAACCGGCATCATATTTCGCAACGCTTTGCGCCAAATTGGCCCTCTCTGATTTGTGCCACAAATTTTAACTAATACAATTAGTCGAAAGGGGTTAATATTATAATGACACTCTTGATTTCGGCTATTTTTCATGATTTATTTAACATATGTCAAGCTTCTTGTTGATGGATTATTTGAGCTTGGGAAAGCCTCAGCCTGCGTGTTCATAAAGCGCCCATACCGTTATTTTACGTTTCGAACCAGTCATTGAAGAAAGTTATTGGCATGTATGGTCGCCAGTACCGGAGAGCACGTTCAGAGGACGGGTTTAAATAAGATATTCAAGCAAGAAACATTTATCCGCGCAGGGGGTTGAGCATTACGTCACGTTCCCAAGTTCCACTCATTACATGTGACCACTGGGGGAGGGGGAGTTGGTAGGCTGTAAGTTTTTACCGTTTTTCTCCACGAACGGTGGACTTCGGGGCAAATCCAATTTAAGCCCAGTGGATTCTCGATATGTTGTATCACATGGCTATCATCAGTTCAAACCCCATTATGAAGGCGCCGCAGTCCTTTCACAACTTTCCTCATTCATAGTAATGACCTCATACGAAAACAGGGGAGCGCAATTCCCGTGCAAAGGACTGCACAAATAATGATGCATAGCAATGCTTATGGTATTAATTGATGATTCTAAATTAGACAATTTTGGCGTACTTTATTCCTACTCAATCATGAATAATTAATCCAGAAATCCCCACTAAGAACCTCAGCCACGATGCTGTCTATATTTCGAGCAGAGGCAACACCCAAGAGCAATTCTCGGAGGAGGATGCAGGAACCAGAGGCGGGGGGGGGGAGATCGAGCACTCGACGCCCCACACGCACTGTAGCCCCATGAAGCCCAGCATTCCCCCAAATGTTTCTTCCTCCCCAGGATGCAGTCATTGGCACCCAGATGGTGCGATTCACCGCCATCCCTGCAGCACTATAACCAAAATGACAGCTCCCTGGCCAAAGTGCCCACCCCCCCCCGATCAGCGAAATTCTGGATCCGCCTATGATTCTTGGTACCTGGAGAATACCAAGATTTTGTTTTTTTTCTTCCGGCTCCCCGTCTGAAGCTGCGCAGGGCCCACGCGCACAAGGCAATGTACGGGGATGAGCCTGTTACGGAGACGAACCTTATGCCTTATCCGGGATCATGCAAATCACGAAACACACAGGAGTTTACCTGAAAAGCCGCAAGAGAAAGCTGCTGTGAGGAAGGTTAAAAGTGGTACCCTGGTAATCCTAATTCCGTGAATTAGGGTACTTTAGCCGAAAATAATGAACCACTCATGATTTCTCTGAAAATGTACAATAAGTTAATGTTTTATTGTTAAAATTTTTTAAAAAGAAATAAATCGGCTGTTGATGATGTCGGACTGAACCACTATCTACTTTAACGCTTAGGGCTTGATTTGATGCTCACCGTACGTCGCATATTCTACTAAAGCCATCATTGGCCTGTGTAGGGTGATAGGTATTGTGTTTAGTTTTTTACGGAAATCTCGAGTTCAAGACAAATGATATATTAGACCGCGTTTTCCGACTCTTTAACTTGCTATCTCGTAAATCACGTTTTTTTTAGGATCAGTCTGGAAAACAATGAAATTGACATTGACCTCAAGTCTTGATAGCTAAATGCAGGGGCGTCGCCACAGGGGTGGGCTGGGGGCCCGCGTCCCCCCCCAATCTTGGAAAGTGGGGGGGGCACTTTTGGTACTATTGAAAATAGCGAGTTAAACAAGACACAGAGCTTTCAAGGGTTTCATCACTACCACCCCCCCTCAATCATAAATCCTTGGCGACGCCCTTGGCTAAATGAAAACTACTACGAAAGATTTGCCCAGTACCAAGGACAAAAACAAGTTTTCACAAAAAAAATCCAGCTCATTCTAAACGTAGAAACTTCGCAAATATGTGCAAATTAACTAATAAATAAGCTGGAAGAAGTAGAGATGTGTATACAATGACGACTTCTTTTGCGGGCAGGGCATCTTTTAAGGAATTGGGACTGGTGGACACCCGGCTGAAAAGGGCACAAAGTCCCACAAAAAGGGATTAGTGCATCGAATGACCGGTGGACACTGGGCCGTTCAGAGCCGTTCACTGGTGGACATAGCATGGGGTGGGCAAAATGCCCACCACTTTGTAGCTTAAAAATGTAAAATAAGAAACGCTGATTGTGGACACAGGTAGCGTAAAGACCGTGTTTTAAATGGTCGTACAACGAATCTCCCATGTGAGTTGACTTATTTACAAATATGAATCTGATTTTGGGTATCAAGCAATGGAAACATCACATCTAATCTGAAACCATTGCAGGTTGTCCCATAAGTTCGTCCACTGACGGATCCAAGGGGGGCCAAAGGGGCCGTGGCTCCCTCGAAAGCCTAAAATTATATCTTTTGGCCCTCCAAGGAACCAAATTTTAGCCGTTTTTTGCTTTAAAAATACTGTTTGCAATTTGTTCTCAATTTAGCCCCCCTCAAAAAACGTTGGTTTGGCCCCCTCCAAAATGTATGACCCTGGATCCGCCGATAAGTTCGTCTCGCCCTAGGTTAGCATAATGCTGACGATATTCTCCTACATACAGAGACCACTGCCCTTCTGACCTCATGACTAATCAGATCACTTCACCACACATCTGCGTCCAGGCGGTAGGCGTACCGGGCTAAACGGGACGCGGTGACATACCATCTTGCATCAACCGCAAATGTGGATGCACGGAAAAGGTCGGCTGGCGGGGCCGGTCTGTTTCCAGGCTGTGGCAACAATGCAAGCCGCGGGGCACAGGATACAGTGGTGCAGGCCTGGTCTTTCCAGCTGAGTCATCTCCACAAGTGAACATTTCTGAACCGGGATGTGCTGACAGGAGAGCCGCACTCAGGTCGGTCCTAACGTTTTAGCAGCGTGAACAGGTTCGTTTGCGTGAATGCAGCGGGAAAACTGGGTTCGTGTGAGGAAACTGCCCAAGAGCTTGACAGAAAAGGGTTACACCATCTCAGTCACGTGTCTGACGAGTAATCGACTTCTGGCCTATGATGCTCGAGAGAGAGAGAGAGAGAGAGAGAGAGAGAGAGAGAGAGAGAGAGAGAGAGAGAGAGAGAGAGAGAGAGAGAGAGAGAGAGAGAGAGAGAGAGAGAGAGAGAGAGAGAGAGAGAGAGAGAGAGAGAGAGAGAGAGAGAGAGAGAGAGAGAGAGAGAGAGAGAGAGAGAGAGAGAGAGAGAGAGAGAGAGAGAGAGAGAGAGAGAGAGAGAGAGAGAGAGAGAGAGAGAGAGAGAGAGAGAGAGAGAGAGAGAGAGAGAGAGAGAGAGAGAGAGAGAGAGAGAGAGAGAGAGAGAGAGAGAGAGAGAGAGAGAGAGAGAGAGAGAGAGAGAGAGAGAGAGAGAGAGAGAGAGAGAGAGAGAGAGAGAGAGAGAGAGAGCAGCTGACCTGGCCAGGGAACTACCCAGACAGGAATCCGATCACAAATCTCTGGAGGGCCCCAAAGCAGAGCCCCGATGAAGTGGAGCCGTGCACCAAATCGTAACGGCAGATCAAACGACTCCCGGCAGCATGGACCAGCGCTGACGCTCGTACATTCGAGAACGCGGTGTGCAGGATACAAAAGCGGCTGGCCGTGTCTGGCACTAAAGGGTGCCTGCATGATTTTGCACAATTTACAGGAAGATCGCCTAGTTTGCGTTTTATGGGCACCAGACAGGTGAAAACAAACTTAGGGGACACTTCTTGAAGGCGAACTGGAGTTTCTTGTTCGCATTAACGCACGGGAGAAAATAGCACGGTTCGAGAAACCGGTTCTCATAACTGCAAAGCGAGAAGTCCGCCGAATACTGAGACCTTGGGGGTTGGCAGGTTGTATGAGTAAAGGTATCTTGGGTTGTATGGCTAATTAGGCTGAACCTCACTCCCGTGACGGAGGGATGTTTCAGCATCCCAGTGGTTTTTCAGAGGTAGCCAGAAAACGGCAGAGTGGGTTACTGCCGTACTTGGCACCTCTTGCTCATTTACGCAACTTCTCTCAGAATTACTGGTGAGCTCATCGCAGGTTACCTCGCTAAGTCAGGTCAATTGAACTCACCTCCAAAACGTTACGGGAGTGAATGGCTGAATCTGAGGTTCTGAATCTGAGATTCGTATGTCACAATAAAAAAACACAGGTTGTGGTAACTATATTTTGATATCAATGGAAGTAAATCAAGTACGGGCCTTGGCCCTTTTCATTGGAAACGCATGTGGAAAATGGGAAATAGCCGAACATTAATATTTCTGTACACAGGACTTCTTAAAATCGTGATATCTTTTGCCACCCTCCACGGTCAAACTGGAAGCTATAATATACGAACCCCAATAGGTCACATGGGACTACATAAGCGGTGGTTTTGGTGTTGTGTTTAGGGCACTTCAGCTTCTTTGGCTATATTGGGACTACATAATGTGGGACTACATAATGACTATATATGTGGGACTACATAAGCGGGATTTCAGCCACGCGCCAATAACTTGGCAAGGAACAGCTGGTATTTTGATCCCATTGAGATCATGTTGGCATCGCCAGTCGATTGCTATACATGACCATATAAGGACAGCGAGCTTGACCCGGCATTGGGCCGTGCCATTTTTACATGTTGACATAGTACGATCATATTATATACCACTGGATTCACTGCAACGATAGGTTTCTTATGATGTCTAAACATTGTCTCTAACTTGACCTAGTAGAGCCAAAAATTGCCACCGACCGGTCATGGTTTGAGGTCTTAAGGCAGTTTGAGTGACAGAGCCTTGGGTGTCTACCTATTTCGTTGGTCATACAAAATTACTGATCATATGTCTTAAATCACTACATGAAAAACGCGACCAACAATACCTCACCAACTTACTCAGCCCCACGCAGCTCTGGTCTGATACATCTATTTTGAGCACAATAACTTGTTTTCTCTGCAAACAAAAACCTAGAGGCATACTGGAATATATTTACTTGTTCATGCGTGGAGGGGGAGGGAGAACAGCTTCACTACTGGGCATTCCCTCATGAAGTGAGTCACCTAACATCTCCAGCGAACGGAGCTCCGTCACTGACTCTTACTGAGAAAGCCAAAACAAATGTGCGTCCCCCTCCGAAAACAAAAGCAAAAAGAGCCAGTCATCCAGGAAGAATTAGCGGTTAAACGGCTCATTTGAAAAGTTGAAACGTCGCGATATCACCAATGGCATAAGCATGAGAGAAATTACATCTCATCTTTAGATGTGATTAAATTTCATAAAAATCCCACCATACAATAGCACTCGACCCTTTACCAGGGGATGAGGTGTTGCAGCCCCCGCAGGTTTCGGACATAGCCGAAACAGTTACGCAGCGGCTGACGCAGATTTTCACAGCTAAAAGCGGTCATATAGTACGAAGTGAAGTTGGGAACGTGACGCAATGCCCAGCCCCGCAATATTTATTGCTTGGAGGCCTCGTTAAAACAACGTGCTACACGTGCCCTCGGTACTGGCAACTTTACATCCGTACAACTTTTATAGGACTAAATTGAAAGGCGAAATCTGTTGTCCGGGACATATCCGGTCACCGATCTATGACGTCATTTTCAGAAGTCTGTGAGGCAGATCGTCGAAGTATGACATCAGTCAACTTCCTGTGACATTTGGTAAGCCATTGTTATTTTCCCACCTTTCCTGAGATTGGTTGAGCTTCGGAGACATCTGCGAGGACTTTGCCGACTGAAACCTACACCTTTTAGCGTTTTGGTAACACGCAGGTATTCGTCCATGGGAACCACAGCAAACAACGTAGAAGGCGGATCTAAGATGTCCTCAAAGGTGGTGGGGGGTGGATCTCAACCTCAAGGGCGCCTTTAAAGGAAATGTGGCACCTTCACAACGTGATTTTAACTGCGATAGCCAAGTTGTAAGCAAGTCGGAAAACCCGTACTCCATGTTTCATTTGTCTTGGAACTTGATATTTCCGTAGAAAAACTAAAACCTACCTGACACTAGCCCCCATCAGCCCGTCGCCGGGCGGCCTTGTGAGCTACTGGTGTGACGACATATGCTGACGTCACGATGAGCATCAGCCAATCAAAGCCCTTGCAGCGTTTCAGTATGGTAGTGGTTGCCAGATCGTGACATCATCCACAGGCTGATATTTATTTCTTTTTCTAGAGGAGTATTTTTAAACAGAATATTGAGCTTATTGTACATTTTTCAGAGAAATCATGAGTGGTTTCATTATTTTTGGCTAAAAGTACGCCTAATTTCACTAAATTCCAGGATTCGACCAAGGTGCCACATTCCCTTTAAGGGCCGGGGCAGCCGTTATTTTTCCATTAAATGAGTGAAAAATATTCGCAAAACTGAGAAAACGTTGTTAGATGAAGAGGGCGGATCCAGAATTTTCACAAGGGGGATGGAAGTCTCGGGGCCCCTACTCCAGGGCACATAATTCATTATTTATTGAACGTAAAATATTTGCGAACAGAATTATTTGTGAGGCGCACATTTCTAACGTGCTTGTAAAGTTGAATCTTTTCGCCCCCGAGACCAACCCTTGGGGCCCCTAAAGACCAGCCCCTGGGGCCCTCGAGACCAGCTCTGGGAGTCCCCGACACCAAGACTCGGGCCCACGGACTAAATCTCGGGAGCACCGAGACCAACTCTTGGCGGTCCCTGAGACCAACCCTTAGGGCTCCGAGACCAATACTTGGAAGCAACCCATGACAAACTCTTGGGCGAGCGGGGGGGTGTCGAGACAAACATCCAAGGACGACCACTGAAACCAACTCTTGATGACCCCCAGACCAACTCCTGGGGGCCCAAGACCAACTCTTAGGACCCCTAGACCTACATTGGGATGGCGTTTGGGTTCCCCGGCACGCCCATCAGCCACCACTGGGGGCCCTGCGGGCCCTTTGCAGTACTAAGATCAGACCAAGGGGGAGGGGGGGCGGTCACCCTACCACCCCGACCCAGGTTCTCGGCAGCCTGGTGTATGGCATGATAGCATACCAAGTACAAGTAGTTCGAGAAGGCTAGATTCCTCCTTTCTCGATTCGGTGCTACCTAGGTGTTCCAATGGAACATGACATTAAGGAGGAAGAACAATTTTGCAAAGAGCACTTTCGGACAAAATGAGTGCAATATATTTTCTTATACATACCATCACAGGGGATGACACATGTTCTGGAATATAATGAAGTGCTAAGGTTGTTTCTTTTTGCTATTTTTCTAAAGGGAGAAGCAACAAACAAAATTTCCATGGAGGTCGGAAATGAGAAGAAATCTAAAAAACAGATGATTAGCAGGGTTTCAATCGATTTTGATTCGGAAAGCTGAACTGAAAAGAGAACTGAATCTCAAAAATATCACAAGCAGGTCTTGATAGAGCGGGGTTTAACATTGTTGACTCGCCCTGAAGCATGGATGCCGCTCCGGACGACCAGTAGAGTGAGCACTTTCCATTCAGACAGGCGCAAACAATGAACATAGTTTTTATACCTGGCCGAAGCACGACAATTTGGCGTTGAAACATTCGGGGTCTCGATACCGCTGTTAACTTTTTTCATGCGCGCGCGCCACAGCTCTCTGGCCAGGTATTGAAACTCCGTTCACTTTATCACACCACAGCCCGGTGTGGAGCAGGGCATCGTTTCTGAATCTCCAGTTTTTAACGCATGATTTCGAGTCGATTTGAACGAGACACACGTCGTTTTGCATAACTGTGAAGTGATCGATTCGACAACTTTTCGCCCAGGATTGATATGAAGTCAGATGAGGATAAAGAATTATGAGGTGATTCCTAAGCCCATGAAAGATGATTTTGTTCTTCGAGAATACGGTAACCCAAACCAGGGAGCAACTCGGCTCTTAGAAAAGCATCAAGTTTTCACTCGCCATTTCTTGGAGACCCACATCGGTAAACCGCAGATATTTTGAGACCAGGTCAATCATATCTTAGATGTGACATATCAGGCCTTTCAATTGCGTTTGTGCCCAAAGTTTTTTTATTAAGAAACAAGACAGCACAGGAGCGACGTTATACTGATGAAAACGATTTTGTCCTCATTTGACCTTGACTTGGGGTCAAAGTAAAGAAATGGTCCCCCGTCCGTCGTGGGTGACGCAATAGCTTAGGCGGTAGCAGGTTTATCATCAGGCAAACTATCGGCGCTTGCCCCAGATCAAAATGTGTCGCTAGGCTAGAAACTTAACGTAGAATTAGAAATGTCAACACATTTTATACGACACAACAATCAGGCTTGACTTATAAAAAAAGCTGGCATTGGCGATTAGCCTTTCCCTCTCTGCTTCAGCATAATCAACCGAAGCCGCAGACATCAGATGCCAAAGAATATATGGTGAGACTATAGTTTTCCAGGTTGCTATTGTACCGTTGAAGTTACATTTTATGAATTAAATAACAGGAATACTTCAGCTCATATCATACGCATCGGAATGAGGAGAGGCATGGCCCCCCACTTTTCATAAAAATCAAATTCCAGTCAAATTGGGGGTACAATCTGAAAATGATGCTACCAGCCAGTGCAAGTTGCAACAATGAGGTCCGGCCCGGCGAGTTTTCCGTTTTAGAGGGGAAGCTTTCTTGTCAGCAGCAGGTTGATGATAGACCACCCCCCTCCTTTTGCCGATATCGCCACTTGCGCATTACATGACCGATTTCTCAAGGTCATGTTGACACCACAGATAACAAAAATGAACTTCACAAGATCATGCTAAATTGATATCCTCATCTGGCGCCAACACGTTTTCTCCAGGCTGACGAAACACTATGATGCTACACCTTAAAGAGAATGTGGTACCTGCATAATGGGACTAACGGAGAGTCACGTGATAGAACCCCGTCCTCCTCGGTCTTTACGTGCTATGGGGCCATCTTAGGAGAGAGACGTTAAGATCTAGCCCCGCTGCGCGTGCTGCGCGGTCAAAGTGTTCTTGCTTGGACATTTTTAAATCCACGAGTTAAGAATGATTTTGGTACGGTCGATTATAAATAAATATAAATATATTAACTAGTTTGAAACGCGAACTAGTTGAAATAGGCTTCAATACATCAAGAAAAATATAATAACTTTATACATGTCACTTTGGTTTCTATTCTTAAGAAAGCAACCAACGTGTTTAGCTTAAAACGCTTCATATGTATTCGTATCAATTTTTGGAGCAAATACCGGTTAAATCTGGCATAAATCATTACCAGCTCATACGCCGCTTTCGACGTCACGCTTCTCTGGGACTTTGTATTGCTAACAGAGGAAAACGAAATAAAACAAAATATTGGGCTCATTGGGCATATTGGTCATTTTTTCCAGAGATAATACAAACTTGTCACACATTGTCCCTAAAACCACCGCTGTCTAGGACTGCATCAAGGTGTCACGTCCCCTCTTAATTTTCGGGCTTACCGAAGCACCAAGCGCCAGGGAATTATCCCAACCATCTACGTTAGCCTGGCTTAGCGACCATGCTCACTTAAACAGGCTCTATCTATACTGTAGACTGTGCAGCGCTGTGGGCCAAAATAAAAACCGGTCCACTGTACAGATTATGACCGACTGGGGGATGGCAGTCTACATTCCCGTAGGTTGCCTACTGAACAAGAAGGCAAACTTTTCGGAGAACTTATCAAATTGATGATAAGGAAATCTCCACAGGGACAGAATTACTTCGAATGCGTGAGAACAAAACGCTCAAAAAATATTTCTCAAAACACAGCGGGGATGCGACATGTGGGCAATACTTCAGTCCTGAGCCATTACCAAAAATCACATTGAAATACTCCAAAATTTCCAAAGGAGATAACTAAATATCTCTGGAGGGACAAAGCTAGAGTTATCAGTGGGACAGGGATGATAGATATCTATGAAATTGTCACCCGGGTCATGTTAAATAGACATCCAACGTTATTATCATGGATAGTTCCATCTGTCCCGGAGGGCATCAGTCCCACGTGACTTTACAAGTTTGCGTCAGTGATTCATTATCCCGATAACTAGTGTGAAAAGTACCTTCCAGTCTCGGACAGAACGGTGCTAAACATTTAAACCAAGTGGACAATCAATAAACATTACAAGGGACCAAAAAACCGACCACCCCAAATGCATGTGCTCAGAGTCCCGTTGTATTTCTGCGTGATACCATGTGGTGTGACCAGACACTGGTTCACTTCAGGAATGCCGGCCATGCAGACCGGTGCAGTCGGCGGCGGTGCGCTCACCTGCACGAGCGGCGCGCCCCGCGTGTCCGAGCAGACCGCCAGTGCCGCCCCGGTGCCGCCGCGCCGCCAGCCTTGCCCGCTCCTCTACAGTTTAGCGCGCGGCCGCGACAGGGCCGCCAGGCCGCACCGTCAGGTTACCTTCTCGAACACCCCAGCGAAGGTGGAGACAATGTTCTGGGTGAACAGCTGGACGTAGACCTTGCCAACATTCTTGAGAATTGAATCGACGAGGTACAGGCACGGCAGTTTGAAGTCCGTCTGGAACAGGCAGGAACAAACAACATGTGAAAATGGTCATTACTGTTGAACGTGACCTTAAAATTTGAACAGAGATATTCCAGTCGTGCTATGACACAATGTATCTACTATGGCACTATGATCAAAGCTGAGCCACACAGATGCGAGCTCACAAAAATTAAATACTGGACATTCAAGCCCCTCTGTTGTCTCCAGTGATCCTCGTCACGGAGGAAGACATTGTTTCTCGGAGATGACTATTAACTACATGAGTTGAATTTGATGCATAGTACCGCTTTCAACGTCCCCATAGCAGCACCTGCTATATCGACCGACAAATTAAAACCCGCCACATTGTTCACCAAAGGCAAAAACGTAACCCAGCTGATCTACCCCACTTTTTAGTTCTGCATAGAACAAAGCTCATGCCTAAAACAAAATGAAAGAATTCATTAAATTGTTCATACATATTTGTCATTAAATATGACAGCTTGAGAAGGAAATCGCAACAATTTTCCGAGGCCTGGTTCAACTTATGGCCACACGGGCTAAGTCCAAACAAGATTCTCAAGTTTAATGTATCATCGAATGTAAAAATTAATGGATTAGGTATGATGAACCAACATAATTCCCTGACATTCTAGTTTCAACGTTTCAGTAAGCCGAGGTCATCCGCAAGAAAAGATCTGCAACTGGCAAGAGGGAGGAAGTCAGTTCAACAACTAAGAGGGAAAAGGAATACAAGGGAACAACTGCACGGGAATATACTACGGAGCTTAAACTACAAGGGAATATGATACAGTTTGGTTCAATCTCAGACTGTAGTCGTTTTAGGGCCGATCCTGATTGCAAATAATAGATGCTACCTTATTTCTGCTGCAAAATGGCAAATAAGCTTCATAATTCATTTCTTTAATTTCCCTCCGTTAGGGGTATCAAAATCTCCAAGTCACATGACGTCCAATCGTTGTACCATTTCGTAATGCTTTGTGACAGATCAAACCTCTCTTATTTGCGCCACAAATGAATACGAATACAAATGAAGCATGTTTAACTGAAGGAGGCTAATATTAGCCGCCAGAGTGACATTTATCGATGGAGTAGACACTTATGTTGGGGCAGATACTGCTTTCAGCTTATTTCAGCCAAAAAAGGCAGTACCATATAGCATGAATGCAGTGAATTGCCTCAACACGAATTCCACATTTTCGACAAGTGTTTCCATTTTTGGAACGAACATTCCAAATGATGGCCGCTAACTCCCATAATTGGATACATAGCGAGTTTTGGGAATGCTAACCAGTTCTCCCACTAGTTAAAGGAAATGCACCACTATTGAAATTATAAGCAGGACTGTCTATGGACAAAATACGTCTGAAAACCAGGGAACCACATTTTGTTTCCACCTTCAATCGTCCAAAACAGAAATATCACCTCTAATAAACCAGGTTGACCTAAGCATTACATGCAATTACAAATCTGCAAGCTTGCGGCAGCCTGCGGAATGTAGTGCAGTTGTGAAGGTGATGCCCTTTGTTAATATTTATCATGTGACATACACTGCCAGATGAAAAAGGATTCCTTCATGGTTTGAAATTTTGAAAGAGCCCTTACTTTTGTACTTTAAAGCATATGGAAAATTGGTACAGAGAGCTTTAACGGTAGATACGTGAAAAACAATTTTATTGGCTAGATCAAATGGTCACAAAAAGTTGTTTCAGAAGTCCTATTGTCATTTTTGCAAATTTGGCCTGCAAATGCCTTAAAATTGCTCTCAAAGTCAATGTTTCTAGACAACTTTACTGGTACACCTCTTATCTATCTAAATGACGTACCCCGGCTAAGGGAACCATACGTTTATTACAACAACAACAACAAACAGGCACATATATACGTGCGCAACCGCAACACGCACACAAAGGGGGGCATTAAAAAACCAAAAAAGGGAACACTTTCGTCGTAGACGTTACGGAGGTAAAGAGCGATTTAGTACCATGATTATCATCACCCGAGCTCATTCATCTCCCGACCAGCTGCTGAGGGTGACAATGGCAGGTCATCAGCAGTCATGACATCGTGCAGGCGGCAGGAATACGTGCATTTCACCGCCAGCCCGAGGAAGGGATTTAGCAGGAACTGTGCGGGACCGCCGCATCCAGATATATCCCGGGAGCAGGGAGTAAATAAAATAAAATAACGTAAAAAAAGTGAAGTGAAAGAATGCAAAAAAACAGTAGTGTTGTGCGAGTGAATTATGTGCCCTGCCGTAGTCGCAGACCTCTTGTGCGTGTTTCCGAGTAATGCCGAGCAGAGTCGTGTGGATGCCACCGAGACATCGGCCGCGCGCGCCCGGTCGAGAGGTGTGAACGAATGGGGGCGGGGTTCGGGGAGCGGCGAAGCGGTCAGCGCGGAGAAAGGAAGGGCCGACAAGGAGGCAGGCATAGGCACTCATAGTGTTAACAATTAACAATAACAATTATATGCATTATCACGCGGTTGAATCAGGGCACAGTCCGTAACGAGAAGAAAAAGACCTCAGTGCCTCTCCCAAACTCCCGCCCGCTAGAGAGTCTGAACATGTAGCCACAGTCGCTCCCGGCCAAAACGCACTTCAATGTCGGGGCATACGGCCTGATATGGGAGCCTCAGTAATCATAACAAAGCAGCCAGTGGGTCATGAGGCTGGTGGCAATAATAGCTCTTCCGGGGGCCAATATTGGGCACACGACATCGATCCAGCAACCATATTGATCAGCAGGCAGCGCGGCTCCATTCCGCAGGTGATGGTCACCGAGATAACACACGGCTTGAGGGCTATTCAATCATGTTAAATGGTAATGATCAATGGTGAATTAGACAAATGGCAGTATTCCGCAAGCAGGCTAGTGTGGAGGCGACTCAAGAGATATCAAAAAAAAACCCGGTGGATATTGACATAGGCTATCAAAGTCTCTAAAAAACCGGTCCCATTTTTTCTAAGCAGTGACTTGAAAGTTTAAAACTATTAAATAAAAAGTTTTTTTAAAGCTACAGCCAAAAATAATATTAAAACAAAAATATATGACTTTTAAGAAATCACAAGTGACCAATCAGAACGTACAGTCATCTCATAGGGGAATCATGTGACCTTTTTGACCCAAAAGTTTTGTCATCCTGGGTCTGAAGCAGAAAATGACTCATGACTCGAGGCACGAAACGGCTGAAGACTTGAGTAATTTGTTTTTTTCCATTTCTATGGCAAACTAATTCATTTTTATATTTTTAAAGGCTTTGTAAAATTAATTCAAATACAAATAAAGGAGAACATACATTTTTATTACAAAAAAACATTACTTTTTAACTTTAAATAGTTTTCGAAAAGTAAGTGATGGGTGAAGGTTTCAGCATTTTATCGGAACTATTAACCTATTTCGATAATAAGTGAGTGGCCTCCCACAATTTTGCTGAAGATACAAAAATAATTGGGTTTTGTAATCAGGATTTTTCAAATAGCAAGAAACTACAATAATAATTGTTGCATCTATGATGCTTACCATCAATGATCGGCAGCACTCAATTCGTTCTGAAAATCAATCGAATTCTATAGGGATCATATTGGATTTGGTTTTCCCTGCGAGAGTCGAGTCGATTTTCGGGCGTATTAGTTCGCACGGAGGGATATCTGAAACCTCGCTACGCCTGATAACGCGCCGCTGGATCCCAATTTCGACAGAAAAATTTGAACACATTGATACAGACAATTTTTTCATACCCAAAGCAAAAACAGTATCAGTGTAGCAGCCATGTTGCAGGAGTGGTTTCAAAGTGTGCTAAATATATTTGTCTATGAAGAGGGAAAGGGTGCAGCAATTGCATTTCCCACTTGCAACATGGGTGCAAATGGGAGGAACACTGTTCTGTACCAAGCTAAAATATTTTTTATCAAGAAAGCATTTACAAAATCTGAAAATGCTTGAGTGTATGTGATAAAACTGAGTGAGGTGTAATCCAATAGATTCTCCCGTCAACTTTTTTTTTTTGGTCACTGGTGCAGACTTTTCCAGAGAAATAATGTGTTTCATGAGTCTGTATGTGATGTAGTGGTCCCTGGCCACTTTTTGATGAAAATTCTATTTTTTTAATCAGGGTTCCAAATTATAATCATAGTTCCTGCCATTGGAAACATGCCCATTCCAGGAATGCTCCCAGTTTCTCCACTGCCATTTAAAAATATAAAATAAACAAGCTTTACCCTGTTTCAAATGTGTTATGAGGAGTGAATTCAGATTATCAGGGGGGAGAAAGTTGGAAGTTTTCGGGAAGTTAGGGCAGGCTTGAGAAGGCATTGGAAAATGTCCACAAACTAACCTAACCTTGACCTAGCTAACTAACTTGTGTTTTATTCAGCAAATACATGTGTATGGACGTAACCTAACCTTGATCGATTCAATGAGCTGGCTTGCAACCCTCCTAACCATTCAGCAGTATTAGCCTTTATTGGTGTCGGCCTCCTCAGCAGAGCAGAGCTTGGAATGGTCAGCAATTAAATATTTTCCTTAATAAGAAAAGGACTTATCCGCGAGGATGTCCTTCGCACATCCCCCTCAAATTGGGTGGAAATATCCTGTCACCCATATTTCTCTCCTCTTTTCTTTCACTCTTCTCCTCTGAACCAGTCTGTGATTAAATGCTCTTGCATTGTGTGTTACATGTATATTAAATAAAAGTGTATAAAGGTACATCATTTTGATGATGGCACTTATTGGCAGAAAAGAGGAGATATTTGTTTTTAACATATGAAAGTGCGGAAAAATGTTTCCTGATTTTCAGACCACTCTTGTTCTTAAATTGTTCTTTTTAGAATTTAGACAAAGTGGTCCATTCCTTTTAAATAACATGCACTATCTGGATTTCACATTTGGGTCACTGTGAAAGGATAGAACAAGTCCACTAATATAAGGTTTCCATATAAAATATTTAAATGCAGCATTGGAAGCAAGTTTTTTCAATCAACATTTTCATTTACATTTTAAGCATATGACAGATGTAAGGAGAAATGAGAAACAAGAATCCTGTGATCATGAAGACAGAATGGGTTGAAGACACTGCAGGATGAGAAGCCATGAGCAGATATGCACAGAACGTAAAACCATATTGCAGGACAAGAATCACCAGGCTGAATCAAGACAGGCACCCTGTTGGTTAGTTACAAGGAAAATGTGCCTGTGCACAAGACACAGAACAATGAAATAGAACACAATTTGATTGAGCACACATTCTAACTCAAGGCAACAATAACATAGAGCACACAGTATGATCCCAATGACTAGCTTTGTGCTTCTTTTAGAATACAGGATATCTTTAGCATCCTTAATGAAATGCTCTTACCTTTGTGAGATGTTTCTCAATGGTTTGTACAATAACAGGTGCAAATGATGCATTCTCATCAGCCAAAACTGTTAGCATGTTAATTAATGGCTTGCTGTTGAAACTCAAGTCCACAAGTGAGGACAAATACTCTTTTTCAATATCTCCTGCCATGACGCTCCGACCGGCCTTAGTCCTACACAAGTCAATCAAACCATATGCTTCAAGCTTGGCTCAAGACGTTACACTAGAAACGTTTTGAAATCGATCAACCTCTTTTCGGGAGCAATCACAAAAATAGTTGCTGAAAAAGGAGCTTGGGTGGAACTCTTCACTTCGGGGCTAAATTTGATGAGAAACCGGTCACAGTTTCCTCCAAAATATCATAAAAACACTTCTACTGTAGTGACGTCCGCCATTCTTCGACGCGAAAGGGAGCACGCAGCTTGTTTTTGTGATAGCACTTTCGTTGGGTAGTCTAGTCTTATACTATATTTATTATGACATGTTTTGTAAAGATAAGGAAAAGTGCCTAAAATTGAGAGAATTCAAGCTAAATATCGAAATTAATTAATGAACTTCATCTGATTTTACGAAAATGCATAGACAGAACTTAATCAAATAAGTAATCTGGAATGTCCTAGATGGGATCAAAACTTATCACCTGGAATCCCTCTATTACCCTGGGAATCTCTACCAGTATCTAAGTATTTTTTAGAGACAGCGATGTTTTCTTAATTTTTTGTCGCTATTTTTATTTCTTTAATAAATTAATAAGGTCATATTACATTAAACTAGTGATAAATGGATAAAATACAACTTTTGATATTCGACTGTTTGCAATCCTTATTTTCCACTAAAAAATGAACTAGATCCCACAGATCAAGGGGCATCATATACGGTGTCAGGAGTGCTAAAGAGTAGGACAATTCCGCAAAATTACAACCTTATGGCAGCACTTGTAAATGCAGAAAAAGGCATGAGCTTTCTGATAGACACCCAAATTCGCCCAATTTTCTTCAAACAAAGATTTGATTGGCCCAGGGCGGACGCAGACCCGAGTTTTGGGGGCCAAATTAATCCCATGTCTGCCTATCCTCCTGGGAGGGGGGACGGGGGGTGACGTACGATTTGGGCATGGAATAGATAATTTGGATGCTCGACAGACCTAGTATAAGCTACCTCTCCGAGTACTTGATTGATCTCCTGGGGCCCCTGGGGGGCCTGGGAGCGAATATTGTATTACTCTACAGACGTAGTGTAAACACTTTTTCAAAAATTTATCCGGCCTTCGGGGTGTGGCCAAAGTATATTTTGTCCCCTTCCAGCACTTTAGGGGTCATGGCCGGAATGGCCCCCTCCCCCTGCGTCCGCCATGGCTTGGCCCCGTCACCTCCCCTCCGCCAGGACGTGGCGTACATCCGCCACTGGCAGGCGGTGATCAACTTTGCAAAATTAGGTACGATTTAATATTTCTCTCCGTATACGTACCTTGGCCTTGAGCTTCATTGAAAAAAACAGAGCTTCCAATATTTGTATTGCCATTGTCTGCTAAAAGTGATTGTGCTAAAATCAGCCATCAGATCAGCGGGCAGCCATTGCAACCTCTCACGCAGGTGTGAAACAATGACCGAACCGTCTGCGTCCAAATATAACACGGGCACAAAAATCGTTTCAGGAATGGAAACGGGAAACGTAAGGTTCGTCCGCAGAAACGCGTCGGCTCCCAAGCCAGGAATATCGGTTTGTTGTCGCTTGTGCCGCCGTCTATATTTTAGTGACCGGTCGTCCCGCCGACGTCGTCGTGTCGCTGCCGGGGCATTTGGTGAAGGGTGCTGCGGCTTTCCTGTGGCGGTTGTTCTGTGTGCCCGCCAGCGGGGCTTCTGTTACTTGCGGGACGGTGCTGGTCGGTTCGGTGGGCCTTTGTAGGAACCACTCTCTGTTGCGCCTGGCTCGAGCGGCAGTCGTGCCGGTGGTGGCGCTGACGATTGGTTCCCGGGACCGCTCGGCTCTGCCACCTGCCCGGCGTTGGCTTGCTCCCGCTGGACGCATTTACGCAGGTGACCGATCTTGCATCTTAACCTTCGCCCGGGTGGGGGGGCCTTTTTAGACCCCCCTCAGGTTTTTCCGAAGTGACCAAAAAACGGCGGTGCGCAGCGCCGCCAAACTTGGTCTAGCTGTTCCTTCATCATTTTTACATCTTTCCTGAACATTTTGGCTCAAGGTCATATCAGGTCAGGTCACCAGGCCAGGTGAAGTGACCTCACCTCAAAAATACTTAGGACCGCATAACTAAGAAGGGTTAGTCGATCAAGTTGAAACTCATACCACATATTGGGCCCACCAGGAGCTACAACATTTGTTCCGGGATTTTTGATATTGGTGACCTAAGGTCATGTGCAGAGCATGACCTCCCTATTGTAAATACATGGGGAAAATCACGAAATGAGCTTTTCTCAGTAGGCATGGATGGAATCAGCTTCAAACATCGGTTGTGACTTGCTCTTAGCCCATTTCTGAAGCTGATGCCAAAAATTTTGACTTGTGACCTTTCAAAAGGTCACCTTAGGTCAAATAAACATTTTTGGTGTTTTTCTCTATAAATTTTGAATAAACTAAGAATATAAGCTTTTATTTTGTCACCAAAGTGTTTGTAGAGTCACTGGAAGTCAAATGATATACATCATGACTATACCAGGTCAAGTTGGGTCAGACCGTTGACCTGGGTCAGGTCAAATTCTTAAATTTTACCTGGCATAGCAATATCATATATCATTCGATTCGTATTGACGAGCGGATTGCAATGGTGCATAAACTATGGCTGTATCTTGTTTTGTTTGGAAGCTATTAGCGAAAAAGTAAACGCCCTTATGCATGGGTGGCTATGAACATTCCCAAAAATATGCCCAATATTTAGTGACCTGTAGCTCCCTAGGCTTTGACCTGACACGGAAATGAATGCCACTGTAATGAAAGCGCATCTCAAGAGCTTTCGAATGGTGAGCTATCATAGTTTCTGATATATATGAGGTTTTCTTAGTACACCTCATATTAACGATTTTGACCTATTTTGACTTCTGGGGACCTTGATATTGACCTGACAAGAAAATGACGAAAGTATTTTCGATATCATTTTCGATGAGCTTTCGATTGCCGTTTTACGATTTTTTCTAGCTCTCTTAGTTTTTGAGATCGTGGGGGGTCTTTTTTAGCCTCCCCCAGGGCGAAGGTGGCTAGTACCCGCCACCGGGGCAAGGGTTAATACAGGTGGCACCTCCACGCAAGCCCGGCCAGGTTTGCGAGATAGTGGCCTCGATGATAGTTTTATAGTCTGCCCTCGTCTGCATCTCCTATTGGTTTTTAACCTTGTTTTCGGCATATATCGGCATGAGTTTTTATTGCTTGTTGCCATCGTCGCAAATACATGTATGGATCTTATGGTCTTGGTCAATAACTCGAGTCTTTTTAATGAGCCCCACAAAAGCATCCCAGAATTTAACAAGGATGCATTCCAGGCTTACTTAATCCATGGGCATACCCAAAGCAATAGAGACATCTAGAGCAGCAGTTCGCTCTGCCATGTGCCCCGGTCTACTTGCTGGCTGTCAGGCGGCGGGATTTTACATGTTTCCAGATCATACGCAGATTCAGGGGGAAGGGCATAGGGGGCAGGTGCCCTCCCCTCGAGCCTCGCCGTTCCCTAGAATGACGCCTCCACCAGGATGCGAAAATCGGCGTCCACCGATAGGATTTTGCACCTACCTGATAGGTTTTGCCAGTCAAAAGTGGCGCCCCCTGGTCCGGATGGCGCCCCCCGACCTGCAATCCTGGATCCGCCACTTCCAGACATGTTCTGAACCCGATCGTCTTATTTTCATGCCAATATATACTAATACCATGCAGGGGCGGATGCAGACTCGAGTTTGGGGGGCAAACCCATGTCTGCTTCTCCTGGGGGGGAGAGGTGGGAGCGAAGATTTTACTGCTCTATAGACCTAGTGTAAACACCTTTTGTCAAAAATTTATCCGGCGTTTGGGGGGGCAAAATATAGTTTGGCCCTCTCCAGCGCTTGGGGGGAGCATGGCCGGAATGCCCCCCTGCGTCCGCCAATGATACCATAGCATAAAGGTACCTGGAATGGAATCCTCGTTGATTTCTGGGATGCCTCTGTGGGACTCATTAAAAATAATTGGGTAAATGATCAGAATATAGACAGGAGCAAAAGTGACAACAAAGAGACCTTTGAGCGTGTTTTGTTTCAAGCTGGAGGAAGAACATAGCTGATATTGACGCATTACTAGTACAATATAAACCTAAATAATGGTTCAACCCATAGGCGGTTCGAGGCTTGCCCATCGGGGGGCGCACCTTCCGGGGTGAGGGGGACACCATTGGGGCCAGGGGCACCACTTTTGACCAGCAATACATATCAGGTGGGCGCAAAATTCTATTTTCGAATTCTGGGGGAGGGGTGGGGTTGGGATGCGATATTCAGGGGACGCCGTGACCATTTCAGGAGCGCCGAGAGTCGTAGGGGGCACTTGCCCCTCCCCTGGATCCGCGTATGTAATAACCATAATATATGAAAGCGATAAAAGCGTGAACCAGGATCTGAATTCGGGACACTAGAATTACTACACCAGCATGCTGCCAACTGGGCTACTGCGCGACAAAACAACCATTATGAAGATGAAAAGTGCGCGCACCGCGATTCGGTTCCGGGACCAGAGTTTCGGTCGCGCACGATTCGGTTCGGGCACCGCGATTCGGTTCCGGGACCAGAGTTTCGGTCACGCACCGCGATTCGGTTTCGGTCACGACGCCAGCCTCTAACACACTGCGCTATTGAGGAGCTAGATCAAAACCAGGCTTGAAAGATGATGAAATTAAGGGGAAACAGGATGGGGCTTTCCAAAATTCAGCCTTGTTTTTCTGTGCAAGCCATAGTTTCTGAATTATGACAGACCAAGGTCATCTACGACCAGTCCCGCCATAGACTTTACATTAGTCCTTATTGAGGGACTTTGTCCATGTTCCAGATCGGCACCCAAAGGCGGGAAGGGCTTGCATTGAGATTTCCATTCCAGGTATCTATTCCATGGGCATGGTCTTGGGTATTGACTTAGTATTTGTAGCGTTTATTTCCCTGATGAGATGTCTTAACCCTCGTCCCACAGGGGGCCATCGATGACCCTTCCTAATGCTTTTTCAGAATAACAGAGAAAAAGACGAGTCGCAGCGACACGGTTGAAGTGCCTTCCTCTGACCCCATGATTTCCCCACCATCCTTGAATTTTTTTACCCCGGGCCATATTAGATCAGGTCGCCAGGCGAGGTCAACCGATGTAACGTCACTTCAAATTTTGAGCACTACCATAGCTACATTTCCTAGCCGATTGATTTACAACTTTCTTCCCTTGATGACCCTTCCAGGGCCTACAAAATGTATATCTGGGATTTTTCGATTTATTGACCTGAGGTCAGGTCACGAGGTGACCTCTCCCATAGAAAAAACGTGGGCCCAAAAGCTGTCTTATGATCTAAGTCACAAAAATTATTGAAAATGCTCATGTTTCTGAGAAAAACATTCTAGACCACTCTGTCACGGATTCCATGGGAAAGATTTGTCCTTTAACCTATTATAGGCTATCACAGGTCACCAGGGTCAAAAAACAGTATTTTGAAGATAAATTTTAACCTAATCAAGCTAGAGTACTGTATCAAACGTCATCGTGCATGTCTCGTCACTGGCTTTCATTTGATAAACGACAAGGTCACTTTCTGACCTTTCGTGGCCTTAGGTAATGTCAAAAGGTGCCCTCTGGAGATCAAACCACTGACAGCAAGTTATTATGTTCCACATAGCGGAAAAAGCCATGTAATTGCCTACCAAATGTACTTTACCAGATCTCAATAGTGCTTGTGGCATGAGAGCTATGCCCAGGTTTCTTAAGCATTGCATATTTTAGTGGAAAAAGCCTATTGTGACATAGCTTGACCTCTGAAGGTCAAACCATTGACCTGAGCGCTTAAACATGCAAGTAAAATAATTCTGAATTCACGCAACCTTTCCAATACACTTTGCAAATTTGCGCTAACCCCCATATTTTCGGATTTTTTATCTAAGAAGCTCCGGGAATCCGTATCAGGGGTCTCCTGAGAGCTAACTGGAGGAGATTGTGGAGAGGGACAGACATGCCATTGAAGTCCTTTTTTCTTTTTACGTTTTTAATGATTGTCTTCAGAGGTACTAGCGCCACACAACCATATGCAGCTGTTCCTGAGTTGTGGCCTCTTTAATCCATATTGGCGGTAGAGGCTGGAGAACAAGTCCTCTATGTTGTGTGTGACATGGGAGGTGGCGACATTTCACTGCTGAAGGACCTTGGAATTAAATAAGATGACAGGGTTTCCATTTCCAGCCCTATGGATCCAGATATGTATGTGTCATTTTGCTAAATTTCCACTTTTTTCAAATAGGGTCTTTCAGTCGTTCAATAATCCTTGTGCATAAAAATTTGGATGAAAAAGTTTTCCTAAATATTAAAAGAAGGTTTGTACATGGGTTTGAGTCAGCTTTCAATATATTGCAACTTTTGCATTTTCCACTTCCAGACTATATTTTCCAATGTAATTTTACATTCAGCACCCTGCACAAAACCAGCTTTGAAACACTCTGATACTTTTACAGGAATACAGGAAGGGAAATAAAATGAATTTAAAAATGCTTATAAATTGTTACTGATGGCCTTCAAGAAACAGTATAAAAGCTGTACTGCAACAATGCATTAATTTTATTCAGATTTTTTCCAAGATATAACAAATGTAACTCTGGCTACTACTTAGCAATCCCTCAACCTAAGTTACTTATTGACATCCACAGCTTCATCTGGAAGTTTAAGTGAAGCATGAAACAATAGGTGCATTCACAGCAAAATGGTATAATTTATTGATCTGACATACCTATTGTGACACAATAATGGTGCAATCAAATGCCTGAATATCAATCAAGAAATCAATCAATCTTTATTTTTCATTTTATATAAATACAGGTGAACAGAAGTGAATGAAAAGAACAGTGGAAGAAGCATGGGAAAAGCCTGCAATAAGGAGTAACAGAATAAAAACAATTATGGCATACAGCACAGAAAAAAATGAGTTAGGTGAATGTTCCAATGTGTTATCAGATTAGAACAAACAATAGTGCTAGTTAATGGAAACAATCACAGAAGCAGCAAACAAAAAAGTAATACAAAAGGAAAAGAGCATAACAAAACAAAATAAGTGGATAGCTAACCCAAAACACACATAAAATACACAAATAAAATGGAGACTAGAATTAACATAAAATACAATTCAAAGCCAAAGCTTGGTCAAGGCTTGCAAAGCTGATACTCAGTCAAAGATCCAAGCACAGCAGCTTAGCACTAACCAGAGTGCCAAAAAGGTTTATCTTGCAGCAATATTACACATTATTGATTTATTTCTTACTTTGCTTCCTGGTTAGTCATGAACATTGCAATTTTGAAATAAAAATATACAGATTATATCTAATGGTTTTATCTATTTAACATTTATTTCACAGCAGCAATGCCCTCAAAATGAACCCAATGATGCTCAGAGCATACCAGTCTGCAAAGTATGGCAACAGGACAGACAAGTCGCACCAGCAATCTAAAATTCCCACATAAATTCATCCTTCAGCTACCTAAAATTCAAACCAGTCCACAACATACCAGGGGGAAAAACGCATCCCACACAATTCAATGCTACCTCTCTTGTTAGTTAATTAGTTAAGGATTTTTATAAGGCAAACTCCTGTGTTGTTATAACTATTCATCCATTATTTGTTTGATTTTCAGTGTTGCCTCCCTCTCACCAGCCTTACAAATTAGCACCAGGTTAACCAAATTCACACCACTAGCACATCCGCCTGCAAAGTATGGCAGCAGGCCAAACAAGTCGCACCAGCCATCTAAAATTCTTGCACCACCAGCCTCCAAAAATTCACACCAATATGCCATATACCAGGCCAGGGAGAAAAACACACCCATTCCTAGTGGGAATGGGTGTTTTTTTCCAGGAATTCCCTACCCACATAATGCAATGATACCTCTGTTACTAGTTAAGAGCATTTTCTCAAGCCCCCTCCTCTGTCTTAATATCAATTTAGCCATTATTTGTTTGGTTTAATTATCTGTCCCCTTCCTCACAAATTCGCACCAGGTTGATACAATTTGTACTACACACTCCTGTCTCCAAGGGCACTCTCACCGACGAGATCTTATAGAAAATGCCATACTTTGCAAACTGGCTCGCACATGACTCCAAGGGCACTCACACTGACAAGATCTCGTTGAAAGTGCCATATTTTGCACACTAGAGATCAAATGCAATAAACATATGAATTTTCCAATTTTGATTTAGGTAAACAGATCCTTCTGTTTAAACTCTTAAGCACCATTTTTACAAAAATAGCTTTTAAAGGAGGATAACATGTTTAAAGAATTTCCCATTACTGAGACGAGCGTTTGCAATACCGGCCAGAATAATTCACTATTAAAAAACATTTATATGGAAAGTCATTAAATACCCAGTGATGGCGCACATGCCGCATTCTATTTTGAGCGCTTTTACCAGGTTTTCCCCAATACTGGGACCCACAGTGGCACTTAACAGTCTTTTTATAAATATAGTAAAAATATAAATATAGCTACCATCATTTATATTACGTTAAAATATTTTTAAAATGCCGAGCTACTCGATGAATCAAATTATACGCATTTATTATAGCTTCGGGGCATCTACTTTTTCGCAACACCTGCGCAGCACTCACAGCGTTCTTAAAAGTGGAAGCAGCCAGACCCCGTTCAAGTTGTTTGGCAGCATTACGTCATCATGGCTGGAGAGGCACTACAGTTACTATGCAGGGCATTGGAGAAATTGCACTTTTTCGAAGCTCTAAATAACCTGTTTTAGAACTGTATCGACAACACTTATATGGTTGAACAGAAAGCTAAAAGATTTTTATTTGTGAAACCATCAGAACTTTTGCAAAAACTCCAGTGAAGAATATTATTTTTACAAATTTTCCAGAGCGTGTCAAAATAAGGACAGGTTCAGCACTAACAGCTGTTTGCAGTAAGACTAAATTCGATTTTGATTGGCTGTTGATTTCTGACCTTTGATTGGCTGTTGGTGGTACCTGCAGCAGAAGACAATAAAAACCGGTGATCTCTTGAGCGAAGGTAAATTTATTTTTCTCAGCTATTATGTAGGCCTGAGTTGATCAAATAAATGCATGCCCTTTCAACAAATTCTTTGAAGTGTTAAAATTTTTTCATTAGATTTACGTAAAATACGCTGCTCGCCGTTGAGATCAAGGTTACTGTCAAATGGGTGACACAAGTTGATCTCGATTTATACTAGATTGGTGCCAAATACGCACAAACTTGGTATGTTTCAGCTGATCCTTCCAAAAACTTAGTAGAATCTCCTATAACTTAGTAGGAAAGGGTGGTGACGTCATCATGGGAGGACTATATTTAGTAGGAAACTTGGTTGTACCCGTAGTTAAAGTACCCTGAGTAGGGGGCATACCATGGCCAGAGCAAGTTGGTAATGATACTTTATTTGTAACATGTAAGGCTGCACCACCTGGTGAACCCTGTGTCAGCATCAACATTATAACAATAATAATTCATGAGGTTAAAGTTATATGCATCTTTCTGAAGAAAGTGTGTCACCTTTAGGGTGGAGTTATCAGTTGCTTCATAGCTGATCAGGCATTTCAAACCACAAAAGTATCATCTGGTTTATATTGAATGAGGCAACTGATAACTGCAAAAGAACAGGATGACAGTTCAAGTTAGGCGGACCTTATGATAACACTACACATATTAGGTGCATTCATTAACACTACAGGTGGTGAGATAGCTGTGAAAATATATTCAACACAATCAGAACTCCTTATCTCCTTAAATTTTATAAACCTAGTCTTCATTTTAGAATAAGACTGATCCATTTTTAAATAGATAGCTATGTTAATTAATTTTTATACTGCAGCGCAGCAAAGGTGGGCCAGAAGAGCAGAGGTGAAGGAAAGTTTTCCCTCTCCAAAAGCGTGGGGTTTCCCCTCCACCTCCCTTCCCTCAGAGGGAAACCCTTGCCTAGCCCTACCAAATGGTTGCTTCCAGGGTACTTTAACTACGGGTACAACCAAGTTTCCTACTAAATATAGTCCTCCCATGATGACGTCACCACCCTTTCCTACTAAGTTATAGGAGATTCTACTAAGTTTTTGGAAGGATCAGCTGAAACATACCAAGTTTGTGCGTATTTGGCACCAATCTAGTATAAATCGAGATCAACTTGTGTCACCCATTTGACAGTAACCTTGATCTCAACGGCGAGCAGCGTATTTTACGTAAATCTAATGAAAAAATTTTAACACTTCAAAGAATTTGTTGAAAGGGCATGCATTTATTTGATCAACTCAGGCCTACATAATAGCTGAGAAAAATAAATTTACCTTCGCTCAAGAGATCACCGGTTTTTATTGTCTTCTGCTGCAGGTACCACCAACAGCCAATCAAAGGTCAGAAATCAACAGCCAATCAAAATCGAATTTAGTCTTACTGCAAACAGCTGTTAGTGCTGAACCTGTCCTTATTTTGACACGCTCTGGAAAATTTGTAAAAATAATATTCTTCACTGGAGTTTTTGCAAAAGTTCTGATGGTTTCACAAATAAAAATCTTTTAGCTTTCTGTTCAACCATATAAGTGTTGTCGATACAGTTCTAAAACAGGTTATTTAGAGCTTCGAAAAAGTGCAATTTCTCCAATGCCCTGCATAGTAACTGTAGTGCCTCTCCAGCCATGATGACGTAATGCTGCCAAACAACTTGAACGGGGTCTGCCCCTACTACCCTTCATCTCATCCTTACCAATCAAGATCTTGTCAGTGTAAGTGCCCTTGGAGACAGGAGCGAGTGGTGAAAATTTTATCAACCTGCCACAAATTTGCAAGAATGGTGCAAAGAAGGTGGTACTGAAAACCAAAAAAGGCTGAATAGTTATGAAGACACAAGAGGGGGCCTTATAAAAAGTCCTTAACTAACTAAAGAGAGGTAGCATTGCATCGTGTGGGTAGGAATGTTTGAGTTTTTCTCCCTGGTATATGGCAGATTGGTGCTAATTGTTTTAGGCTGGTGGTGCAATAATTTTGAATGGCTGGTGTGACTTGTCTGGCCTGCTGCCATAATTTGCAGACTGGCCTACAAGCTCTGGACCAGATGGTTGGAGAGTGTGTTCCTAAACTGAAAGAGAAAAGACAAGCAAAAAGAATCTATATCAATGCCTGGCACAAGTACTGTAACTCAACAGGGGAGATTGACTGTTTGCTTCTCTACAGAAGATAATCCTCAATAAATAGCCAACTCCGAGCATTGGCCAGGACACTCTTGCTTAAGCATGAGGAGAAAATAATAAACTGTCTCAAGTAGACTGCAAAGCCCTTTTGGAAGCACATAGGCTTAAGGCTGAAAACAAAATCCAGAGTGGACGATCTAATAGATGAAAATGGCACTCTGCAGAACACCAACCAAGCAAAGGCCACCATCCTAAACAACTTCTTCAGCTCAATATTTACCTGTGAAGGTAGAACCAATATTCCTCAATTTATGGATAGATTCTCTGGTGATCCGCTTGAAGACATATACATATCTCCAGAAGTGGTTGAGACTCACCTTAACCATCAGAAACCCAGGGGTGCTCCAGGACCTGATCAACTTCACCCCCCAGGTTCTGAAGGAGGCAGCTTCCTCTGTTGCCGGCCCCCTTACCACTTTGTTCTGCAGTTCCATTGATATGGGTTTCCTGCCTTCGAAATGGAAACAAGCATCAGTGGTTCCAATCTTCAAGAATGGTGGCAGGCAGCAACCTGGCAATTATTGACCAAGTAGCCTAACTTCCATTGCCTGTAGAGTGCTAGAAGCCATCATCCGGGACTTGCTTCTTGAGCACCTGACACTGAACAATCTATTCTGTCCTGATCAAGTACCAACATGGCTTTCTCCCATGGATATCATGTGATTCCCAATTGCTTGAAGTAATAAATGATTGGAGTTGTTGCATAGAAGCAGGCAACTCATTAGACTCTGTCTACCTAGACTTTCGTAAGGCTTTTGATACAGTGCCACATGCAAGGCTTCTCAACAAGTTGAGGGGCTATGGAGTCTCAGGGAAACTTCATTGCTGGATTGAGAGTTTTCCCACTGGTAGACAACAACAAGTAGTCATCAATGGCAGTGCGTCAGGCTGGCCCCCTGTAATCAGTGGCGTACCTCAGGGCTCTGTGCTCGGCCCACTGATGTTTTTGGTCTTCCATAAATGACTTACCCGAGGAGATAAGCTCCGCTAAAAAAGTATTCGCTGATGACACCAAGATTTACGCACCCATCACTGACAGACCCTCTGCAGCTCAGCTACAAGAGGACATAAACAAAGCTACTGAGTGGTCTGACAGATGGCAGCTTCCCTTTAACGAGACCAAGTGCACTGTCCTTCATGTGGATCAAGCCAACCTGCAACTAGACTATTCAATGAGAACCAGAATACTGCAAAGCTCTAGCACCGAAAAGAACCTCGGAGTATACATCGACAGTGAGCTCAAATTCCGGAAACATGCAGTCACAGCTGCCTCCAAGGGGAATCAAATTTTTGCGGTAATACGCAGATCGTTCAGGAAAATCGATAAGTCATCTCTGACACTCCTGTTCAAGACGATTGTGAGACGTCACTTGGAGTTCGGATATCTGACCTGGGGTCCCTTCAACCAGGCTGACCAGAGGAGAAAAGAATAAATTCAAAGGTGTGCTGCGTGAATGATCCAGGAAATGAGAGACAAGCCGTACTGAGAGCGCCCTCAAAACTTAGACCTGCCCTCGCTTTATTACAGACGTCAACGCAGCGACATGATCCGCGTCTACCAGATCTTACACTCGCACCTCGATCTTGCCCCGGACATCTCCGAGCGTGATGGGAGTTCCCGGACTAGAGGTCATCCACACAAGCTCACTAAATCCACATCAACCACAAGGGTCCGACGCAACGCATTTGCGGTCAGAGTCATCAACGACTGGAATAGTCTTCCGACTAACGTCGTCACCGCACCATCGACCGGAGCCTTCAAGGCCAGGCTGGGCTCTCACTGGTCAGACCTTAAATTCACGATTCCAGACACAGAGTACCTAAGCCTTGATAACCCTGGTAAAGAGCTCGTCGGGACCAGACTTCACAGGCTTTCAGTAGCCTCCCTTTGTCTGATAACCACAGGGTACAAGCACAAGGTACAAGGTATCAACTGGATTTCAATACCACACTTCTGGCTGCGGCAAGTGTTTGTGCCATTAACAGACAGATTGTGCCATTAACATAATCATAATCTGGTCATTATATCACTCTTGGGGCACAGCTGTTATGAAAGATGAACCAGACAACCTATATCCATACATGTGTTCATATACATACACAAAACGCAATTACATGAGGGTCAGCACCTGGAGGAGTATACTGACCTAGTCACATTATTTGATTTACCATATATTATCTGCACAGATGCAAATAGCAAAAAGAGAAAGTGAGGATCTTCAAGAAATGACATGCAGGGAAATATTTGGGGGACATTATTTGTGAAAAAAACTACACATATTGAATGATGGAACCCCAACTCGGTTGGATGAATATTCTGGGAATTTTTATCATGTTGACATTGCAGTCTGCTCCAGCTCCTTGGCTTCATTGTTTGCAGGGTGTGTTGAAAAAGAGTGATTTAATTGTGATCATTTCCCAATATCCTTTAACCAAACTGTTCAAATATATTCATACCTTCCTCACTTGACCTATAGTTATCAGAATTTTGGAGACTACATCGGCCTGCTGGATCCGGCCTCCGAGGAGCTCAGATTGGATGAGTCTACACTCAGTCTTGCTCAGGCCATAATGCCTGAGGGGGTAATAAGTTGGTAAAAGCGGTTGATAAGAAATTATAGGGCCTTGCTCCGGGCATTCAGGGACAAGGCACATCAGAGAAGACCAATGGGAGTCGAGCTTGCTCTTAAACTCATTGAGCGAGCTGGCTTCTACTACTGGTGTAGCTAGCACAATCCAGTCATTCATGCGCTCTAGATGTAGCGCTAGGTTTCGCAAGTTTCCCCCGATGTCCGCAGGTGCAGGAGCGATCAATGAGATCGAAAAACTGAGCTGGATCGATATCAATGGAACCGTAAAGCAGTTTGTTTGCTTTGATCAGGTCTCCTCGGCGTCGCCTGTAATATAACAAGGGAAGCCTAAGAGCCCTCAGTAGGTCAGGGTATGATAAACCCCTTAAGGAGGTGACCATACGAGAGGCTCTTTGCTGCACCCTCTGGAGTAGCCTCTGGCCAGCCCTATTGAATGGTCCCCAACAGATGTTACCACAGTCCAGTATAGGATGCACCAGGGTGTTGTAAAGAAGATGCAAAGTGAAAGTGTCATTGCCTACTGTACCAATGGAATACAATACAATATACTGTACAATGCAATGTACTGTACAAAGACATGGCGAGTATTCATTGTTTTTGGTTTTGGTGAGGCGCTTGATAGGGCCAGTGCACAGCGCAGTATTTATTTCTGAGCTAAATTCGGCACATAATTTGTCAGAATGTACTGGGGCAGGGGATTGCCTTTCAAAATATCATATGTTAAAATATTGATTCCTGTTCTTTGCAGTTGAAACAGTTGAAACGTCGCATATTGCTTCACTGGTGACTTTGCTCATGGAAGACATGCTTTAAAAATGAAAAGCTATCAGGCCCTTCCTCTTACCTGTTCCTGCTTAAGATTTTTTTCATTCCTATACAGGAATAATATCTGTCATTGATTAATGCATTGCATTTGGCATATTATTAAAGGAAATGTGCAGTTAGTAAAAAGTTAATGCCATGAATAAATGTACTTGAATTTGCACATTATTAAAGGAAATGTGCATTTTGTGGGTGAATACATTGTCATTATTCTGAGTCAGAGTCGACTCCGAATCAATGCTTATTTGAATCAGAGTCGAGTCGACTCATTTCTGAATTTGGCCTGAGTGGAGTCAGCTCACCATGTTCAACCCATTGAGTCAAGTCGGAATCAGAGTCAGAGTTGATTCGACTCAAGAAAATTTGAGTCATCAACAAGTGTGGTCCCAGGGACCCTCTGCATAGGACATCCAAGGGGGGAAAGGGTCACTTGCCACCCCTCACCCACGATCGACTCTTAGCGCTTGCTGAAAAGTAGATTACGCCTCCTGAAATTTATCTCCTCCCAGGATGTGAGTATCGGGGCCACGCGGTAGGATTTGGCGCCCATCTGATAGGTCTGATAGGTTTTCCGTCTAAAAAGTGGCGGCCCCTTGATCTGGGCGCCCCCTCCCCCGGAGCGGAGATTCTGGATCTGCCAATAGTCTCATGGCCCCAAGGTTCAAAGTCCAAGGGCTCTGCATTCTGCAACTGAACAGCGACGGTCTATGTATTAATACAAGACAGCGCGGACGTAACCTAGTCAATTGGGGCGTCGTCGACGATGTCGGTTCAGATGAGGTGGTTGACATTTTTTATACAGTATTACCGCCCAAAAGTGACAATTTGGCGCAGATTCCCCCCCCCCCTTGGTTTGGTTGGGCTCTGCGGGCATCCTTGGTTGAAAAAAGCAGCTTTCCGACGGATGAGGCACCTCTCATGCGACGAAACGAACACCCATTTTTCTTTGAAACGGAAAAATTCACATCCCTAGTTGTGAGTTTTTCTTTTTACTGTTATCCACTTTGTTTCAGAAGTGAAAATGGCCAGTAGAGCAGAAGTGCTGAAAGCTAAGGGCAATCAAGCGTTTAATGAGCAAGAATATGAAGCAGCCATCACATTCTATCTCAAAGGTAAGACTTCAAAGAATTGAAGGCTCAGTGCCCCCTGCATAAATCGATAATGATGTATGATCTGTTACCTTGCTCCATCCATGATAATGTAATCCAAGACACCTCTCTTTAAACACTCCCGGTATGCTTTGAGATACTCTCCTGGCTTTTCATTTGCTCTTATGTTCATGCTTGCATGTGCAATTGTGGATTGAAAGTTTTCCCCCGCAAATTTGCATGATTATTTCGGAATATGTGGGTCTGTAAATGACGGTTTGAATGGGAGAATCCCGGGTCTGGGGTTTAAATGCTATCGTTGTCTTCCATTGGGTTGGACGACGTACATCTTCATTCTTTCGTGTCAGTTCTCTAGAAGCTGTCGATTTACCAGAGGTAGGTAGCCACCTGGATAGCGTTCATCTACCCGCAACTAGTATCGGAGTCGTCAGCTCTCATGGTTTCCCAGTTTGTGTATCGGTGATCGAAATCGTCATATCCAAGTCACTCCTTCTCACCGATTGATAACGATATATTTTTGGATAACCTTTTTAGTAACCCCTTCTCTTAAAGTGTATCGTTTTTAACGCACCTTGAAAACACGTATTGTCCTCCAATCAGACGCGCTTCAAGCGGGTGCGATGATGTGAACCTTCAGTACATGCCTTCTTTTCCGTTACGGTCAAGCAATCCTCGCGGGAAGAGTGTGACTTTGTATTACGTTGGGTTTTCCTCGCAAGCTTTCATAATGTGGGAAGGCGCTATTCAGCATAAATTTAAGATAACTTTAATACGACTTTCTAAAACATACCTACTCTCCCTCGAATCCGGAAATGTAAAAACACCGAAGATTATATATTCGGGCATAGCCCTTCATCGAAGGGCTCCTTTCTCATCATCTGCTCCTGCCAGCACTTCAAAACTTATCAACATACCTACTCCGTCAATCTCGTCTATGCTCTGCCAGAGGGTGTGGACTGCAATATCAATTTTTAGGCAAAGCTTGGCGATCTCCTCCAGGACGAGAACTTCCTGATGGCCACAATCCTGCATGGGTGGGGGGAGTCTGACATGACCAGGAGCCCTACTGTCTCCTTCAGTTAGTTAAGGGCTTTTTGATAACTCTATCTAAATCACGACTATTGTTAAAAAACCACCGTATTGGCGGGAAAATGTTGGAAACAAATACAAATATGAGGCAGCGATGGAGAAGCTGGATAATGCTGAGCATTCTGGGAGCGCGGGGGCCGATAGCCCAAACAAAGGCGGTTCAGAGAAGAAGTTCGTGTGTTGGTAAGCGTGGCCACTGAGCTCACCCCTGCCCTCCCTAGCATTCACACCAGAGTGTCGGGTTGTCCGATGTCATATTTGGGGGGGGTGGACCAGGGTCCCATTCCCGTACGCCACAATTGTGAGTTCGTGGCCTTGTCCAGGCGCTGCAACAGGACCATACAGTTCGGCCGCGGTGGAGAGGGTATGTTCAAGGGGCTGAGACACCTCGAGGCTCGAGAGTATCGCTTTTAAATAAATAAACTTCGAGATATTTGTGCTGCTGAAGAGAAACTCGTACCTAGTCTAGCTCGAGATCGCGGAGGAGGAAGGAATCCTTGCCATGAATGAACCGAGTGAAGAGAACTGATACAAGGTTTTGTTTTTTTTCCAGCTGAGCCCATCCACAGGACAGGGTGGCCAGGGGGTTGATTCGTGTTTGTCTGGTGAGAGGTAGAGGTCTGAGTCTCTTTCATTTTTTCCTATGCTAGTTGGCCTTATTTGCGTAAAGTGGCTCTGATTATTTTGTACGTATTATATGTACAATTTCAAAAATTCTATTGTTATTCTGTTTAGCTAAGACTTCTTTCTAGCGTGAACCACTGTGTGATATTGACGTTTTGTAGAAAAGTATTGCTGGAATTTATTTAACAGCCATCATCATCATATATTTTCATGTCCTCCATACAAAATGGCTCTTCCGTCATGAATTACAAACCATACACTCTTCAGCTCCACACTAGTTAGCTCCTATTCTCTACCTGACGTCTATCATTAATCCAGCGGTTAGCTAGCCTACGACATTTTGCCGGTTTGCGCTCGTTCCTAACTTCAGCAGGAGCGAGGTTCCACAGTGATGTGGCCCTATATCTGAAAAATCGCCGGGCGTGCTCGGTTCGCACACGCAGTAGGTGAAGGTCACCCGCGTGCGTGGCTCTGGTCTGCCTACTCGAGACTTCCTCGCGGTGTGTGAACCGATCACGCAGGCTGGATGGGGCATTTTTGAGTACAGAACATAACACATGGTAGTCAGGTCATGCTCCTGTAAGAATTCATCGAATCTAGGCCATTTTAAGTCTTTTAGTATGGGAGTCACATGGTCATGCTTTCTGGCTCCTTTCACGACTGCGCGCAATGATTAATGACTTTTTGAATGCGGTTGTGCTGACTTTGTTGCATCCTGACCAGATTGACAAACAATAGGTAATATGTGGGAATATAAAAGTTTCTACTATCATCTTCTTTACCGCTTCTGGAAGTCTGTACGAAAATTTTGCTAAGCCACCTAGAGTAGAGTAGCACCGTTTGATCACTGTTGTTACATGAGCATCAAAATGTAATCCATCATCGACAGTGAGACCCAAAATCTTGGCAGTTGACGACGGTTTAACATTAACATCTCCAAACTGCACAGAGAACTGCAGTGATGACCGCCTATGGCGTGGTCTAACAAGCATAAGATCAGTTTTTGTTGGGTTGATTTTTAAACTCTTCTGGGTAAACCATGTGTGGGCTTGCTTGAATGTAGCTTCTACTTTTCCCTGAAGTTCAAGCGGGTTTTGACTAAGGCCTCGATGCAAGAATTGTGCGTCATCGGCGTACATGACAATTTTGGATTCTACGTGAGACATCAAATCATTTGTGAAGAGTAAAAACAAGACTGGGCCGAGAAGTGAACCCTGAACCACACCATGTGTAATAGGAAGCATTTTATCCCCTCCCTTGACTTTTTGTCTACGCTCACTTAACCAGCGCTCAAACCAATGGCTATCTATACCATACCATCCTAATTTTTCTATCAGTCGGGAGTGTTCCACGGAATCGAAGGCTTTGGACGTGTCCGCGGTTGTGACGGACCCTAAAAGCCTTGGTCCATGCCTTCCATCAGCCATCCAACTGCGTCTAGCATAGCTGATTCTGTGGATCGTTCTGTTCTGAATCCATGCTGGATATCACTGAGAATTGCATGCGACTCCATGTAGTTAACCAGCTGCACGCACACAACGCTCTCTGCTACTTTTGCGACTGTGCTGATAATAGACACGGGACGGTAGTTACCAGGCTCAGTTACACTTCCCGATTTATGGAGTGGGACAACTGTAGCCAGCTTCCATTCCGTTGGTAGCTCTCCGGAGATCAGCGAAGAGTTGATAACTTCGAGCAGATGAGGACCGATGACCGGGAAAGTCATTCGCAGCATGCTGATGGTGATGCCGTCTTCTCCGCTAGATTTGGACGTTGACATACGATTGATGGCATATGATAGTTCAGGTAGTGTTGCTGGGCGCACGCGAAAGGCCCCACTGACCACAACTGGGGGACGGGGAGGCAAAGGCTCTGTGTCCCGTCGGGCCTCCTCCAGCGCCGCTGCTACGCATGAGCCAACGGTTGCAAAGTGCTCATTTAACTTATCTGCCCATTGAGCAGACGGTTCATTGACTGCAGCGACGGGGTCACCTCCCTTAGGTAATATAAGAAATCGTCTTATATCCTTCCACGTGGTGTGGCGCCTCTGTTGGTAAGTAGAGAGGAAGTAGTTCGATCGCTCTTTGTTTTGTGCACTCTTCACTTCGTTTCTGCATTTGCGAAACTGTTCTTTGACCACGTCCGAGTTGGGATTATCACATTTAGCTTTATAAAGCCTGTCTCTTTCCCTCATGAGGGAACGGAGTGCCTCGTTGTTATGAAGCCACGGAGCTGGGGCTCTTTTCGTCCGGATGGTTTTTAACGGCATATGCTTATCTATAATTGGTGACCACACAGTAAGCCAGGCTCTCCATTTATCGCCTGAGCTCATTGACTCGTGCACAGCATTCCAATCAGCTAATAGTAAGTCCAAGCATAGGGCGTCTGGCACCAAACCTTTGGTCGATCGGATGGTGATCTCTGCTGCACAGGGGCGCTCCCGCTTCAGCTGGGTGTCCGCAACCACCAGATCGTGGTCACTCCAACTGATTGGGATGACTTGAGATGACGTCTTTTCATCAGAGGATCTCACTATGATGTGGTCTAGCAGGGATCCAGACTCAGGGCGAGTAGTTGTTGCCACTATTTGTTTCATGTTCAGATCTTCGATTGTTTGAGCGTATCTCCTTGTTTCTGAGCTAGATGGTTTAAGCATGTCTATGTTGATATCGCCCAGAAGAAATGTAGGTCTTGCTCTGCAGTTAACATAAATCAGCTGTCCTGTAGATCGTCTAAAACCGCTGAAATTGGTGCTTTTGGTGGCCGGTAGCACACTCCAATTGTCACAGTTTGTTTGCTATACAAGCTGACCCACAGCGCCTCCAGGGGCGAGCCAGCCGTTGGCACTGATAATGTCTCCACGCGCAGTGCGTTGCGATATAGAATACATATTCCTCCTCCCTCCACGACTTATGTGAGGCGGACGGTCTTTTCTGAATATTTTGTAGCCTGGAAATATCAAAAAGCTGTTGTCAATATTTTCATTTAGCCAGGTTTCGCTAATACACAAAACATCTAGATGTTGACTCTCCAGCAGATTATTGACGTCGTCTATTGATGAGAGGAGGGATCTTACGTTTAGGTGACCAATCGAGAGATGTGACTGTCTGTCAGTCCTCCGTGTTCTGACGCTTGTTGGTTTGTTCACTGTCACATTTGGGAGCGTCGCGTTCGATGTTTCATCGGCTGGTGGCTGCGTCTGCGCTGTTGTCGTTGTAAGTCGTTTTGGGATCGCTAGTGTTCTCGGTCGTTTTTCGGTTTTCACTCTTTTTCGGTATGCACGCACTGGTCGATTGTTCGTTATGACTTGAATATGTTTTTCTTTTGTCGGTGGCTCCAGTCTCTTCAGTTCTTTCAGGGTATACGCAATAAATGCACGACACATTATTTTTATCTTGATTCTTGTTCACTGAGGGAAAACTTGCTGAAAGCACGTGTTCTTGATCGAAAAATCAAGTTAAGATTCGATCGCAAAAATATAAAAGTTGATGAAAACTCAGAAATATTTCCTAACTTTAAAGGCATTAAACAGCATTAAATTGATCTTACACGTCAAAAACAATGCTATATTTGAATCTAGCACACCTTCATTTACCAAGGACACACATTTAGATTAGCTGAACCTTAACGGTTCGCAAAAATATGAACAAATTTCTAAGAGCAAATAAAATGCATCCGCCTAGTTCCGCTGCATTCAGCAGAAATGTAGGATAAATCCAATATATTTCGTGCTCTCCATGAAGCTCCTAAAAAGGTACTGTTATCGCGATGTCTTTATCGAAGTCACTGATTTCATTACAAAGTTATTGTTATCGGAGTTGCGTTCTCGAGAACGGTTATCGAGATGTTATCAACGTCAAATATGGCTGAAATTATCGAACGTCCACCACCTGTACGCATTTCTGGGAAAGCAGCTCCGCTTCATTGTGGCCTGTTCTCGACAGCTATCGAAGCGGCCATGGAAGACGGCGAGAAGAACTTGTTCCACATCATCTGGTGCAATCTGGCCCACGTGAACAACAAGACTGGCAACCACAAGGACAGCGAGAAGTTCGCTCGACTAGCTATTCAGTCCAAGCCAGAATGGTATAAGGTAAAAATCGACTGTAACTGTGTCTTTACGTTCGAGATAAGTGGCAAACTGCAAGGGAATATGCACGAGGCATGACTTAAAAGTATACCTTTTTTAGAGTTGCTATGCACCATAGAGAAAACTGAGCATTGCCTTGTGCGTCATCACATTTCTTAAGGCTGACAAGTTTGGAGTGATAATGTGGTTTGGCTAAGACTTCCTCGCGCGAGGCTGAGGCCTTCCCTCCAACACCGTCTTTTTACAAACAGTTCCGCTGTCTACTTACGATGCGCCATCAACCTAAAACACCATTTCTTTGTAAAAACATTTGTCCAGGAAAGACTTGTGACCGCCTGAAATTTATTAAAACCCTGTATTCCTGTCTTATTCCTTACTTTGTTTGAAAGCATTGCCAGAAATTGTATGAACTGAAACGGGAATGTCCAATTTTCAACGTGAAATATTTTAAAAGCTCGGTATTTGAAGATTGAAGATGCAAGTAGTGTGCAGCCGCAGCCGCATAAAAAGCAGACAGTGGGCGTGTCTTCGCGGCAGGGGTACTACCGGGCCGCCCAGGCCGCCCGCCACCTGGGCCGCCCGCAGGACGCTCTGGCGCTGCTCAAAAAGGGCATCGACAACTGTGTAGAGAACGACAAGCTACGGGAGGAGCACACCGCCATTCTGGAGGAGCTGCGCGCCGTCAAACCGGCCCGGAGAGCGGTACGGACCCCGCTGCGGCGCGGAAGTGGGGCTCCGGCCTGACTGTATGCTGGCTTACATATGGGTGCGCTCGATTTTGAAGGAAACGGCTTCGCATGAAAATAAATTATCTGCAAGGATGCGTTATATGGGTAAATATTTGGGCTATTATGCGTACAGCATTGCTTTGATCTGGGGGATATATCGAATCCTACAGCTTGCTTTATATTTCTAGCCACCGCTGTCTCACTGAGCTGTCGTACATGTTGTTCATTTGACTCGGGCTGAGTATGGCGTGGAGGGTGTGCTAACGCCGACAGCCCCAGTTAAGGGTGTGCGGTGACACTGATCGGGTGTGTTCCAGGCACCACCGCCGCCCCCGCCGCTGGTAGTCACCTCCAAGAGCCGCCCTGAGCCGCCGCCCGCGCCGCCAGAGCGCGCCAAAACCGAGTAGGTCTGGACTCGGTGCTCCTAGACTAACTGATGGGCTAATTTAGACGGTGCTGGGCACGTGATCCAAAACAGATCATCCACCATTGCTATTCCGCGATCGAAAATTGGGCGCTCTGCTATTGTAACGCCGTGATCACGGAATACATATTTAAGTTTGAAAGAAAATTGTAAGATCGTTGATTCTACCATCAATAATCTCTTGCGAAATTCTTCTTGGAAGTAAAAAATCGTTATTATTCGCCATTAACCCTCGTCCCGGTGGGGGTGGGGGTGTTTGAACACACCCTCTCGGGTTTTTCCGACGGCACGAAAAAATGGCGGTGCGAAGCACCGCCGTACATGGCACGCCTTATCCTTGATCAATGCCGCAACTTTCCCCAAACTTTTAAGTTTGGGTCATTTCAGGTTAGGTCAAGTGACGCATCTCCAAAAACTTTTAAGATGGCATAAGTAAGATTAGGGTAATATCAGATTGAAACTTATACCACATAATGAGCCCACCAAGTACGAAAAATAATTGTGGTATTTTTGTATATCGATGGCCTAGGGTCAGGTCTGCATCATGACCTCTCCATTGGAAATTCATGGTGAAAACGGAAATTGGCCAAACAATTGCTCTATTTCTGTAGCTGCCGCTTGGAATACCTTCGTATTCTCCTTCAAATCATAGTATCCTGGGCGCCTTTATAGACTCATGTTACAAGTTTGGACCTGTCGCCCCTGAGAGGTCATCTGGGGCTACTTAAGCAGGTTTTCAGACTTGGGTCAATAACTTTGCATGCACTGAAGATCAAACTTTTATTTTGATACATTACGTTTGGATTGCTATTGCGAATCGATTGATATGCATATTGACTATGCTAGATTAGATGGTGACCTTGACCTGACCTTAGGTCAGGTCAATATATTTTTGGTAGGGCGGGATCGCGGCCCACGCCCAGGTCTGCGTTTAGTGTGGTTATTATTTATAATGACCAAATATTGGCTGTTATTTTAAGTACCATAATGTGGTTGAAGTAATGTCTGCAAAATTAATTTCGGTTTCTTTGGAATAATTTTTATATATTTGGTTTACGTTATTTGCCGCCTGACTTCCCTAGACAAAAAAACTAGCATACAGAACATAGGGATCAAGGCGGGTTCCTGGGTCAAACTGATGGTTGACGAGTCGGCCGAGAAGGCGTGAACCCAGAGTCAGTGGTTGATTTACTTGAATCAAAATCAAATATACCTACCTTCTTATTTAGAATGAATGGGTGCCGACCCATCGTCCCCCCCCCTGTTTGTTTATGTGATACCCCGAACACCCAACTGGATCTGCGTTGAATCTACTCAGAATGTTTCAAAACATCAATATCTTGCAGGGAAATATTGTGAATGTTTTTCATCAAATGGTTCAGGAACTGTGGGAGCTCTGCGTAGGGAAGCATTTCTCTTCCTCTCACACCGGCCCTCAATAAGGGGGCTGTGGGCTGGGCCCATTTCGGCGATAGTGTCCTCCAATCTTTTTTCCTCCCTGCTACTTGTAATATTGTGAGCTAGAGTGATCTGTGCGATGTTTTGTGACAGGATGTTGATCTCACTACCGGGAGTTGTAATCAAAAGGGTCTCCTGTCTCAAATGCCCTGATGGCTGGCGACGTTTGAAAACCACTGTCGTGCTGCAAACATTCGGAAATGTCCATTGTTCTTTCGCCAAGTAATGGAATTGTATGAATGGATTGGATTGAAGTTGATTAGTCATTTCCTCTAAGCCGGGATTAAAATATGATGTTTATTATACCAATGCTGTTAGAAGTGAAAACTGAATATATTACTTGAATTGTTTCATACAATCCTACTGCCCCATCTTTGTACGCTTCTGTTTAAATGAATGCACTTCTGCCCTCGCTTGTAAGTCTATGGGAAATTTTACGGCGGGTTTTCTCTGCGAAAGCAGCTTGTGCCTACAGGCTCCGCGTGCTCTCCCGGAAATACTGATCACATCTCGGATGAATGTTTAAGCCCCGGGGAAAGATTATTTCGGCTTAACCTCAGATCACATTGTCCACATTGTACGGTCGGGTCGGTGTGGGACTATCCGCGATCCGCTGCGGGCGGACTGGGCCGTGACGCCTCTGTCGAACTGGTCGGACCGCGCTGCCTCTGACTGGGCCGGCGCCGGCCGCGCCAGTGTCGGCCCGGTGTCTGCTCTGACGCCATGGTGCTGCGCTGGGTCGGCAGCGTCTTCAGCAGTGTGCTGGCACAGTCGAAGCCGGCTACTCAGCTCAGCGAGAGTCAGGCAGCTGCTGCACGTGCAGGCCACCCCGAAGCACTCCGACAGGTGAGGCGCGCTGCACGATGCTGTGTTGGGTCTGCTGCTCGGGTTACACCACCCTGCTGAGCGGAGGTGCTGACTCGGAGCCATTCTGTTAGCTCAGATGATCCCCAGCTGGTCTGGGTGTAGCCGGGCGTTGTTGAACCCTCAAAACACCGCACGGGGCTGATTTTCCCATCCCCCGTCACTGCCGCACGTTTTTTTCGAGGCCCTTCGACTACGGCTTTTTAACAGCCATCGACCTGTGCAATGCAATATATATATATATATATATATATATATATATATATATATATATATATATATATATATATATATATATATATATATATATATATATATATGTTACGGGCAGTATGGGAATTCAGGCACTTTTGCGAACTGCCCAGGCGTTTTGCAAACTGCCCAGAAAGCTGGGCAGTTTGCGAACTGCCCGGCCATTTGGTCAGTTTGCAAATTGCCCAGGCATTTTGCATAGTGCCCGAGCTCTCCGGTCATTTTGCAAACTGCCCGCCAGGTGGGCAGTTTGCAAAATGACCGGTGTTGACATGAACCGGAATGGCTGTAGGTTTAGATTGAAATTATAAAAAAGAAATCATTTGACCCTCGTGGAATTGGATTGAGACACGTGACAACAGGGCTGGCGGTAGAACTCAGGGGCACCGGGGCACATTGACTCCCTTAAATTGAAAAACTTAATTATCCCTATTGCGTTGACTGGAAATGAAATATTGAAAAGCCCATGCTGCCCCCTTAAATCCAGACGTTTCGCCGCTGCTGACAACAGACGGTGACCTTCCAAGAAGCGGTATGAATGCAGCACTCTGGCGGGGCTAAATATTGGACGGCTAATTATTCGCAACTATAGGCCAGAACTTTTAATACCAATGACGTTCGGAGGCTATAAGCGTCGGTTTTCATCAGTAAAAATCCATTGATTTACTTGTGACGCCATTGATTGCCTCTGGCCAGCCAATGACGTCAGGTACCGAGCTGATGTCGCGTCAACAAGCGTCTCCATGTGTCCTTTCCGTGTCAAAAACTTGTCTGGCATTGTCTCAGCGCTGTGTGCGATCCGTGAGGAAATTGTCCTCAAAGGTGAGTACGCTTGTCACATTTTTAAGTATTCATTACTCACAGATTATGAAAAACAATTATACTCGTAAAAGTGTCTAGGTTTCGTAATTTTGATTCAATGAATCTTGGGAAGAAAGTTGTGCTTACCATCTTCAAGTAACTACCTAGATTTTGTATCTGTGTTATATTTTAAATGGAACCTGATTTTGCCATTTGACTTTAACATTTTTTTGTCGAGACCTTTCCGGCCTGGCAGTTTTTAATTCGTGATTCACTTACTAATTTTTCATACTGATTTCTCCAGATACCGAAGCAATGTCGAGAACTGAGTTTTGGCGCGAATACGAGGCTTCAAAGGTAAAATTATCGAGCAACAACCGTATAATGTCAGATGACACGCACTGTGAAATAATTGAAGACTTGAAAAGGGAAACTGTGGAGGCTGCAGGTCATAGTAAAAGCAGACAATGCTGCTGGATAAAAAAATCGGATTAGTTTCTTCAAACGCTGGGGAAAAGCTTGTCAACATCAAAACCAACTTAGAGGTGATAAAACAATCAGAGATATTGGAAGTCATCAACGAAGTTCATATACGTCAATGTCATTCTGGACGGGTTAAAACATTAGCCGAGTGCAAACGTCGTTTCTACAATTTGGCAAGGAGCCTGGTCGAAATTTATTTGAAAACATGCAAACATTGTGAGATGAAAAGAGCTAGAACCAGCACTAGAGTAGTCACAAACCCGATCGTCACGGACGATATGAACCGAAGGTGCCAAGTGGATATAATCGACTGGCACAGCGAGGAGGCTGGTGGCTGCTCCTATATTTTAAATTGCCAGGACCATTTAACGAAATTTGTGGTCCTGAGGCCTCTCCACACCAAAAGTGCCGAGGAGGTCGCCTTCAACCTGATTGATATATTTTGCCTAAGAAACACAAATTGCTTGTTTTTTGTAGAGAAGGATTAGAACAATCGTTATTCTCGTGATTGTATTATCTTATGACACTCGCAAGGTTTGTATTGCTAGCTCTGACCTGTGACATTTGAGAGGTAATTTAGGAATACTTTGGTAGGTTTCGAGGCTACAATAGTATTGCAGGAATTAGCGACATATATTTGTTTTGACAACGACACATTTTGATCGTCGTTACGAGTCAATTGATGTGCATGTTGACTATGTTAAGTCAGATTGACTTGACATATGGTGTTATTTATTGTTCGAATTGCCCTAGGGTGCGGAATTGAATGACCCTAATTAAAATAGATCAATAGAATACAATGAAATAACTCGACTCAGTCAGACGCTAGAAAAAAGTATCATCAAAAATTATACTTCCTTGATCTCTCATGACCTCACTGTTAGTCTGAGAATAATTGTAAGTGATACAGTTTGAAAAATTTTCACGGGCAACCAACCACTTTTCTTTTTATCGTTATCCGCTCAGGAGCCTAGATAGGGGGAATGACAACTCTACCCCACTGGGGCAAAGGTGGATCTGAGGCCCACTCAGGTGTAGGTAAAAGGCCCCCGATACCGACTCTCCCCCCACGTGAAATGTTTTGGGGCTCCAGAGACAAACTTAGGGAGCCCCGGAGACGATTTTTTAACCTTCGCCCGGGTGGGGGGTCTTTTTAGACCCCCCTCGGGTTTTTCCGAAGTGACCAAAAAACGGCGGCGCGCAGCGCCGCCAAACTTGGTCTAGCTGTTTCTTCATCATTTTTACATCTTTCCTGAAAATTTTGGCTCAAGGTCATATCAGGTCAGGTCACCAGGTCAGGTGAAGTGACCTCACCTCAAAAAATACTTAGGACGGCATAACTAAAAGAAGGGTTAATCGATCAAGATGAAACTCATACCACATCTTGGGCCCACCAGGAGCTACAACATTTGTTCCGGGATTTTTGATATTGGTGACCTAAGGTCATGTGCAGAGCATGACCTCCCCATTGACAATGCATGGGGAAAATCACGAAATGAGCTTTCCTCAGTAAGTATGGATGGAATCAACTTCAAACATCGGTTGCGACTTGCTCTTAGCCCATTTCTGAAGCTGATACCAAAATTTTTGACTTGTGACCTTTAAAAGGTCACCTTAGGTCAAATAAGCATTTTTTGGTGTTTTTCTCTATAAATTTTGAATAAACTAAGATAGAGCTTTTATTTTGTCACCAAAGTGTTTGTATAGTCACTGGAAGTCAAATGATATACATCATGACTATACCAGGTCAAGTTGGGTCAGACCGTTGACCTGGGTCAGGTCAAATTCTTAAATTTGGCCTGGCATAGTAATATCATATATCATTCGATTCGTATTAACGAGAGGATTGCAATGGTGCATAAACTATGGCTGTATCTTGTTTGGTTTGGAAGCTATTAGCGAAAAAGTAAACGCCCTTATGCATGGGTGGCTATGGACATTCCCAAGAATATGCCCAATATTTAGTGACCTGTAGCTCACTAGGCTTTGACCTGACACGAAAATGAATGCCACTGTAATGAAAGCGCATCTCGAGAGCTTTCAAATGGTGTTAGAAAAATGTTTCTAGCTACCATAGTTTCTGAGATATAGGTGGTTTTCTTAGTACACCTCATATTAGCGATTTTGACCTATTTTGACCTCTGGTGACCTTGATATTGACCTGACAAGAAAAATGACCGAAGTATTTTCGATATCATTTTTGAAGAGCTTTCGATTGCCGTTTTGCGCTTTTTTCTAGCTCTCTTAGTTTTTGAGATCGTGGGGGGTCTTTTTTAGCCCCCCCACCATGGCGAAGGTGGCTCGTACCCGCCACCGGGGCAAGGGTTAAGAACCTGCAAGACGAGGGTTCTGATGGTATCTGAGCAATCATCAACCTTTGGAACATTGATCAGAAATTGACGAGGGCCCTTCCGGAGGGCCTTTCGCAGTGCCTAAGCTGTGCCCAAGGGAGAGTGGCAGTCGCCTAAAGCCCCCTCCCTTTGGCTATGCGCCGGCATGCTGAGAAGTTATACTCCTTTCAATCAATGGAAGACTGCACGCATGACACAAGTTGCACTTGGTCACGCTTGCCATTTGTTTCAACCAGTATGCGAAGTCTGCTTGAATTATTTTAAATTGTCTAGTCAGTTTGCACACTGCCCAGGCAATTTGCAAACTGCCCAAGTTCGCATACTGCCCGTGAGTACAAACACTGGGTAGTTTGTGAATTGCCCGGGCAATTTGTATACTACCCGGGCAGTTTGTGAAACGACCGGAGAGCCGGGCACTATGCAAAATGCCTGGGCAATTTGCAAACTGACCAAATGGCCGGGCAGTTCGCAAACTGCCCAGCTTTCTGGGCAGTTTGCAAAATGCCTGGGCAGTTCGCAAAGTGCCTGAAATCCCATACTGCCCGTAACATATATATATATATATATATATATATATATATATATATATATATATATATATATATATATATATATATATATATATCAGTGTTCTGTTATTTTGTAGGTTGCATTCTATTATCGAAAAGAATACAAGTGTGTACGGATAATGTTTTAGATTGACCTCGTGTACGTTTTCTCCTTAGCAAGTTCAGCTACAGTTCCACAGTTTGTCGAGCATTGGAAGAAATATTTTAGATGTAAGATTTATTCTTTTCTTGTTGTCCGGATCAAAAACCTGTGTAAAACCGTACCAGCTCTGGTGTTTCGGTAAAGGCAAAGAATGTCTTAGGTAGGTGCCGATGCGCCACCTGGAAGGAATATTTCGAGGGTTTCGAGCTGCACTCCCTCGGCGCAAGCCTTTGTCACTTGTGGGTGGCGGGGGGGGGGGGGTGGATATTATAAAAGTATCATCAGGAGGTACGGGATGGAGTATTATGACCGACTCAGCAGAGCGCTGCCTTCTAGAGGGGCGGCTGAATTGGAGAGGCGCGTCTGCGGCAGTAAAGTCATGCCCGTGATTAGCAGGAGGGTGTTGGTAAGCTCTCTGCATGCTTTATCCTCGGAAGTCTACCGCCAGGGGTCTGTACTGCAACTGGTTAAGCGTTTATCAAAGTTGGCCTGCCTGTGGTGGCCTGGCACAGGGGGCGCGTCTTTGGAACTAAGACCCCTCCTCCCTTTACCCTTGGATCCGTCACGGATGCGGAATAAATGTGCGTTTGGAAAATTATAGTTCCTGAGCTAGCAGTTCCTTTCTAGGAAGTTCTAGGGCTAATATCTTAACGGAGACTTGTCAAATTGTCCTCAAGATTGTGTTGCTCCTTAGTTATGTACCCAGTTCGATCCGTACAAATGGAAGCCGGTTTTGGTACGTCCTAACTTCAACCAGTGACGTCACTGGCCGTTGGTTTCAGTGCATTTATGCTGTTGCTACCCCGTCAATGGAGGCTGCGTGGCAGTGACTCAGACTGCCCTGGCCTTTCTCAACGTGACGGCTCTGCCAAAAAACGCACCAACAGCTCAAATTGCCAACGATAACTCTCCCCGCGATCATCATTATCAATATACCTTGGGACTCACGCGCTTTTCCTGTCTTTTTTGCGGCAATTCGTTGTGTTTTGACTACTTTGTTATTTCATAATACGCTGAGTAGCTGGCACCTCGCAGTTTTTTTTTTGTCAGATTGTGTTGCCAGTAAAACGAAAATCGAAGTAGAATTAAGAAATCATGCGCAGTGTAACTTTGTCATCAGGTAAACTAATCATTTCGTCGAACGTATGCACGGTCCTGTGTGCCGGAGACATTGAGGGCCGGATGCAGCCCTCCCTCCCCTCCCGTCCGGTCGGCACAGGCCGACTCACCCCTCCCCTTTGTCCCATGCCACTGCCCACCAGCAGACCCAGATACATCCCGCGGCTCCAGTAGCCGCAGTCGCAATGTGTTGAGATACCACGCTCGGCGTCGACCCCCGTGCCCTCCGACGCGCCGTCTCAGGGGACGATACTGGGTGCTGGTGTTATTGTGTGCGCCTGGGCTCGCCCCTGGCCGGCTGCCGGCGGCTGTAAGGTGACTCGCCGAGGTGGAGCCGGGTCCTTAATCGGCCATGGTGACCCCTGTGCGGTCACACGTGTGCCGTCGTCTCGTCTTGGAGGTGGTCTGACCTGCTGAGAAATGAAAAGGACAGACTGTGATGTGATCGTGGTGGGTGTCGGAATGGGCTTACATAGGAGTATGGGTGGCGTGTCTTGTTGTTGTTGTTGTTGTTTGGGGTTTTAGGGCGCTTCAACTGCATGGTAATTTCGCGCCCCACTGTGGTTATGTTACAAACGAATGCCGGTATAGGGAGTTCGAAAGCATAAAAACATTACAGGGTGACATGTCTTGGATAACTCCCAGATTTACCGTAGAGCCTATTGGTGTTGGGAGTAGAAATCACTTGAAATGTTCGGGCTGCCCCACCGTTTCCCGGATCGGCCGTTATGGAGCCCGCGGCCGTCAGCGATGTTGTTTGGGGCGGAATAATTTTGCAGTGTTTCTTCTGCGTTCACAATTCACTCCATTAGCAGAATGTAGTTCGGCTCCCACCAATCCGTTGACCAGTTCAGTTACAACCTGTTCTTGGATTGCGATAATTAGTGATGATTGGCGTTGTGAGATTTTGTACCTTCATGACTTTCGCAGTGGAAAATGTATATTATACTCTGGTATGTAATCAATGTAGACACTCTCGTGGGGAGATCTGAGTGGTGTTGTCGGTTAGCACACGTGTTTGGCTCGATCACGTGACCTGGCGGTATGCAAAGGACTGCGGGATCGAGCCCATCCAGAGGCAGAATTTTACTCCCTGCCTTAGACCAGGCATGAACCCTCTTCACGGCACCTGTGTATAGTGTGGACGTAAACATGCCTCAGGCTATCTAGGCTCCACCCATCTGCGCCGTGACGTCAGACCCGTGTGTACGATCGGTGAACACATCGAGCACAAAACGTTTGTTTGAAGTTCGGCATAGGGGATAGTCCAGGCCCTCTTGCAAAAATCCGAGAGCTTTTGGTGCCAGGTGCTTTTTCAAAAATTACCCAAGACAAGGATTGAAACACGTGAGTCATAATTGTCATAGCCAAGAACACGGCAATAATAGCGCATTCGTTACATTTATTGACGTTATTTACCTTGGGTATTTTTTCAAGGCCTGTTCGTATTTCCTGAAAAAATGTCTGGCACCAAAAGCACTCTGATTTTAGCAAGGGGCCTGGACCATCCCCATAGTCTCTACGGCGTACCCTCGGTGGAGGAGTGACTGTCGCAGGCGCGCCGTTTTTTTGTAAAATATTTTCATGTTGATTGTGTGCATGCTCCTCAGCCGTGCGCAGTACACAGGCTTGTGACGTCATGCCCTTTCCGCGCCAGGTTTGGCCCCGCCCCTTGCCCCAGTCCTGCTCGACGCTGATTGGCTGTATACAGACCGTCCACTCCGTACACGTGTGCCGTGAACACTCCTCTAGTTCGTTCCGTCGCCCTGTCATTCCTTATAATCTGGTTGTCGGTGAGTCGGTAAACTCAAACCCCCCCCAAAAAAAACTCCCTGATAAAGCACAAGATTGCTATCTTGTGTTTTGCGACACACTGTGACTGTATGCGTCAGTAGCTGTGCGTGACGCCGTGACGTGTGTGTACCAGGAGCTGTGCATGACGCCGTGACGTGTGTGTACCAGGAGCTGTGCGTGACGCCGTGACGTGTGTGTACCAGGAGCTGTGCGTGACGCCGTGACGTGTGTGTACCAGGAGCTGTGCGTGACGCCGTGACGTGTGTGTACCAGGAGCTGTGTGTGACGCCGTGACGTGTGCAGGGGCGTAGCCAGGATTTCGCTCAGGGAGGGGCGGCGCCCCGAAAAGGGCCCCCGCGACAGCGCCAAAAGGGCCCTGATGGGTAAAAAGGGCCCTGCTTGTTACAGAATAGAGTGCTGAAGAGGGCTTAGGAGGGCCCTGTCTGGTATATAATGCCAAATTTGGCCACAGAGCATCGTGCGGGCGAGCCGCGCGAAGCGCGGCTCGTGTCCTCAAGGGAGCCCTTCGGGCCCTCAGGGAGGGAGGCTGTCCCTGCCCCCCCCGTGGATACGCCCCTGGATGTGTGTGTACCAGGAACTGTGCGTGACGCCGTGACGTGTGTGTACCAGGAGCTGTGTGTGACGCCGTGACGTGTGTACCAGGAGCTGTGCGTGACGCCGTGACGTGTGTGTACCAGGAGCTGTGCGTGGCGCCGTGACGTGTGTGTACCAGGAGCTGTGTGTGACGCCGTGACGTGTGTGTACCAGGAGCTGTGCGTGGCGCCGTGACGTGTGTGTACCAGGAGCTGTGCGTGACGCCGTGACGTGTGTGTACCAGGAGCTGTGCGTGACGCCGTGACGTGTGTGTACCAGGAGTTGTGCGTGATGGTGCGGCGCGGCTCGGTGGCGCTGCGTCGGGCCGGCGGCGCGCGGGAGGCGTTCGAGGAGTACCGGCGCGCCCTGCAGCTGCTGGCCCGGCACGAGGAGCAGCTGGAGCCCACCTCCGGCGAGCTGGTGTCGCTGAGGTGAGCCGGCCGCCGCTCTGGGTGCTGTTCGGGGTGTCGAGCAGCTGTCAGTCTCCGCTGAGGTCTGTCCACCGCGTCTTGTCAGAAGGCTGGAAGGAAACCCCGACAGGAGACTAACCCGGGCCTGAGCTGTACTCACGTGTCAATGTTGATAGCTTTCCGGCAAGGAGAGACGGAACTGGACACGACGCGCGCTTTAGGAAGCATTAGGTTGGGATATCCGTCGCTTATACAATTATTGAAACAAAGCAGTCATGTTGTTATTTCTGCCGTCGGGCACATAAAGCCTTTGTAGCTGCATTGCCCTAAAGCTCCAATAATTATCATGCCATCTCTTTCATAAACATTATCAATCCAGCAGCGTTCTTGTGCAATTTTCTTGTGGCTCCATTTTTGTCGGCGTGCGTTCTAACATTGCGGACGGGACGAGGGAGCCGCTGTAATGAGGAGCCGACTGTAACCGCCCGCCGGAGCCTGGCTGGAGCGTCGCCCCCACCGACCAGTGCCCGCTGGCGGCAGGTACTGTTTCGCGCTGGCATGCCACGAGACGGCCACGCTGGAGGCGCTGCAGGCGGCCGAAACTGAACTGCTGACCCTGCTGGAGAAGGCCGCCAAGCCGGTGCCGGCAGCCAGCTACCTTCTGGGGAAGATCTACCTGCGACTCAACAGGTGCTCGGCCGACGGGCCTCCGCGCCGGGCACGGGGTGGGTGGGGGGTTGTTCTGGGCGTGCGCGTGGGCCGCCCGCAGGAGCCCTCGCACCTCAGTGATAGGGAGCCTGTTCTTAAGATCGCTGCTGGTGACTGTCAATATCAGCGAATTCCTGCAAAATTTTGATCCCTGTGTTATGTCCATCTAGCGTTTCCCGCATTAGTGTTGGTGTTTTCTTACCGTTGAAATTCTTAAGCAATCGCCGGCATCCGAAATGATGAACAATGTATATTAGTTCCATTTTTATTTTGTAAATATCCTCTCTTCAAAAATATTTGCATAACGGGATCCACGTAGTATCGCTCCAAAAATAATATGAAACCCATAGATCCGATATTTTGCTTTTAATAGCAGTCCTAGACCCTGGGGGGTGGAGGGGGGCGGCCGCTGCCTGTCTGCCGATAGTGCCGTGTGTCTCTGCCGGCAGTGCCGTGTGTCTCTGCGGGTAGTGCCGTGTGTCGCTGCCTGTCTGCCGGTAGTGCCGTGTGTCTCTGCCGGTAGTGCCGTGTGTCTCTGCCGGTAGTGCCGTGTGTCGCTGCCTGTCTGCCGGTAGTGCCGTGTGTCTCTGCCGGTAGTGCCGTGTGTCTCTGCCGGTAGTGCCGTGTGTCGCTGCCTGTCTGCCGGTAGTGCCGTGTGTCTCTGCCGGTAGTGCCGTGTGGCGCTGCCTGTCTGCCGGTAGTGCCGTGCGCCGCTGCCTGCCTGTCGGTAGTGCCGTGTGTCTGCCGGCAGTGCCGTGTCTCTGCCGGTAGTGCCGTGTGGCGCTGCCTGTCTGCCGGTAGTGCCGTGTGGCACTACCTGTCTTCCGGTAGTGCCGTGCGCCGCTGCCTGCCTGTCGGTAGTGCTGTGTGTCTGCCGCTAGTGCCGTGTGGCGCTGCCTGTCTGCCGCTAGTGCCGTGTGGCACTACCTGTCTTCCGGTAGTGCCGTGCGCCGCTGCCTGCCTGCCGGTAGTGCCGTGTGTCTGCCGGCAGTGCCGTGTCTCTGCCGGTAGTGCCGTGTGGCGCTGCCTGTCTGCCGGTAGTGCCGTGCGCCGCTGCCTGTCTGCCGGCAGTGCCGTGTGTCTCTGCCGGCAGTGCTGTGTGTCTCTGCCGGCAGTGCCGTGTGTCTGCCGGTAGTGCCGTGTGTCTGCCGGCAGTGCCGTGTGTCTGCCGGCAGTGCCGTGTGTCTCTGCCGGCAGTGCCGTGTGTCTGCCGGTAGTGCCGTGTGTCTGCCGGCAGTGCCGTGTGTCTGCCGGCAGTGCCGTGTGTCTCTGCCGGCAGTGCCGTGTGTCTCTGCCGGCAGTGCTGTGTGTCTCTGTCGGCAGTGCCGTGTGTCTGCCGGTAGTGCCGTGTGTCTGCCGGCAGTGCCGTGTGTCTGCCGGCAGTGCCGTGCGCCGCTGCCTGTCTGCCGGCAGTGCCGTGCGCCGCTGCCTGTCTGCCGGCAGTGCCGTGTGTCTGCCGGCAGTGCCGTGTATCCGCCGGCAGTGCCGTGCGTCGCTGCTGCCTCAGCTGTGCGCTGCTCGGCGGCAGGTTCGAGCCGGCCCGGCAGGTGCTGTCGCGCTGCTCTCAGATGCTGGAGCGCGGAGCCCTGGGAGAGACGTTCGTCTACCCGGGTACCTCGGACACGGTGCCGGACTCGGAGCGGGCCCGGCGCGGCGAGCTGCGCTCTGAGGTGGAGACGCTGCTGCGTCAGAGCCGGTGTGCGCCGGCGCCGGACGCCCGCTGCCGACTGCCGGCCTGCCTGGGCCAGATCAGCGCGCCGGACCCGGAGGATCTGTTCCGGAGTATACAGGTCACCCGGCGCGACATCTACTACAGGTGAGGCCGGCTCGCACCCCTGCACCAATATCCCGCAGCACCGCACCGCCGCAGACGATGACTGTCGCGAAGATCTGCGACAGATCCACCTGTGGCAGACGGACACTGTCTTCTGCTTCAGATTCTCTTGTTAGCGTGAGTTCTCCGTGTTCCGGGATGTCGGTATTGGCCAGGAACTCACTGTTATGGATCGGTTGAGTTCACGTCACGGCCAGGCCGCGGCTTTACAGTAAGACCGGTTCGCCGGCAGCGACGTCGACTTCACCGGCTTCATGACGGTGCAGTGCCTGGACAAGTGCCAGCTCGAGTACCACCTCAACTGTTGGCGCAAGCTGAAGGAGGAGTTCGGCCCGGAGACGCAGCGCACCAAGGACAAGGTGGGGGATGCTGCGCCGCCGCCGGTCGGGGCTATAGAAGCCGCCGTGCCGCACGGATCCGTAGTCGTCAGAGCGGCGTGGGACTATGATGGGATTCTATTGCGGAGATCGCATTGTAAACAGGGAACGTGAGCGTCGGACGTCTATGAGATGTTAAACAGTGTACAACTACACGACTCTAGGCCTCTGACACGTCATAATCGTGACGTTGCCAGAGCTCTGCGTGACTTGTCTAAGTTTTATAATCGGGTGTGAGCGGGTGCTAGGTGAGATGTGATGGCTGGGTTAGCGGCACCATGCGGGGTGGTGGGGGCACGGTGACTGCAGCAGCCGGTCCCGGCGGGTGAGGGGTGAGATGTGGTGGCTGGGTTAGCGGCACCGTGCGGGGTGGTGGGGGCACGGTGACTGCAGCAGCCGGTCCCGGCGGGTGATGGGTGAGATGTGATGGCTGGGTTAGCGGCAACGTGCGGGGTGGTGGGGGCACGGTGACTGCAGCAGCCGGTCCCGGCGGGTGAGGGGTGAGATGTGATGGCTGGGTTAGCGGCAACGTGCGGGGTGGTGGGGACACGGTGACTGCAGCAGCCGGTCCCGGCGGGTGTTAGGTGAGATATGAGGGCTGGGTTAGCCGAACCGTGACCTGGTGGGGACACGGTGACTGCAGCAGCCGGTCCCGGCGGGTGAGGGTGAGATGTGGTGGCTGGGTTAGCGGCACCGTGCGGGGTGGTGGGGGCACGGTGACTGCAGCAGCCGGTCCCGGCGGGTGAGGGGTGAGATGTGATGGCTGGGTTAGCGGCACCGTGCGGGGTGGTGGGGACACGGTGACTGCAGCAGCCGGTCCCGGCGGGAGAGGGGTGAGATGTGATGGCTGGGTTAGCGGCACCGTGCGGGGTGGTGGGGGCACGGTGACTGCAGCAGCCGGTCCCGGCGGGTGAGGGGTGAGATGTGATGGCTGGGTTAGCGGCACCGTGCGGGGTGGTGGGGACACGGTGACTGCAGCAGCCGGTCCCGGCGGGAGAGGGGTGAGATGTGATGGCTGGGTTAGCGGCACCGTGCGGGGTGGTGGGGACACGGTGACTGCAGCAGCCGGTCCCGGCGGGTGAGGGGTGAGATGTGGTGGCTGGGTTAGCGGCACCGTGCGGGGTGGTGGGGGCACGGTGACTGCAGCAGCCGGTCCCGGCGGGTGAGGGGTGAGATGTGATGGCTGGGTTAGCGGCACCGTGCGGGGTGGTGGGGACACGGTGACTGCAGCAGCCGGTCCCGGCGGGTGAGGGGTGAGATGTGATGGCTGGGTTAGCGGCACCGTGCGGGGTGGTGGGGCACGGTGACTGCAGCAGCCGGTCCCGGCGGGTGTTAGGTGAGATATGAGGGCTGGGTTAGCCGAACCGTGACCTGGTGGGGACACGGTGACTGCAGCAGCCGGTCCCGGCGGGTGAGGGGTGAGATGTGATGGCTGGGTTAGCGGCAACGTGTGTGTGTGTATGTAATGTGTATATGTAAAGAGGTGAATAGTGGTTAATGCATTGGAGTAACTAGCTCCAATGTTTGTTTTTCTACCTTCACCAGTATTATACAGTGTAGCAAATTAACGTTTTTTGCAGGTTCGTCTGTGAGATTTAGAATGAACATAATTGAGGAAACACACCTCTTACAATGGTGGCGCTTATGGCTCTGTCTCTTATATGGTCTGTTGTGGTCGAACGAGGGAGTGCTCTAGTGCAGTGGCTAGTGATTCTGGTTTCCAGATGGCTGACCCGGGCTCTAATCTCAGTGGATTCCCTGGTTAAGGAGTAGTTGGGTCTCCAGACATCCCTTTGAACAGGGCAAGAAGCGACGCCGTATGACCCCGACCATTGCACAGTGGGCAAAAAGCCCGGTTTAGCCCGACAAAGTAGGCAATGTGGACTTACGAGTTCTCTCTCGATAAGTTATCATTTTCTACGGTAAATTGACCTTATTTTCTTGCTCAATGACTATTTTTAGCAATGGAAGTCCATAGGTGCATAAGAAAGCGCGCTTAAACTGGGAACAGAAACCCACGAACCATGGTCTACTTATTTCAAATAAATTACCCCGACGTTTAAGTACGTGTATCTTAAGAATGAATGGAGGTAAAAGTATGTGACTAGTGTCATTCAAAGGAGCAAACAGTGGTCTGTGATATGAGCTGTAAATGAACATTGTTCTGTGTTTTTGTCTGCCTCTCCTGTGAGGGATAAAATCAGTGGTAAGAAAATTTATCATGTGCATCTAATGTCGATTTATTGTAATTGAGTGAAATTGTATGGAAAGAAATGACAAAATTTCTGCTCATTCCTCCCCAAAATCGTCTCTGATGTGTCAACTGTTTGCTTTTAAACGATATCTGAGAAAATTTAGCAGCGACTTTTTTGCGATCTTTTTAGAGATGACTGATTTTGTGCTGGGTGTCAGCCCAGAAATGGCTCTCCGGGCAACATGTTCAATGTGTTTCATTGTACTCGGCTTTTTTCATTTCTTATTCTTGACATAGAACCATTCTTGCCCTTTTGAACCACATTATTCACATATTTGTACCTCCATTAGTTTTGAAGATAATGCCTATTGCCATGCTTATTGTTAAAAATGGGCATGGCACGAGAAAATATACTGAACTATACTGAACACGAGAAAATATACTAGACTGAAAATATACTGAACATGTTAAGCAACATGTGTGCAAAGTTTCATGGCTCTTCGTTTAACCGATACGGAGATATAGGTTTTGAGCCACAAGGGGGTTGACCCACACCCTATTGTTTAACTGCACGTGCCAAAAATGACATGGTAGGGAAAAACCAGAATACACAAACTGATATGGGTAGAAACAGTGTACTTTTAACTTAAAATCAAAAACTATTTTTGAACATCAACGGTCAATTAGCTTAGTTATAAGCCGTTTAAGTCCAAGAGGTAAGGACCGATTTTGCGCGCGCATCTCTTGACAAATGCACCTCCTGCGGACAACGAGTAGGCGCTGTATCGGTTGTCCCCCAAGATCAAGATCCTGAATCTTCAGGGATTTCATTTCTGTGCAAAAACCTTTTACAGCTTACAGCTTTTAACACTTTGACCCCTGGGTAATAAGGAAAATTTAACGTAGAACAGGATGAATTATTCAGCAAAAAACCGTAAGCCGACATTTTTTATTTTGTCGCGCAAAACCGGCTTTTTCGCCCAATGTGCATTTGTGCGTATTAGCCTGAAATTGTCATTATTGTGCTCAAGACGAGAGCGTGGTTACCGTGAATGAAGTTTTTTCACGCCTCTGGTCATAAACATCCGAAGAGTTGGAGCGGCGGGCTCGTCTCACCGTCCGTGTTGCGGCGCCAGGACCTGCTGGACACGCCGTGTCTGACGCCGGACTGCGGCTCCAGCGTCTGTCGCATCTGCAGCGTCGGCGCCGACACGCTGGAGAAGCACGAGATCACCAGCGAGCTCTACCAACAACGCCAGCAGCGGCCGCAGCAACGCCAGCCCAGGTGGGGCGCAGTGGTGTGCACACGAGTCAGGACTCAGCGACAGACCCAGTGGGGCTGAGCGGTGGACCTAGTGGGACTCAGCGGCAGGCCCAGTGGGACTCAGGCAGACTCAGTGGGACTCAGCGACAGACTCAGTAGGACTTAAGCTATAGACCGAGGGAAACGTGCGGGAAGGGCAGTTGAAACACACAGGAATTTCAAGCGAGACAACGGGATGGGGCAGATAAGGTCGGCGGGCAGGTCAGGTGGGACGGGTGGGCAGGTCAGGTGAGAGGGATGGGCAGGTCAGGTGAGACAGGTGGGCAGGTCAGGTCAGACGGGTGGAATGTAGCTTTTATAGAGCTCAGAAGTTGAAGTGAGGTGACATTGGTTGACCTCGCCTGGTGACCTGACCTTGGGTGACCCGGGGTAAAAAATATCAGGGATGATGTAAAAATGATGGGGTGAGTCATACATCCAGGTAGGTCAGGTCAGGTGAGACGGGTGGGCAGGTGAGGTGATGTGGGTGGGCGGGTGAGGTGAGACAGGTGGGTAGGTTTGGTCAGACGGGTGGGTAGGTCAGGTCAGACATCCAGGTAGGTCAGGTGAGACCTTGGCAGGATGCTTAAGACCCTGACAAGACAGACGAGGCTCAGGTAGTTACAGGTGAGACTCTGGGAAGTCGAGTGAGGTTTTTTTCGGTGACGGCCGAAGCCCTGTATTTACCTGTCAAACATCATAATCACACATACAAACACTTGTTATAATAACAACTGCGTCACACTCGTCCCTCCCCGTCCCACCTTGTTCCTTCCCTCCTCGAGCATCGCTTCTGAAGTCCGGACAGAGTGGCTGGCGCATGGGAACATATGTACTCCATAACGATTTCCATTTTTCACAATGCTCATGGATTTTGTTTTTGTTTTTGGCGACAATACCTTCGGAATAGCAAAATTTCTTTATTTCATCCCTCAGAACATCTAGGTTTGGGTCTGAGGCACCTTCCTGTCTTAGTTTATTCGTTACGATATGTTGCTTTGTGAGGAGAATTATCAAGTTAACCACGGGTGGTGCGCCGGGAAGTCCTAATAGAACGGTTTCGCAGCTCAGAATCTGGTCGCGCAGGTTAAAGATACGCTTCAGTTGCGGTAAAATGGTATCCCAAATTGGTTTCGTGCTATCACAATCATAGAAAAATGTTTTAGATCGTCAACACGGTAACATTTTCGACACAGTGGGCTTCCTACAACCCCACGGATGGATAAGAATTTTCTGGTAGGAATGTAACGATTGATAATTCGATAATGCAGGGATTGCAGTTTGGTGGACACGCAGCATCTATAGGGAATCTCAAACACCCGTCTCCAGTTATGATGCCTGAAGCCAATGGACTCCCATTTATTTACAGCTGTTGGTACGCGAAATGTTATTTGTTTGGAATAGAAATGGGCAGCCCTACAGTGTCTGAGTGCTATTCTTTTATCACCTCTACCTATAAATAAAATTTCATCATCAAGGTTGATATTTTCACTTCGTGGGTATTGGCGCAACTTGGTTTTCCAAGCTGAAGGAATAGCAGACCTCAATCGCAGTAGTGTTAGAAAATGTGTCCTAAGCTGAGGAAATTTTCGCTTTATTTCTCCCAATCCTAGCATGTTTCCGTTGCTGTCTATTATGTGATCGATAATTTTCACACCGGCTGAATATAACTCTTTGAAAAAGATAGGCTTCTTGTTAACTGTAATATCATCATTATTCCAAAGTGATTGTTTGCGTATGTCTTCACTATCATTAAGAGCTGCACGATTAAGTTGTTGGAAATCTTTGATCAAGTCCTTGTAAAATGTTGGAACTTTCAGCTTATCCAAAAATAACTTCGAATTCCTCACACGCAAGAGATCATCCAGCTTGAATCCAGCAAGTCTGGATTCAAGAAGCTTTCTCCAATCTCCTTCGGTACTTTTGACTATTCTTTTGATCCAAGTCATTCTTAAGGCCGAACAGAATTTTGCTACATCCACAGCCTTTAGACCACCCCGCTCAATATCTTGAAACAGGACTTCCTGGGCCACTTTTGGAGGTCTACCGCGCCAAATGAATTGCATAATCAAGCTTTGTATTTGACATAAATCTGATCGCGTGACAGAACTGCAGGATAATACATAAACTATCTGTGACACAAGAAGTGACTTGGAAGCCATAATCCTACCTTTAATTGAGAGGCTACGCTGAGACCACATATTTGTTATGTTTTTGATTCTGCCTATTACAGGAAGAACGTTATCATCATGACATTTGCTGAGGGCACTAAACCAGACTCCCAATATCTTTATTTTGGTCAGGGCTGTTATACCAGCTACTGAATCCGAGCAATGACATAGTGACCCTAGCCACATCAAACTAGTTTTATGTAAGTTTATCTCTAGACCAGAAATTTCTTTGAACTCATTAATCATATCAATTGCGTTACGCACTGACAGAGCATCTGCCAGAAACAAAGTCGTATCATCGCAGTATTGGCTTATTTTGACTTCCAAATTATTTATTTTAATACCTTTAATTCTGGCTGACTTTCGAATCTTAATAGCAAGCAGCTCAACTGCGATATTAAAGATCATACTTGATAACGGTGAACCCTGGAATGTGCCCCGGGTACACGGAAACCACTCAGTGGTGTAGCCATTGTTACTTACAGTCAGAAGGGCTCCGCTATACAGCATTCGAATCCAAGCCAAAAATTCGGGGGAAGTCGAGTGAGGTACAGACAGATCCGATACGACGCTCAGACAGATGCTGGGGACCAGATGACGGGCACCCAGGCAGTCAGGTGGGTACTTTGAATGGCGTCAGCTCCTTAATGGGTTCAGTCGGATGGATTAAGCCACCGTTGTTGCTCACGGTGTTGATATGTATGAGTGTGAGGGCGATTTGTGTGTGGAGAGGACGTACGCAGTCACCCCACTGGAAGTGTTCACTGGGCTCGGCTGTCTGACTTTGGCCGGCTGTGTCAGGCAGCAGAAGAAGGCGACCGGGCAGCCGCAGAAGAAGCAGGCGAACAAGCCGCGCAAACAGCGGGAGGCAGAGGGTGGCCGCGATAAGGCGCGCAGCGAGGAAGAGCCCGGGCCACAGGTGAGCCGTGTGAATTGGCACGCGGTTGGTAAAGTCATCCTCTCACATCTGGCACAGGAAAATGTATAATGTGTCGGATTGGCAATCTGAAGGCAATGAGGCGTAGGTATGTGCATTGTTGCTACTTTTCAGTGGAGCAGACTTAGTGTATGGCTTGGTAGTCCTAAGAAATTTGATTGATTGCTATGAAATTTGCACTGGAGGTGTAATCAAATACCACAATTTTTTTGGTGAAATTGCTGAAATTGAAAGGTCCGGCGGCTTCCCTGAACAAGGAGCAAGCTGACTCCCGAGAAACCCTTCAAACAGGGAAAGAGTTGGCGACACCATATGACCCTTGTAGGTGGTGCGTCGATAAACCCCTCCCCTCCCCCAAAAATTATACTCGTCAACTACCTTGGGCTTGTGCAGCTCTCGCTTAATACAAATACACGACAGCACACAATTTCAACCCCCACCTCTTCCGCTGAAAACGTCAGAAAAGGCAGGCACCCTTCGTCTTTGTCAGAAAATGCCAGACACCCCTCGCCTT